>VDFB02256132.1:242521613-242934198 GCA_007258455.2 Sequoia sempervirens | reverse complement strand
ATGAGTAGGGTTATAAAAAAATTCTAAGTGTTGGAGCATCGTTTTTCAGCGCTCCTACACTTCTCTCTCACTTTCATATGTTAAGTGCTATTTTTTAGCACTATTGCATGTGAAGTTTATGTTTGTTCTTTCAGGTGTTAAAGTGACATTTTTCATCACTTTTACATTTTGGGCCTTAGCAAAATTTGAACTTGCAAGAGCAATGATTTTCACCACCCTTGCATGCACCTGTCTTTGCACATGTGGGCATTAATGTAACTCCAAGTTCATTTATGACCTATTTTTAAAATCCTTTTAAGTGGCTTTTAAAGCCGTTTTAAATTCATTTTATAATTATTTAACTTGTTTTCTTCATTTCCTTGTGTGTGCTTTGTATTGGAGACCTCCTCCGTTTTGTGTCAGTGGATATCGTAGGTCTAGGGTTTTTGTTCTTCCACATTTATTCCATTCCTGCAAGTATGTTGCATTTCTTTATTTGTTTGTATTATGGTTTTTTCTTGTTTTGATCATTTAGTTTTTATATTGTTGTTTTTGTGTCGCTTGCATTTGAAGGTATCTTTTACCTTTTCTTGTGTTCATTTCTTTTTAGGGTTTTTGTTCTTTTTACCCTAGGTTTTACCTTATAGGTGATTTGTTTTCGTTGTTCCTCATTGATGTTATGGCATCAAAATTCAACGCCATATCTTCTTTTCTTCCCTGGACTGCATGAGTGTATGTACGGTGTTTATTACCGCTGATGCATTCATGAATCTCTCGGACTTTAGTGTCATTTTTACCCATTTTGGCACTATAAGAGGGGGTTGTTGTCTCATGAGTGATTTTTATCACTCACGCATGAAAGATTTGTTCCAAGATGTTGAGGTGGTACGAATCACCGCCTCAACATATATCTCGATGGTCTGCAACTCCTAAATGCAGGAGCAGTGATTTTCATCGCTCCCACAAACTTGAGTCATTTCCCTTTTATGCAAAAGCAACGAAAAATATCGTCTTTGCAGGTCAAGGTTTATGTATTCAAAGAATATGCAAAAGCGTCAATTTTTACCATTTATGCATAAATTTGATCTTCCCTGAGATGTACAAGTGCTATTTTTCAACACTCACGCATCAAATCTTCCAAATTCTTATCAAAGCATGTTGAAGCGCTAAAAAATAGTGCTTGTACATTAATCTTTTCAAGCTTACCCAAAAAATGTCTGAGCATTGTTTTTCAGCACTGTAACACCAAAAGCAGAATTTCCATGTGTAAGGGTGCTAATTTTCAACGCCCTTGCACAAAAAAATAGATTTTCACTAAACGCTCAAAATCATTCTATTTGATTTTCAAACTTCATTCTTTCCACTTTTGCTCTATTTTTTGTGCCCCATAACTCACATCTTCTCGCTCAAAAAATGCTTTCCCAACTTCACGCATTCCATTTTCCCTTCATAATGCATATGCTCTTAACATCTGATTAATCCATGTTTCCTTACAGTTACCTACAGTTCTCATCAAGTGTTCTCCAAAGGTGATTTTCAATGATAGTTTGTGATCTTAATGACAATAAAAGAATCTCCATCATCTTCCAAGAAAGAGAAAATGAAGTACAAGTACCAAGGCGTTTATCTACCCATTGTAGTGACGTCTAAGATTGATGAGATCAAGGACACATAAATTGGTCACCAAGACATGAAAGATTTTGTAAAAAGAACATAAAAGCAACCATTGGAAGAAGATTTATGAGAAATCATCCATAGCAACCTACATCTAGTGGCTTCATTTCCAGTTGTTGCTCATGCTTGAAATTTGTCTTACAAGTTTCTTCGCACTATATCAAGGATGATAGGAGCATGAGAGATTCTTCTGGGAAAATTATGATGAGATTGGATCCAGAGTTCTTTGAGATAGTTTTTCGGGTTCCACACATGGAGAAGTATACAACTATTTCCATTCAACAAGGACATGAAGCTTATGACAAAGCTCTGAGTAAAGCCAAACAATTGATCAATTCTCAATGGCTGAAGACTCTGAGGCCCACCATCTCTTGATGGCCCAAAGGTGTTCCACAAAGTGATTTTAAGCAAGATTTTTGAGACATGATCACTCTTCTTAGCAGGGTGAAAGGTTTACTCATCTCATTCAATTTTCAAGATTGGATATACAAGTATATCTGAATCATCAGGAGGAGGAAAGCACATATAGACTGGGGTATACAGATTAGTGATAAGATTCATGAGCAGCTAATCAAAGTGCAAACCACCTTAAATTTTTACATGACCTCCTACTTGGTGTATGTTGTTGTTATGAGATAATTTCTGGGATTGACAACGAAAGGAAACATAAGACTTGTGTCGGTATATGAGTTTTACTCACAGATCACTTTGGGAAATATTATCAAGCATTTCAAGAGACTCGATGATGCCTTATTTGCACCTTTTCTCTTCCTATTTTATCCAACTCTAGAGAAGAAAAGAGTATCAGACGAAGCCTTCAAAGTTGCTACTAAGTTTGGATGTATCTTCTTGTAGTTTCCTACTTTTACATATTTGAGAGTAGGGTGCTACACTAGATGCCCATACATGTTGCCAAGATATCCCTCTAACAGGTGGATATTAATGGAATTATGCAGACAATTGATAATAGTCCACAAAGAATGCCAGGAAATTCACAAGACAAGCTTTAAGTTTCCAATTACTATTGGAAGGTATACTATTCAAAGCGTGCAAAAGGAAAAATCAGTAGCAACAGAGATGCAGATTATGACCATAAGGTCATACAGGTACATATTTCATTTTGAGTACAAAAATGTGAATATAAAACTCAAGAAGGGTCACTGCCATGTCTACCGTTTTGAGGACATATGGGTTGAATGTAGAGATGAAGAAGACATCAGAAGAATGGACTTTTGTAGGTTAACTATGGAGTAGATTAGAGACCTAGGATTGGCTGATATTCCAAAGGATTTTGAAGATCCTGGTGATATCATAGACTCTACGTATGAAGAAAAGGAGATCGCTAGTATGCCTTTACCTCCAATTCAGTTGTCCAAGAAAGAGAGTGTTTCCATTAGGGAAAGACTTGCTCCTATTCTACATAGCAAAAATGAATGGTTATAGAGGCATGGTTTTTAATTGAAGTCTTTCATAACAAAGTCTGAGGGAGAAACATCAAGAGGTGAAACCAATTGCCAGCAGGAACTTCAAACCAAACACGAAGTTGTTGTTGCCCCCTCTTCTTCACAAAGAGGTCCTAAGATTAAATTCACTTGTGAAAAAAGTACAGTAGAAGCAACTGAAGAGGAGTAGGCTACTGAGGAAGAACGATCATATGGAGAAGAATGAGAAATTGCATCTAAGGAGCACTCATCAGAAGAAGATGAAGAAGGGAATGAAATTGAGGAATCAAAAGAGTCTGCAAAAGATGAATAGTTTGAAGAGGATTAAGGAGAGGAAGAAGGTAGTGAGGAAGAAGATAGGCATAATGATGAAATACGATTATCTCCCCATGAGAACATTGTTGATAGTCCCCCTCATACATCATCGTCTGTTACTCCTCATACTCCTCCAAATCCCACTACTACTCCACCTCCTCTTCCTACTTCACCTCCTCGTACTACAACTCTACATGCATTGAAGGTAACCATTCCTTCATCAGCAACATCAATCCTTTCCACTCCCTCTGTAGGTTCCATCTTGCAAAGTGTTGATGTCTCCTTAGGTTCCTCATCATCTATCCCTAGTCTATCCTCGCCAACATATGATATTTCTTCCCAAGCTGAGTTTGATCAGTTTATGAAGGAATCATTGCAGGATCCACCCATTTTGCAAACTCCTGGTGTGATCATGATAGATACAACATACAACACCAATTATTACCATAACACCTGTTTCTATAGATGTGGTTGTTACACAAGAATTAATAATAAGTCAAGAAGGTAATACTTTATTTCTTCCTCCTTGGTTAGTCTCACAAGTATCTAAGTGTAAGAAACAGATGGTTTCTCCAAATGAGCTAGATTTTGAAGAGATAGTACTTCCAAAATCCAAATGAAAAAAGAAGGCAAAAATTCATTCTAGACTTCATATGGACAAGACATGCCATAAGTATGTGGATATTGGAGTACCTCCACATGATAGGGGTGATGTGAGTATGGAAGATTACACTGTGACTAGGGTTCAACTTGGGAAGGTAACTAATGCAAGTGCTAAGGAAGATGTACAAGTGACTCTAAATGCATTGTCAGACAAACTTGATAAGATGGAACAAGAAGGGATATGTATAAAGAGAAGGTTGAATGGTATGCATCAATTTTGAGAAAGATCATAGGTACCTCAAAGAATGTGCAACCTGTGGCTATGATAAATGTTGAAGAACCAACAGTGCAAAAAGTTGAAAAATACTACTCCAAAGGTAAAGTGTTGTATGAGTTTGTTGATGAAATAATAAAGTAGGGCTAGCAACTCATAACTATTGCTAATGAAAAGACTGCCCAAGTATCCAAGATAAAATTAGAACTGGAAAAAGTAGAAGGCACACTTTCCATGGAACAAAAAGAAATGGAACGAAGTATTGCATTTTGGTTACAAATGAAGGAGACAAAATTGAGAAAAATGGTGGAAGTTGGGGTAATTTCTAACAAAGAAAAGTATGCGGAAATAAAAGAGTCTCTTAAGAATCACATACAAGTTATCAAGTCTCTCATCGAGGACATACAACGAGTGCAAGAAGATGTAAGGACATTGTATTGTTATGGTGAATGGGATTGAGGAGTTGCTAGGAAAACTCCTTGATGATGATCATACCTTCCTCCTAATAAGTGAGATTGCCTATATTTTCAAAAAAGCTATCCTAAAGCAAGTGGAAGATGAATCATTTTCAAAGACTTCAATGTATTCCTTGTGTGATGTGACTCACTCTAGACAACCTCAAAACGCATCTAGATAGGTGCAAAAATATTTTCTCATCTACAAGGAAGTCAATCACAAAATTTTATACAATCATCGACTACACCATTGGACCAAATGAGGCGACCATGCGGGATATTAAGAAGAAGTATGAAGACTTCCAAGCCAAGAGAAAGGAACCATAAAAGTCTTCTTACATCTCCAAAGTTAGATAGTTCATATGCTTTTTTCTATGCTTTATGTAGATAGGTTTTGACATTTTACATGTCATTTTGAAAAATGTAATTACATGTAAAACAAATATGTTTTCTGACATGAGGCCAGACCCCACCGACCATACACGCCAATGGTCATCTCTTCCTTGTTGTCTTTGCAGTTGAAATAAATGGACTTCATTTAGTGGCTCTGTGATCACCCTCTAAACGATCAAAATGGGGTAGAGTTTGAAGATACATTTTGTACTCTATCAATTTCTTTGTGCCTCTATGGAGTGGATTCCTTTACTTCACAGTTAGTGGCATGAGTAGTCCACGACCATCGATGAACATAGTTGTTAACGATTACTCTGTCTCGCCATGGGAAGCAACAAACAACAGGTTAGGGTTTTTCCTAGATTAGCTCTCCTCTCCCATCTATAAATATGAGAGGATTTTATTGTAATTTTTACCTTTTATCTTATGCAACAAAGTGTTTCCCAATTGTGAAGCAAATATTGAAACTTTGAGTTCATCTTTGTGAATCTATTTTTGATCAACAAAGAAGCTAAGTTGCACACCAAAATTTGTGTTGGGACAATTATCTTGTTATTTGATTGAATTGACAACGTTTAGTAATTGGGATTGAAGGGCTTTTAAGTAAATCTGTGTAGACTTTGAACTACACCCATTGCTTGAAATTGTGATATTGTTGATATTATTGGTGAATTCTCTATAAGAATTTGTGCTTATATTTATTCATGTTGCTCATGGGATTAATTGTGAAGTATATTGAAGACTTTGTGCTTCTTTTACAATGTTGGTTACTATTTTGAAGAGTTCACTATTGGAAACTACATAACGACTTTATGCCTCTTTGAGATTCCTTGTTTGTTACTTGTCTTTATCATGCTAGTATTCTTAGAATTTGCTTTGACAAGATAGGAATATTGGAATTACTACTTAGTTTTAATTTGAAGTCGCATTGCATCTAGAGACTAAAATTATGAAACATTGTAAAACATATTCTATGTAAAAGAGAGAATCATGAATGTGGCACGCGCCCATATCGTTATTATAGTGTACATTATTGTAAATATTTGATTATTTTTCCTTAGTTTCAATAAGTAGTAAGAAGGGTTCCTCCCCTTTCCGAGAGGAGAGATTCTATCTCACATAACTGTGGCTGAAATCTAGGTTTTGTAATCTGTTAAAAGGAATTACATAATTTTCACCCAATACAATCACAAGTTAAGAAATAATAACGTGTAAGAAAATAAGTTCCTAATGTTATACCTATTGAACATGTGTTTGCACCTAGCATGAAGAAATATAAAAGAAACACATGTTATTGAAAATGCAAGGGGATGGGCCCGCAGTGCAATGGTTGTTGCACAGTAGTGGTAAACACTACTTCCAGAGTTTGAGTCCTGTGGAGTGTGGGAGGTGGATCGATTGCTAGAAGATGGTGGAGATAGTGGTGGTGGTGGTAGTAGTGTTGTGCAATGTACGGTGGAGGTCGATGATAGAGTATGGAGGAATGGATGTGGAAGGATCTACAAGGGAGGAAAAGAGAGCATAGAGTTTGAGGTGAGGACTGGCAACGAGAGTTTTAGTAGCAAAGTAGCAGTTGTGGTGATGGAGGCGGCAGTTGGTTAACAGTAGATTAGGGAGAAGGCAGGGGAGAAGTACAGTGGAAGGAGGATGAGATACAAGGGTGAAGGAAGAGCTAGAGGAGAAAAGATAGAGGAGAAGAAGAGAAGAGGAGTCGAGGGTAGGATGTAGAAGAGAAGTAGGAGGAGAGGAGGGGGAGAGAAGAGGAGGAGGAGGAAGGTAAGAGTAAGGAGGAGGAGAAGAGGCAAAGGAGATGAAGGAGGAAGATAGGAGAGGAAGGTGATGAAGTCAGGGTGTGAAAGGAGGAGACAGATGGAGAGCCTAAGGAGGTAAGAAGGTAGAGGGAGATGGATCGAAAGTGGTCAGAAGAGGGGAAGAAAGCAGATGGAGTTAGAATGATGGGGATGAGGTCCCCCAAATGTGGCCTCACTGGTTTGTAGCTCCAGTCAAAAGCATTCACTTATAAAAAAAAATGCAAGGAAGAGAAACAAGAAAAATAATATGATGATGAATTGGGTGATTTACATTTGAAGATGGAGATAATCTTGTAGATAATCCACACCATGTGGTGCTGAGGGAGGCACCTAAATAAGGATTTTTTTTATTTTTTATTTTTATGGAATGTATTTGATATTTTAACCTTTTCTCTATTTAGTAGATAAGACTAATGTTCCAAATGTTTTTTTTTGTATGATAATAAAAAATAAGTACTTTAGCATTATCTAAATTTCCTTTCCCATTTAAACTACATGTAAAGACGAAAAGGGAGATTTCAAAATAAAATTAGAAATAAAACAATGTAAAAATATGAAAAATAGAATAAAATATCATAAATGTAATCTATAGACAATAGAGAACTTAGAAACCATTTTGGGTAGCTCATTGGTCACAATGCTAGCATGCCACATTATCATCCAATATTTGCTTTGTTATCCAAAATTGGTAGATAAATAGCTTGTTTCTAGAATCTATATGGCTGGCACTCCAAAAAGAAAATATAAACATCAAAGTTTTTTGGAAATGTATATAAAGGTATAGGACTACAAAAACTATTTTAAACTCAATATTAAGGTGATAAAATAGAAAAATAAAATCCAAACCTTTATATGTTTGATATTCCTTGAATACCTATGTTAGAAAAATAGAATTTGTGTGATTACAAAGGAGCCTACCATGGTGGTTAGGCCTTTAGGTAAAAGAAATACAATGATTCCACTTTTAATGGAAGCGTTGTGAGTAGAAAAAATATTAATAGGAACAGATACCCATTTCGTAAAAATGGGTACCTATTTAGGATAGGAATATCAAACCTAAACTCCTACCCATATGAAACATGTACCCATATTGGTTTTTAAAATGGGTACTTATTTAAATAGAAACAAATATCCATTTTAAAAAAGAATACACATTTTAAAATAAAATGAGTGACAATTTCTATTTATATCACATACCCATTCCTTTTTAGAATGGGTATGCATTTTGGAGTGGGTATGCATTTCATAAAGTTAAAAATTTAAAACCCATGGTTTTAATTTTTTTAAGGCTTGAAAACCCAACCCTCAACCTTGGACCTGCAAGTACAATGCTATAAAAACAAGAGAAAATTTGACTTTAGTAATATGGCTAATGACTTTTTTAAAATAATTTTTTGATAAAATTAAAAACTAGTTTGAAAAAATATTTAATTTTTATTATGATTCAACATATTTTTCTATTTATTACTTAGGTTTTTAGGAAAGTGGTTCATAAACTTGAAATGACAAGTATTAGTATTTTTTAAATAACTTTTGATTTTTAAACTTTTTTGAAAAAAATTGTGACCAATCTAGACATCATTCTCTACATAGTGAAAATATATATTTAATTATTAGTTTAGCTCAAATTATGTTGGTCCTACACAAAATATTTTCAAAAATAGAAATTAGTGCTAATAAAAAATTGATTAAAAAATATATTTTAAAAAAAAATTATAAAAAATTTCCTGACCAAAATTTACCATTAAACATATATTTCCCCAAAATTAATTATAAAAATACTTTTATTCAGATCACATTATTCTAGTTGTACATGTGCATGTTTTGACTCAAAACATAGGACTTTAAAAAATTCATTTTTGTACATCCTATAAAAAAATATTTTTTATCAACCAGATGTTAGAATAAACTACATATTCGAAGATAAGACACAAAGTACTACATTTCATATTTCTAGACCATGTTAAGATTCTATGTTTAAGTGATTCAAATTTTTATTCAAACTATGATAAAATTTAATTTTCAAGGAAAAAGACTTCCATATTTTGGCCAAAAAGTGGATCCAACTTATTGCACTTACCCCCTAGGTTGGCCTTCACGAGAATATATTTGATGGATTTGGATTGATATGTGTGCATTCTTACCCTACATGCATCTATGAATAAGAACAATAACTAAAATAAATGTGTTTTAATCATTGGTCTATAGGGAGAAACACCCAAGTGCTTATGAGGATAAGAAGGAAGATGATATAGAGCTCACAAGGTGCTAATGATGGTGTTATGGACACAAGAAGCTTATAATAAATAATAGTAATAAGAAAAATTAAAAAATCACTTGAAACACCAAGAGTGAAGACAAGAATCATTGTTATCACAATGTATATCTTCAACAATAGAAGATTATGTTGGAATCACAAGTGTTTATAATTTGTTATTTATGGATTTTGATTGTGTTTGAGTTTTTTCCATCAATGTTTTAAATCACACTCAGTGATCCATCAGGATCACTAAGTGTGATCCGAAACATTGATGAAAAACTATGATGGATCACTAAGTGTGATCCAAAACTTTGATAAAAAAACTCAAACACCATCAAAATCTAGAAATAAAAAATTATAAGCATTATGGATTGTGGAAATCTCATAGCATTAATCACAAGTGTTGTTCAAATGCTCAATAATTCTAGAAAAAATGGTGTAGAGTGTTTTTGTAAGTTCAAAAGTATTGTGTATTAAAAGATAGAGAGATAGATCTTCAAAAATTAGTTGATATGGAAGATTAAGAGGCATATAAAGTTCTATTGAGATTTGGTCGATGAACCCAATAATAGTTACAATTTCATGGCAAGGGATGTAAAGGTGGAAATTTTGGTAAGAAATGACCACTTTATGACTATATTGAATTAGAGGACATTAGTGTATCACACAAATGTCCATGTCATCATCCAAGTACAATAAGGCCATAAATAACACATGTATAATAACAATTGGACATTAATTTAACATAGAAAAAATTTCACTTTCACAAAAAAGACGACATACAAAAAAACCAAGACAATGTTGGAACCAAGGGTGGGATGAAGGCCAAAATAGGGTTGAGCGGAACTAAAAACATACTAGGAGAGATGAACACTAAATTGTGGTCAAATTATAGAGCTAAAATTATAGGGTATGCAATTTCAACTTTACATGTTGCCACCAATTTAGTGGGGCTTGCACCACTAAGTGATAAGATATGATAAAGTAATTAAAAAATAATAATTAAAAAATGACATTAAAAAAGACACACAAAGGATATATTACAATTTATCAAGTGAAAAAATCATGGCCTTAGATGAAAAATCAACAAAACCACATGTTAGATGTAAACAAAAACTTACAAAATAAACATTGTCAAAATATAAAACCTACAAAATATATGCATGAGAAGAACATAACCTACAACACATATATGTTATAAAGTCATATATAATCCAACACATTACGTGAAAATTAAAATTAAACTATATACACATAATAAGAAATAAGAGAAACACACATTCAAAGATACAAAAAAGAAAAAGCAAGTATTTTATAACATGCTCTATTTCTAGAAATTAAAAGGAATAATTCCAATGTACTCTATTGTTAGAAAAATACAAGATATGGTTCAAGGTCTAGCATACTCTGCTACTAGGAACCATACAATACCTTTACAAATAAAATACACTAGCATATTCTAAATTGCTAGGTGATCCACAAAGAGTATAAAAGGTAGTTGATATGAGTGGCATACACTAGAATACTCTTTTGCTAGGTGGTTAATATGTAAATATAATACCCAAGATTGAATGGATCATTGTGCTTTGTCTTGAGGTAATTCTAATAAGGTGGATAAACCCAAAAAACTGTCTATAATTGGGAAAACAAGCCACTAATACTTCAAGGAACATGATAGTAATGTGTTTCTATATTTGCACATGTGAATATGTATACATTCCCCCTCAAAATAATTGTATAGGTAAACATTATGCAATTAATTTTGAGGTAGAAATGGGGAACTAAAAATGACCTTGAGGAAGCATATACAATAGGATATTCCCCCACAGTGACATGATGTTACGAGTAAAGAAATCTTGGAAAACCTGGAATTGTGTCCAAAGAATGAATTCAAAAACAAAGGTTATGTCATCGACAAGAAAACACAATCAAACAAAGATACACACTAAGGTATTTGCATGCCTCGAGTTAGTATCAATTGGGGAATAAATAACTGAGGATAGGGATATAAATATCATCATTCTCCAAGAATACAAAATAAAGAGCACAAAGGAAGAAGAAAAATATCAAATAAATAATGAAAAAATAAAAAAAAATTGGTTCAACATGAAAAGGCCAAAATGTCTTAATGCTTTGCATCATCCCCAAAATGTGATGAAAATAGAATAGATGGCATATAAAAGGAGGGTAGATACAAATATAATAATTTCATGATATTTATTTCCTCATGTATTCATGTACCTACAAGGGAACCATGAGTCCCATAGGGGGAATTAACAAACACACAAGCATACAAGGGTACATTTAAGAAAACACACCAAACAAACACACTCCCAAATTTATAAATAAACAAATATATACCTATGATGTGAAAGTGAACATCTACATGTAAAACTTAAAATCTAACATATCATCTTTGTCCTAATCATCACTAGGGGTAGGTAGACGAGTCATGAAGAGTAGATTAGTAGACCAAAGACAATCAACAATGGGATATTATGTAGAAGTGGGAGGATCAATTTCCTCCTAAATGTCCATTGAAGATGAAATGGTTAATAAACATGTGAATTTTGTTGACAATGTCCAAACATTAGCCACTAAATTGAAAATTTGTCCCTCTATTAATGGGGCCAATGACTTAGGTGGAGATTAAAGAACAATAATCCAATCATTTGTATTTATAGTAGATGTGATAACATCAAGACTAGAAGATTGTGGAGAAGGAGCAATCTCCAATGTAGGGGAAGATATGAAAATGGGTTAGAAAGGGAGATGGAGGGGTTAGTATAGGATTTGGTTGGTTGTGAGTGGAGTAGGATAATGTTCAAATTTGTGTTTGGCTATTAATGGATATACATGCATGTCAATGGTAGAATGTATTAATGTAGGGAATATTTAATGGTGAACATAGCTAAATAAAGCTAATGATACTAGGGTGACATTGGAGATGATGTTAACACTAGGAAATTCAAGGGGTTTAGAGAATGGGGGTACACCAATAAAATCTATAATGAGAGAGGGATCAATAGATGGGGCTAAATCACCTCAATTATTTTATGATTTTTCTCTCAAGGTTCTTGATGTGTTTAAAAGAAAGTGGGTTCGAAGTAGTTTGTGTTGAGGTAATTTGAGTAGTAGCATGATAATAACACCTCATATGTCTAGAGTGCCTCTTGCACTTACCTTGAGAAGAAGAATATGGTAAATGATCCTACTCCTTTTTTCCCTTTATCTTGTGAAGGAGTAGGAGGAAATTTACAAGTAGGTATAGGGGATATAAAAATGACAAGTGGAGTAGAAGATAGAGAAAATGATTGAAGGAGAATAGATGTAGTTGGTGATACAAAATGATTTGGAAGAAGTATCCTAACCCTAACATACTTTTGATATAATTTGAATAGAAATCAATAGGAGGATGGGGTGGGCTAGAAGAAGTAGGCCAAAAATAGTCAAGAAATAAGTTACCATAGATAGCGAGTGGTTGATATCAACTATAAGGAATAGTGTAAACAATGCCATTATGGGGAAACTTCAAATAGTTATGAATGAAATAAGGGGTTGTATTCATCAAACTGGTCAAAGGGTAACCTAAGAGGATGAAATAACACTCAAATATAGGAATATGGATAAAGAACTTTCAAGGATTATGATCCAACCCAGATAGATAAAATGATATAACCAAGAGATAGTATAAGACATATATGTGTTCACAAATAGATTTCCAAAGAATAATAGGAATCCCTATGTAATTGGCTAGCTTAAAGAAACTACTCTATAACAATATTAATCAAGCTCATTAGATCCATTGGAACTTTGTAAGTGTTTTTTTGGTTAACTAGTACTTGGATGTATAGGAGATCATCATAGATGCCAACAAGCACAACATCATAAGAGAAAGTAATGGTGGTATAAAATATAGGTTCAACCCAAGAGACATGAGGGTGAGAATCCACTACACCCACCATATGAGAGAATAGGAGACGATTAGAATAAGGATATACACTTTTCATAGAGGAGACTTGCACATGATCATAACCAAAAGGTAGGACATGTGAGGGGATGGGGTCTATAAAATTAGAATTTATATGCTAAGGAAAAGTGTTTAGTATATATTTTTATATTTTGGCTTGGTGGTGCATTAAATTTTACCCCTTTGTCATTACCACCAAGAAATTATCTAAAATTAGTGTCAATGATGTCATAAATAAGGTACATAAGACATGCAATATTTTTAGTCATACCAACACACATAGTGATATTGACAAAAAGCCTTAACATGATAGTTTTTGGGAAGGGGAATATTAGTATCAAGATGGAAAATAGGAGTAATTGAATAATATTATTTTAGAGGAGCAACTAACATATAAAAATTAAAGGGTTAGACAACTTTGTGAAAATGACAATTATATTGCTACTATAAAAGTATCACTAGCATCATGGAAGAAGAAGGAATGACAAAATATATTTGGTTGATAGTAGTGGTCATTTAATTCTTTTTTGAGAAGAATTTATTATTATTTCTATATTTATAAATGTATGCTATAGAGAGGCTCAAAGAAGACACGAGAGTTGGTGAGTGCTAGCCTATTTCACTCCTTGGTTTAAATAGTCACACCATATAGTTGATGTTGTTTTAAGGGGGTCTTAAGTCAAGTTTCTAAGGACATAAATCATTAAAAATTAAGGAAATCTAAGGTGTGGAAACAACTCTCCTAACGTCAAAACCTCAGGGAAGAAGTAGAGGTGATTTTAAATTTTCAATTACAGTCCAATTAAGATACACTTGAAAGAAATAATAGAAACAAAGAAATGACCATACACACATGAACACCAGATTTACGTGGGAAAACCCTTACGGGAGAAAAACCCACCACACCAAGAAAAACCCCTTTGTATTACAGTAATGAAATTACATACAGAGTATGGGCTTCACTCTCTGATGTCAAATTACACCAGCATACACAATGATCAACCTTGTACATAACATTCAAGTTACAATCCTCTTAGAATTTAATTCACATTGATCACTCATTGAACTATTCATCCAACCATTCGTCGAACCAAACATCATCTTCAATTCCTGAGTATATCCATTCCCTGGTCTGTTGAACTTCCTCACAGGAACGACCACAACAGTCTAACTTCCAACGGTTCCCATTCTGCTCCCTGATTGGTCGAAGACACACCATGTAGGATGGTCTTCCAATCAGTCAAGGTGTTCAACCTGTATTTTCATGTCGGTGAGACACTAACCGTGTCTCCCCGATGCCACAAAGCCCAACTGTCGATATCGGCAGGAGTAGTCACCTTCGGCAATACGTTAAACCGAATGCAAAACCATCTTGTGAATCTCTATCGGCAAGAGTTCTCCTATCACCAAGAGTCTCATAGATCTTTATGTCATATCGATATCCATCGAGCAAAGCAGTCGGTGAGACAAGCCATATCACTGAGACATCATACCGATGACCATCACATGTAGCGCTATTGGCAGGACCATCGCTATCGGTGAGAGGTCATACTGATATTCATATCCATCGGCAAGACTATCGCTATTCGGTGATAGTCATAATGAGCCCTCAAGTCATACCGATATGAACATTTGTCGGCAAGACTTAGGCTGTCGCTAAGAGTCATTCCGCAGGTTCCAAGTCACCCCGAGACCATCCTTCGCCAGGAGTCATACCAACAATAGACTACACCATCAGCGAGAGAAACTTCCATCGCTAAGACTTCATACCGAAGCCTTCATGTTACTCTGATGACTCCAAGTGTATACCTATCGGCGAGACCACATCCGTCACCAAGAGATCTTACTGAGCCACCATATCGCCCCGATGACTTCTAGTCGCCATGAGTCTCCCCGACAACCACTAGACACCAACCCGTTGGCAAGAGATCTGCTCGGGCGGTAAGAGATAGAAACATCACAGCGATCAACATGTCACAGTGATAACATCAGTTGGCAAGACAGTAACAAGGTCTCAACGACTTGAACATTTCACAAGGTTCCTCAGCTGCTAGTCAGCCAGACAATAAGGATGTCACACCGACTTTGCTCTTTCAGAGGTTTCAGCCTGTGAGATTGAGGCACAATATTCCAACAATCTCCCACTTGACGAAGATCACACAGGCACCTCCAGAGCACAACAAAATTACTGAAATTCATGGGCACTAAGGCCCATCGAATTGGCACACCACCTGAACTTGTCTATGCTCACTGGCTTCGTTAATGCATCTGTAACATTCTCCAGAGTATCCACTTTTTCTAAAGAGACCTTTCCATCCTCCACCATATCTTGTACAAAATGATACTGCACATCAATATGTTTCATCCTGGCATGGAAAGTAGGATTCTTTGCCAAACAAATAGCACTCTGACTGTCACAATAAATTGTTATTTGCCCTGCATCAAAACCAATGTTAGAACAATTTTTTTTTAACCAGATTGCTTCTTTATAGGCGTGTGTTGCTGCCATGTATTCTGCCACTATAGTGGACAAAGCAACTACAACCTGCCGCTTACTCATCCAACTAACTGCACCACCATTCATCATGAAAATATATCCACTGGTGGATCTCCTGCTATCAATGTCCCCTGCCCAATCAGAATCCACATAGCCTCGAATACTAAGAGTCCTCTGTGATTCAACCAAGTTCCCATGGTAACACAAATCATATTTTGAAGTTCCCTTTAAATATTTGAATACTCTTTTCACAACATCCCAATGTTATCTTCTAGGATTAGCCATAAACTGACTAAGTACTCCCACTGCTTGGGAAATGTCTAGCCTTGTACAAACCATTGCATACATAAGACTACCAACCACACTAGCATAAGGCACACTGGTCATGTCCTCCATCTTAGCAGGAGATTTTGGACAATCTTCAACAGATAGCTTCGTTCCTGCAAAACTGGAACAACTAGCTGCTTGCAATCAGTCATACAAAATCTCTCTAGAACAGTCTTAACACACTTACTCTGACTGAGCCAAAGTTTTCTACCCTTCCCGTCCCTGGTAATTTCCATTCCCAGAATATACCTTGCTGCACCAAGATCTTTCATTTCGAACTTTGTAGGCAACTGAGACTTAAGATTAGAAATCATTAACTTACTATTGCCTATGAACAACATATCATCAACATAGAGCAATAGTAATAACTTCGATCACTTTCAGCTTTGTAATACACACAATGATCAGATTTTGATCTTACAAATCCCAATGACAAAACAAAGTGTCAAACTTACGGTACCACATTCTAGGAGACTGCTTTAACCCATACAAAGATTTTTTCAACTTGCAAACCCGTTTTTCTTTACCTTTCTCCACAAAGTGCTCAGGTGGGACATATAAATTTCTTCTTCAAGATCACCATGAAGAAATGTTGTCTTCACATCCATTTGTTCAATCTCTAAGTCATACACTGCAAGTGACAAGAAATCTAATGGACGTCAGCTTAGCTACAGGAGAAAAAATTTCCCCATAATCAATTCCCTCTACCTAGGAATAACCCTTCACAACCAACCTTGCCTTGTATTTTTCCACACTGCCATCCAGACCTATTTTCTTTTTAAATACCCATTTGCAACCCACAACTTTTCTGCCTTCAGGAAAGGGCACCAAACTCCAAGTATCATTTTTTTCTAATGATGCCATTTCTTCATTCATGGCTTCCAACCAAGAGTTTGAATCAAACATTCTAAATGCCTCTTGCATAGTTGTAGGCTCATCAGTGCTAGAAATTAAAGCATAGGCACAAGTAGAATCTATCAAAGAAAACCCATACCTATTTGGTTGCTTTCTTTCACGAGTTGACCTCCTCACTTGCTGAGGCTGAGGTTGTTCTTCTTCATTAGAACTCTTAGAACTACTTGAGCTCTCCTCAGATTCAGGTACATTTTGAATTTTCAATTCCTCTCTATCTGGTGTCGGAGGAATTTCAACTACATCCTTTTTGTTTTCTGATTTTGTCTCTGACTACAGATCCAAGGTAGAAGGCTTCAACTCATGAAAGATAACACTTTTGTTGTATAGAACCTTCTCCGTATCAGGATTCCAAAGCTTGTATCCTTTTATGCCAGCACTATAACCAATAAAAATACACTTGACAGCCTTGTTCTCCAATTTAGATCTTTTCTCATTCGACACATATGCATATGCCTCACAGCCAAAAAAATGAATGTGTCTCAGAGAGGGCTTCTTACCAAACCATGCTTCCAAAGGTGTTTTCTCAACATGAGTAAAATTAGGAGAATGATTTATCAAGTAACATGTTGTAGCAACTGCCTCAGCCTAGAACTTCTCCTCCAAGCCAACACTACTCAACATACTTCGTGCTCTTTCCATCACTGTCCTATTGAACCTTTTTGCAACTCCATTTTGCTGCGGAGTGTAAGGTGTAGTTTTATGTCTTTTAATTCCACAATCTTTATAGTACCTCTCGAATTCATCAGAACAAAATTCACTGCCATTATCAGTCCTTAAACATTTTATTTTTCTTCTAGTTTAATTTTCTACAAGGTTCTTAAATTCCTTAAACCGACTGAAAACTTCTGATTTACTTTTCAAAAAATAGACAAATGCCCTTCTTGAATAATCATCAATAAACGATACATAGTACCTTGACTTAGACAGATAAGGAACATTCACTGGACCAAAAACATAGAATGTATATAATCAAGCAAACTAGAAGATTTGTGAGGACTGGAGTAAAAAGAAACACGGTGCTGTTTACCATATATACAATGTTCACAAAATTTGAATTCAAGGTTACAGTCATCAAGCCCCTCAACCAGGTTTTTATTCTTCAAGGTTTTTAAACCTTTCTCACCAATGTGGCCTAGCCTATGATGCCAGAGCATAGTCTTTTATGCTGGAAGTTTAACTTCCATAGAGTTTACACTATCATAAATTTTTACATTCTTTTCTCCATGAGTAGCTTTCTATGACTTTACAGAGACACTATTGCATTCAACAACATGTGCATCCAGCTTATACAAGGTACCAATACGAGCACCCCTTGCTAGCACCATTGAGCCTCTAGTCATCTTCCAGCCATTTTCAGAGAACGTGACTTGCACTCTAATATCATTCAACTTACTAACAGAAAGTAAATTTCGAGCCAGACCTGGTATATGCATTATATCATTGATTCCCTTCACTCTTCCATCAGGGAATTGAATTCTGACTCTTCCATGGCCAAAAAATTTCAAAGATGAATCACTTGCCAAATACACCTTTCCACCATCGTATTTTTCATACTTTGTGAACCAGTCTCTATGAGATGTCATGTGGAAAGATGCTCCAGAATCAATTAGCCAGACATCATCTGATGCTTGTGTAGCCAAGGCTGCAATGAAGGCGTCTGCATCACTCTGAGAAGAATCATTGTCGAAAGAATTCTTCTTCTTCTTTTTCTCCTCTTTACAATCCTTTTCAGACATGACTAGGTTGCCCACAATTCCAGCACTTCACCTTGGACTTCTTTCCGGAGACTTTGATCTCCCCTCGATTTGATTTGGACTTCTTGTCCTTCTTCTTCCTTTTTCTTTCAATCGCCTCTAACAAGAGCCTCCTTCTCCATCTCAAAAGATTTTTTCTCATCTCTTCTGATAACAAAGAAGCAACAACATCTTCCATCTTAAAAGTGGATGTCGTACTCCCAATAGCCATCACCGTGATCTCAAGAATCGGCAAAGAACATAACAAGATACAACGATCCTCTTCATCAATCTTCACACCCACAGATGTTAACTGTGCAATCAACATGTTGAATGCGTTCAAATGATCAGCAATGGACCCTCCTTCCTGCATTCTCAAAGAGTACAACTTCTTCCTCAAGAACAATTTATTCACCAAGGACTTTCCCTGATAAATAGCTGCCAGTCTTTTCCACAAGGAAGATGCAATCTTTTCTTCATGAACATTCAAAAGAAAAAGAGTCCGCTAAACAAAGCCTTATCAACCCCTTTGATTTTCTATCTGCAAGGTCCCAATCTTCTTGCTTCATGCCTGTAGGCTTCATTCCAGACACAACAATCCAAAGATCACGATCAACCAACAGATCTTCCATTTTAAGTTTCCACAACTCAAAATTGCTGCCATTAAATCTCAATTTCAATCTTTCCTAACGTGCTTGCCATCTTAACCTGTAATTTGAATTACCAAACTTCTACAAGACTCCCAATGAACATAATTGACACAAAAAACCCAACGTACCCACAAGGATAACACAACTGGCCAGACTTTGATACCACTTGTAAGGAAAGCTAAGGTGCGGAAACAACTCTCCTAACGTCAAAACCTCAGGGAAGAATGTAGAGGTGCTTTTAAATTTTCAATTACAGTCCAATTAAGATACACTTGAAAGAAATAACAGAAATAAAGAAATGAGCATACACACATGAACACCAGATTTACGTGGGAAAACCCTTATGGGAGAAAAACCCACCACACCAAGAAAAACCCCTTTGTATTATAGTAATGAAATTACATACAGAGTACGGGCTTCACTCTCTGATGTCAAATTACAACAACATACACAATGATCAACCTTGTACAGAACATTCAAGTTACAATCCTCTCAGAATTTAATTCACACTGGTCACTCATCGAACTGTTCATCCAACCATTCGTCGAACCAAACATCATCTTCAATTCCTGAGTATATCCATGTCATCCCTAGGTTGTTGAACTTCCTCATAGGAATGGCCACAACAGTCTAACTTCCAACGGTTCCCATTCTACTCCCTGATTGGTCAAAGACACACCACGTAGGATGATCTTCCAATCGGTCAAGGCATTCAACCTGTATTCGTATGTCGGTGAGACACTAACTGTGTCTCCTCGATGCCACAAAGCCCAACTGTCGATATCGGCAAGAATCCTCACCTTCGGAAAGACGTTAAACCGAATGCAAAACCATCTTGTGAATCTTTATCGACAAGATTTCTCCTATTGCCAAGAGTCTCATAGATCTTTATGTCATACCGATATCCATCGAGCAAAGCAGTTGGCGAGAAAATCCATATCATTGAGATGTCATACCAATGACCATCATATGTAGCACTATCGGCAGGACCATCGCTATCGACGAGAGGTCATACTAATATTCATATCCATTGGCAAGACTATCACTATTCGGTGACAGTCATAACGAGCCCTCAAGTCATACTGATATGAACATTTGTCGGCAATACTTAGGCTATCGCTAAGAGTCATTCCGCAGGTTCCAAGTCACCCTGAGACCATCCTTCGCCAGGAGTCATACCGACAATAGACTACACCGTCGGCGAGACAAACCTCCATCACTAAGACTTCATACCGAAGCCTTCATGTTACTCTGATGACTCCAAGTGTATACCTATTGGCGAGACCACATCCATCGCCAAGAGATCTTACCGAGCCACCATATCACCTCGATGACTTCTAGTTGCCATGAGTCTCCCCGACAACCACTAGACACCAACTCATCAACAAGAGATCTACTCGGGCGGTACGAGATAGAAACATCACAACGATCAACATGTCATAGTGATAACATTAGTCGACAAGACAGTAACAAGGTCTCAGCGACCTGAACATTTCACAAGGTTCCTCAGGTGCTAGTCGGCCAGACAATAAGGATGTCACACCGAATTTTCTCTTTCAGAGGTTTCAGCCTGTGAGATTGAGGCACAATATTCCAACAAAAAAGATAGGTCTTAGGTGCTAAAAAAGGAAAAAGGTAAAAAAATTCAAAGCACTAAATACCACGCTAAGGAAAAAAGTGTTTTTTTCTTCTCCTTTTTCAAAGTATTAGGGCTATGTGACCATGTTGCATTAGTTTTTAGGTTTTTTATTCTTTATTATTGAAGGAGTCTCTATAATAAGAAGTTTAGAGGGGACCTTTCTATTTTGAGCTTCATCATGTTACAGGAGAATGAGGAAGACCTATCCATATTGTCTATTGAAAGAGAGAAGCATGACATAATGCATGGAGATTGGAATTTTTAAGGGATATGCTAGCTTCACCCACATTATTGGCATTTTATTTTTGTCTTCACATCTTGACAGGTGAGCCATATAAATCTCAGGACCCTTGTATATTATCTCACATATTTGCTCAAAATCATGTGTATGTGGAGTTACCTGTAGATGTTTATTTGATAGAGTTTTGAAGGTAGAAAATATGTGTATCATGAGGCATAAGGAGAGTAAATAGTGGCTTTATCAAGTCATAGGGAGTTGTCAGATGCTCACATAACCCTCGGTATATCTTCTATAGAATCTTGCATTGGAAATATTACCATGAAGTCTCCTTGTATCATGTTTAAAATGATGGCATACCTTTGAATGTTAAGGAGAAAGAACATACTTTGTGAAGTCCTAATGGAAAGAGTTAATAGTGGACATGGAAGTATGGAAAAATTCTTAGGCCCTCAAAGGAAATTTTGAATGAGTGACAAAGGTTTGTATGTGAATGGATTTTACATAAGTAGTGAAGATAGTGGTGGAAGAGATGAAGCTTTGAAGATGAGATAATACATGAAAAGAGAAAGAAAACCTAGCCAAGAATAAATCCTAGATGATAGTACAGTCTTACATGTGTGATAGTCCCTTAGAAAGAATGAGAAAATGATAGAAATGATATGGAATGTTGAAAATATAGTTGAGAATTCTTGGTGTATCCTCATTCTAAATGCCTATATGGGTAATAGAATATTTGTAAAATATAATTATATACAACCTCTTCATAATCATGGATATATGGAAATGAATAGTTTTTATGAAGGTGGATAATAGATCTGCAATAGTCCTTGTAGCATGTGGAAAAACAAAGAAGGATTATTTTAAAAGTCACCATGACAATGATAAAGGGTTTTAGATAAACTTATAGAACTAGACAATGTGAGTGAATTTTTCATGAGATGACAGTATGTTGAGATTGTCATAAGGCAGAAAATAAGGGTTTGTTATGATATGGTATGGTCATTGCCTTTTATTGGAGTTTCACTACCAAAAGAATATAGAATAAATGGTTGTTGTAACCCTATATGTCAACTCCTCTAATCATGTGAAGTTGAAAGTGGCTACATTATATTGACAATCATAAAAATGGTAGTAGAGGCAACATAGACATAAAAAGCATGAGTAGAGAAAGTATGGACAATTGAATTCACATAAGATATGCATAATATTCTATGGCATGATCACAATGGAAAAGTTTAAAAAATATGGTATAAAGGATAGTCATATAAGGGTTTTCAAACTTCTAATGCCTCGAAGAAATGATTATAAAAATATTTTATGGCTCTTAAACAAAAAAAAGACATAGTTGAAGGGTTTTAACTTAAGAAGTAAGATCACATAAAATTAAATGAAGAAAGGATCATAGAGTATATGATAGGCCATATAAGATGACAAAACCCTATTAAACCCTTGTTACAATATAGCTCTAAGGGTGTTGTGGAAAATGATATTGTCATGAGTAATTATAGCTTCCATTATGATAATGAAATGCACCAAGTAAAATTCTACTACACATGGCTAAAAAGGTGATAGTAAGCTAAGACAAAAAGCATGAAAGGATTTTTTATTGATGAGTAGTAGATGGTGCTAGAGGAGAGTATTCAAAATACCAAACATTTATAGAGGCGAAGGACTTCCACGATAGTTCCTAGGCTTGCAGTGGCAATGAAAAGACAAGACATTCTTGCATCTTGAAGAATCATTAGTTTCCCCCAAACATAATGAGAATATAAGCCTATGATTAAGAAGGTATTGATAAGCATCAAACAACTATGACGATATTGAATAAACCAATAGTTGATAGTTCTAGTAAGCAAGGAAAAAGATAGAGGAAATACCACCACTTAAGCAAACTCAAAAGAGTCACCATATCAAAGAATTAAGTAATGCATGGAAAAGGGAGCTACAAGGGTAGTCATACTAGGTTTAAAGGGGTAGAACTGTGACAAGTTCACAATCATGAGTGTTTTGTTGCATGAAAATCAAAGGACAGTTGGAATAATCCTTCAAAGTAGATCATGATAGTCTCATGAAAGAACATAAAAAATAGACATTAGATTACATGAAATGATGACAATCTAGAGGCTATTAAAAGAAAACATGACGACAAGAGGAAATTTCAACAAGCATGAGCATTTTTAGTGTCGTGATAGTCAAACATAAATTCCAAAGAAATAGAGGTATGAAATCATTGAAGAGGACATTGATGAAACTATCTGTGAGAGGTATAAAGGGGCAAGTTCAAAGTGTTGAGAACACATCAAAGACAAATATGATAATGATAAAGGTATAAGAAGCTTGTACATATGAGATGATGGTATTCTCTTATAAATGATAGTACAATACTAAGGTGGGGTCAAAGGTAATGAACACCAAAAGATAGATAAAAGATATGAAGAAGTAGGTTTAAAATGGTAAGAAGCTAATAGATGATATCATGAGAAGAGAAAATATGACAACCTAAACACAAGAAGAATAGTACATGATAGAGGTAATAAGGCACAAATTTTAGTAGTGACAAAATTATAATGTACATTGGTTTCAAGGATAAGGAGATAAAGGAGGTCAAATAGATGAAACACATGGAAAATCTAACCCTAAAAAATATCTCATAGCCTCCTAGGGAATTTAATATTCTCCAAGCCTTTTTCACATATCCTATGAATAAATCAAGGCTAGTTATGAGCATTTGAGAGTATATAGGGGCATTTTGGCCAGCTGTGGAGCAAGATGAGAGAATCTAGGTGTAGTGTCATAAAATTTCACCCCCATGTAGTTTCACACTACATAACTCTCTCTTTAGCCTAATAAAGGGAATAATGGAAAATCCCTTTTTCCTAGACTTCAAATTCATCCTTAAACCCTTTTTTTTGGTCTTTAAGTGAATTTTTGTTAGGGACTCTTTTGCGACACATAGATGTCTACGCATCATGTGAATGTCCTAATAAGATTCTTGGGTTTGTGGTTGTTGGGATGTTACACTTCCACTTGCTCGCAAAGTGTAATACCTCTATGGTCATAGACACACCCAAAAACAACCCTCTTGCAACATTTCTTCATTCAAACTCATTCTTTCACCATTCCATTCACTCTCTCATTCATTCTGGCAATTCTACCACTCAATATTTCATTCTCATTTTTTATCCTTGCATCCTCATTCTCTCAAGCTCTTCTACACCATTTTTCTCAAGCTTCTTGCATGTCCTTGGTTTCTACATCCTCATATCGACTCTCTCAAGTGTTACACTCTCTTTCAACTTTACAAGCTTGATGAAGGGAGGGTAAACACTTTCTTTTACTTGCATTATCGTTCTTCTAGTAGATTATTTACATTCCAATGTGTCTAATTTATTTATCTTGTCTATCTACATTGTATATTATCTATTTCTTTCTCTACTTGTCTTCTTGGCTATTTGTGGAGGTGGAAATGCCAAAACAAGGGTTTGACTAATGAAAAACCCAAAATAGACCCAATAATTTGCATTGTATTTGTGTGGAGCATTGCAGGAGGTTGCATAGTGTTGGAACTGTATACACCTAAAATCGGTCAGGATAATCAATTAATTAAATACAAGGTATTTAATTAATAAACCTCTTATTTCGTCTACTTATAAATAAATTCTAAATTTATTTATATAGTTCACATTTTCTAATTCTTCTTACCTTAAATCACATTCCTTTAATTTTAATTAAATAAAGAAATTCTAATAGTTTGTTTTATTTAATTAATATCTTTTTGCTAAATTTGAATAATTCCAAATTTAAATTTAGTCACATGTTTCCATCTTTTCCTCTTGCCACCTCATCAAGTGTCTCGTGAATTTAAATATCCTTAATATTTAAATGGGATTTTTCCTCAACAAATTCTGAAACAACCTTGGACACTTGGCTCTCTTCCTCCATTTTTCTCTCACATACTTGGAAAAGTGTTCTATTAAAGGGAACACTCTCCATGATTCCCTCTAACTTCTTCCTTCTCCACTGTTCATCTTTCCAGCTAAAATCCTGACCATTGGTTGCTGCCACATCACAATATGCCTTGTAAATCCTATAAATATAGCCTCATTCTCCAACATTTCATATCCCATCTTTGAGCAATCTTACTCTGCATAAATTACATTAGAGCACTTTGAGAATTTAGAGCATTTGAGCATTTAGTAATTAGAATTTTAGAAGCATATTAGTTTACAATCATGGCTTAGTTATTTAGCTGCATTTCCATTATCATAGTAGTTTTTATACAGTATTTGCATCACAAAATTTAGTATCATATCTTCATCATATCACTCATCAATCACACAGTTTATCAAACATGTAGGAATAGATTTCTTGCATCTTCCAACATTCTGTTCCTCAGGTTGTCATTCTAAAAAGTCATAGTGCATACACAAAATCTAAGAGCCATTATGATTTAACAAATCCCTAAAGATAGGAAACAATGGGATGACTTTAGGGAATTGGTTTTGTTTCAATTTGATTTGATTTTCTATTCAATTTCTCTAATATAATGTCTCATTGCTTGTGTGACTTTGTTATTCATTTACACATTTTACCTCACACATAAAATTGGCACCCACTGTGGGGCCTAGCACCATTTTTTAACATTTTCTGGAAAGTTGTTTGCAGATCTGGACGTGAACTTCTACGTAATGCATCTATGATTTCTTTCAGCGCATACAAAACATCTTTTGGCACATCTGGTCCCTATTACAACGCATCCAATCTATCTTTTAATGCATCAAATCTATCTTTTAGAGCATCAAATCTATCTTTTAGAGAATCCAGTCTATCTTTTAGAGCATCTAGTCTATCTTTTAGAGCATCCAATCTATCTTTTAGAGCATCCAGTCTATCTTTCAGCACATCTAGTCTATCTTTTAGAGCATCCCGTCTATATTTCAACGCATCCAGTCTATCTTTTAGAGCATCCAGTCTATCTTTTAGCGCATACAGTAGTTCTTTTAGTGCATTTGTGCAATATATTGGTGCATATGGTCTATGTTTTAGCACATCTGGCTTACTTTGCAAAAATTCAAAATTTTGAGAACTGATCAATATTTTCTTTGTTGTAGGTGCTTAATAACATTGTCAAAGACAATTATCTGAAACTACTAATGGTGTTTGCAGGCGCTAGAGTTATTTTATTGTCTTCTTTTGATTAAGTTAGGCACCTAGCTTAATTAGAAGGTTAATGAACCCCTTGTCTATTGTGCTTGTAAAGTGATAGGCCTATACTCTCCACTTCATTGGGTGACCAAAATTCCATACTTACTCATTTATTTTACGCATTAACACCTTTAGAAGGCCTACCAGAGTGGGAAAAAGTACTCACCCTACGGGAACAACCTAAGTGGGAACAACTAAAGCCAAGTTTTCTGAACCACTATAATCAAAAGTGAATTTGGGGAAACCCACAATTCAATGGTAGTGTGCAAGATAACCATCCCCAAAGCCTTTGTTCTAAAGGTTGGGAGGTCTCCTAAGGGAGTTTATCATTTTCCGCACCGAATGGAAACCCTTACTAGAAACTTTAAGTGTAGAAGCTAGCCGAGTTAGTTTTTGAACATTTGTAATATCACGACGCAAGGGGAGGGAAGAATCTACCCCCAAGATACTCACCATATAACTATTAAGGATTACTAGCCAAAAGTGGAGGATTCAACTTTGGTTAAGACTCGAGAAAGAAAAAACACGGGCGCCCTCTAGGGGGTGACATGGCTGTGTGAGCTGACATAGTTCTAAGATGTGGGTTGTGATATTATAAATGACCCTTGACATTAGAAAAGTGTTTGATATGTTTGCTCTTGTTCTATACCTGTGGAAATCAAAGGAATCAGACCAGATTCTTGAACATACACTTAATGTTTAGATCATAGGCTTGAAACAATTGTTTTACAACTTGTTGTTGTGTTTGAAATCATTTTTCAAGAGATCATCCATTTAAAAAAAACACTTAATTCACATGGTTCACAAACAAGAAAAACCAGTCAAGCTTACTGTTTAGAAGATCACTCACCAGAAACACCTAGTCACTGAGTTGGAAACAAGAAAACCAAACAGACTGTCAAAACAGTGAACAATTTCTAGTTTAGCGCATGCATTCCCTATTTCAGCGCATCTGGTTCATCTTTTAGTGCATCTAGGGCATATTTTGGAGCTTCTGGTTCATCTTTTAGCACATCTAAGTCTTTTTCTAGCATCTAGTTTATCTTTTAGAGCATCTAAGTCTTTTTCTGGAGCATCTAGTTCATCTTTTAACACATCTAGGGAATTTTCTGGAGCATCTGGTCCATCTTTTAGAGCATTTGAGTCCTTTTTTGGAGCATCTAGTTCATCTTTTAGTGCATCTAGGGAATTTTCTAGAGCATCTAGTTCATCTTTTAGAGCATCTAAGTCTTTTTTCTAGAGCATCTGGTTCATCTTTTAGCGCATTGAATCCATTTTCTGACGCATCTAGGGGATAGTCTAGCGCATCCACAACATCTTTTAGTGCATTTGTGCCATCTTTTAGTGCATCCATACCTTGTTTTGGCACATCCAGTAAATTCACAACCAGAGAGAAAAAATCACCATCTATCCATCAATTAAAACCAGAATTTAGGATCTTTGCCAGAACAAAATCATTCCTCAGTCACACCAGTGTTTTAAACTTGATGAAACTGGTCTTTACAAGTGAAATTATTCAATCCAAAATAAGATATAAAATCTTAAGGTACCTAAACATCCATCATACCTTTGATTATTAAGCTAAGTTTCATCATTAGGATCTGTCATCATCACAAAACAATGTTGTATAATCAGATTTAACTTAGTCTCATCAATAGAATTTGTCATTCTATTTGACTTAGTTATTATCCTTGGTACTCCTCCAAACAAAGATCAAAGTTTAGTGAAAACTATAACACTTGTATGCCCATTTTAACAAGATCTTAGAAGCAAAAACTCAAGGAAAAAGAAATAGAAACTCAAACTACCATGGCTGAATGGAAAGAAAATCCATTTCACAGATTCCACCAACCTAAAACTGATGAAATAACAAATGAAGACATTATACAAGCTCAACAAGATCCTAAGTTTCATGAATTCATGGAGAAAATTATAGAAAAAGATGGGGAAAAATACTTTTTAATGCTAGCTAATCAAGGTGTGAAACTACCAATTGATTTTGATGTTAATCAATTAAAAGGAGCTCCTAAAAGAACAAAAAAATGATCCACCAAACACAGATCAAATGGCTTCTTTAACTCAACAAATGCAAAATCTCCAACAGTAGATCCAAGACATGCAAAGGGGAACAACCAAAAGATATCCATTGCAAGATGCCTGTCCTTATCGTTTTGACAGAAATATGGAAATGATACCTTCTCCATCAAAAATTACATCATCCAAGTTCAATGTTTTTGAATTTTTGCAAAGATTAAAAGAGAAGCCCAAATCTAAGTCCTCAAACGCAAATGATATTGAGCAATCCTATCATGTCATGCATTTATCTCCATCCCCCATAAGCCAAAATGAACCTCAAGATTCTTTCACCCAAGTTAACGATTCCATCCAAACATCATCTTCTATCATACCTTCTACATTCGATGATACCAAAATTCCACAAACTCTTCTAATCTTTGACCAAGATCCCATCTCTCAAGAATCTTATGATGATCCCCTCATTTCATTTTTCATCCAAGACAATTCCCTTTCATCTCAAGAGAAAAGTATTCTTCCAAGTCCTCCTTCCACCCCATCTAATGAATCCATATCATCTCATGATTCCATTGCATCCCTGGAGCATGGTAGTTCTTCTATCCTATCTAATTATGTCTTACCAACTGATGATCAAGATATGCCTTTCATACCACTTCATGGTGATTCCATACTTAATAAAGAGCAAGCTACTCCATCTCCTACACCTTGTGATCATTTTCCAAGTCAAGATCTAAACACCCCATCATCCCCATGTCAAGATCCTATCGCACCTATACAAGCTATCCATGAACCCCACACCTATAAATTGGGATCCTCCACCTTTATCCACTCTGGTTTACTTCCAACACCTGTCCTTTCATTCATATCATATCCTCCACAAAATGGACTCGCATCTTGTTTCACAAACAATACATATCCCATTGGTAAACAAATGTGTCAAAGTATGAACTACAAAGGAAAAGGATTAGGCCTTCATGAACAAGGTATCCTAGAACCCCTTTCCATTCAAGAAAACCCATATTACCATGGCCTTGGTTATATACCTAAGTGTCCTAGTCCATCAAATCTTCCATCTATCCTAGGTCCTCATCCTAGTCCATCAAACCTTCCATCTATCCTAGGTCCATATCCTATTCCTCAAGAACAACAAAGGCGAAAATCCTAGATGCCCTTTCAAAAGTCTACCTACACCCACTCATCCATAATACCTCCATATCACTCATCTCAATCCACCCTTCCCATTGCTCTTGGAAGCAATTTGGGTGCCAAATGTCAAAAGCTTTCATATCAAAATCCACATGTGTTAAAGGATCAACATGTCTCCTCAAAGAGACATACAAAAATAAAAGAAAATTTGATCCAAAATAAAAAATAAAATAAAAAATCCCACAAAGGCCCATCAAAGCAAAAATAAAATTTTCAAAGACCACAAAGGTCCATAAATCAAAAGAAAATTTCAAAATACCACAAAGGCCCATCAAAGCAAAAAGAAAATTTTCCAAGACCACAAAGGTCCATAAAGCAAAGAGAAAAATCTCAAAGGCCACAAAGGCCCACAAAGAAAAAATCAAAGTCAAAATCTATGTGGATTCCTAAAAGTCTCATAGAAGCAATAAAATCTAAATTGGCATCCAAATTTTCTTATCCAAAAGCTTCCTTCAATCTTCCATATAAAAACCTATCACCTTCCAAATCCATTTTTCCTCCATCACTCCAGCACCCTTCAAGGTGTGTGCCAATGCCGAGCTTGTCATCCTTTCCATCTATCCATCAACAAGCCTTCCAACCTCCTATCCATTATCCAACATTCATCCCCCATTATTCTCCTTTAATCTAAACCTTTGCATAAGTCCTTAGCTTCTTCCATCATACCATTAGTCTATGAACATTTGGAAGTCTAATTTCCCATTGCCATGGTTTATTAGAGCACATATTCGAGAGATATTTGGTTGTGAAACTTGATGCTTTAGTCCTTCCTCCATCTCACTATCATCCATATCATATCTTCCATATTCCTCTTGCACTCTACACTTGGGGGAAAGTTTCGTCCATCTTATCATTCATGGTCATTATCCTTTTTATGCTCATTCCTTGCTTTTCCACCTTTGATATTGACAAGGTTAAGGATCTTTTGGAACATCATATATCTTATCTTATACACTTTATCCATATTTTCCATACCATATCCTTTGCCTTATTCATATTCCATCATTCTGTTGGCTTTCAGTTGTTTTGTGGTTTGTCCTTGATGTCAAAACTAGTTTTGGTGATACATGTTGGTGGCACATGATGATTACAGTTGATTTACATGGTCATGTGTTTGTTTTAGAGCATGCATTTGCTTCAGGGTATATATTTTGTTTCAGGTATATGGTGTGGTTATTCAAATATATATGACTTGTAATCATTACAAGTCTTAGGTATATCCAAGTTGATCACTTTCATATTGTGGTATGTTTAACTTGGTCTTTTGCAATTTTTCTTCACATGACATCTTATGTTTACTCATAACATACAAGTTATGACACTATTTTATTGTGATCAATCACTTTGTAGAGTGATCTAGTTTTGAGCAACGTTATTATTTGATATTTGCTCACATTGCATTGGTATTTGATATGCTTGTAAGGGGCCTTGGTTTATTATTGACTTCCATTGGCATGGTCATTTGAAAAGGTGTTTACACCATTGGCATTTCTTGTAAAAGTTTTTATTTAATTTATACTCCTAAAGAGTATTGAGTATTCTAAGCATGTGAAAAAGGCATTGGTTGATTTCAATGGAATAGAATTTTTAAAAAAGTTTTGGCAATGATATTAACGAGTCAATATTTCGGGCATAATGCTTGTATAGGGTAGTGTTGACCTAGTTGTTGAGTTATAGCCCATAAAACATGTGTTATTGGCTCTATTCATTAGATGACCTAGCAGTGCAAGGTATTATGAATGTATTTGACTATGAATGTTATCGTCTGCTGCTTTCAAAGTCATCGATTGTTGAATTGGTGACTTGGTATTGACAACATATGTTTGGTTATGATTTGGCAATAATGTGTGTCGACATCCATGGCAAAAGACTTTGACATCGGACCCAAAATCATTATGATGTCTGATTAAATCATGTGTATTATTGAGTTTTTGTTACTGGACTTCAAAGAATCATTGTTTTTGATAAAGTCTTCGAAAGACTCGAAGTAAAAGCTAGGGCAAGCTTATTATGCATTGTGTATAGTTCTAGAACCCTAGAAACCACCATATGTTTTGTAATTTGCAGATCGACACTCTGAAAGAATATGTGTGTGAAGGATGGTTCGATGTATTGAAACTTTGATTGATATTGAACGTTGAATATGAGCTAATGAAAGCTTGACTATGGAAGTTGGATAGAGTAGATTTGATGTCGTCTTTCAGTTGGATAGTTATGGAACTACTCGACAAGTTTTTTATGGTTTTTATTTAGTTATCTTCCACCGTGATCAGGTAATGCAAAATTTGTATGGATTTGAGTAAAATCTTGGTTTTGGAATATTTTGTTAAGGGTATTATAAGAGATTAACTCTTGTTGATTATGGTTAAAATAAACCCATTAGGGTTTCTGGGTATCTCTTCTCAGATTGCAACAAAATATACTCTTTTTTGTTTTGAGATTGATGTATTTGCTTAGAATTGTTAAAAAGAGTTTGTTAAAATCTCTTAACCTGAGTTGGTCTATAGTTATTTAAACTACATACAAAAGTTATCATTCACAGTATCTTTAAAAGATGGTTCTTAGGCATTTTTTCTAGGTTACCTGAGAGAGGAATATGAAGCTTCAAACATATTGTGCAAAATTAGTACTGCATTTAAAATCTTTTATTATGATTCTCATATTATTCTATTTAAGGAAGATGTCATTCTCATACAACATTCTTCAATGTGCTTATTGAAAATTTGTATAGTCTTCTATTGAAATTCTAGGACTGCATATTGCACTTCTAGGGTTCTGATAGAATATTGTAATTGTGTTGCATTGTAATGGAGTTGGTGCTCTAAATTAGTGAGGGGTTGGTGCTCCTTCGAGTGCGTGCTCCTTTTTTCCACTCAAGAAAAAATTTGGTGTTATGTGGTGATTTTATGTGTGTGATCTATCTCTTATTAGTCTGATTTTAATGTGTTATCAAATGTACAATTATAAGTCTTTCATATTTGTCAATGTTATGCCGCATTTCATATCAATCTTTCATATCTATTAATGCCCATTTCATGCATAAAAGGTTCTGATTTAAAGTGAGCTCTGATACATGCGAAAGTGTTAAGTTTCTCCTCTGTTAATGTTTCATGTTTAATTCATGGTTCATGCAAATACAATACTATTCACACACAAGTCAAATTTGTTCTGTGAACTGTCATTTGGTGTTTTGATTTAAAAGTCAAGTTTGCTTCACATACTATCATATGTCCTCTATGTTCAAAAGAAAACTTACAAGCTTGATTTTGAAAAATTTGTTACTTTCATAAATCAATGATTCATCCTCCCCCTCTTAGTGATTTCAGTCTTCCAACACATTCTTTCGAAATACATCCTTTCTTCCCTTCCTTGGTCTTGATGAGGAATAGGTGCAAAGTACTTGGGCCTTGTGTCTGTATCTTATCTAGTTGATCTTGATCATCCCATTCATTATTCTTATCCTCACATTTTCTTCCATTCCATATCTTCTAGCTTATCAAAATCCATGTCCCATTTTCTTCCTTTGTTCTTGACGATATTAGGGGAAAAATTGGTCATCTCATCCCATATTAAATGTCCTTCAAAAATCCAAAAACCAAAAAAAGAAAGAGAGATCAAAAATCCAAAAAATAAAAAAATCTGAAAAAGTGCAATCAAACCTCATGTATATATCCTGGCGTGGTAGTCGTGTTTCACCCTAGCTTGGGGGAAAAATCCTGAACTCACTAGTGGCAATAGACTTTGAGCGTAAAACCAACGGACAAACAACAATACGACAACACATCAAACACAAAGATCATAGCAAAACACTCACATTGAACATCAATCATCAAACTTTACACATCAACCATCCATATCAAACAACTAAATCAATCCAAAAAATAAAACAAATCTAAATGGATGATGTTCCTTTGAATCATGGTTTTATCACTTTGGCATGAATGTTCAACTGTTGTACATTGATTTTTGTTATCATTTTCTCTGGAGCAACTTGAGGATGTCTTGAACTAGAGGAGCTAGGATGGAGTATGATATTTTCTTTGTCTACTGTCTATGAGTTGATCATTATTACTATGTGAATTGTCGCAAGACGTGCTCTACAAACTATCACTGATGACATTCCAAATTTACATAGGAAAACGATCAACTCTTGTCTATTTACGCAAGAAATGCTCAGGTCATCTCGGTTCAATTATATCTAGATGCTTGTGTTAACTTGCAATATCAAAAATCATGGAAGTAGTACTTAGGTCATCATGATCTAATTATACCATCGATGTTTGTACTCACTTTCAAAAATTCAAAGGCTCAATGATGATAAAAGCATGACAAATTGGCTGCTACGATGACAACATTGCATGTTTAGATTTGCATGGTTAAAGTAAATTGCATCCATATTAGTTTTCATGTGTATTTATATATTTTTCCAAGGCTAGCCAAATCTCTAGTTGAATAAATGTATACATCACGTCTCAGTACATCATCAAGTCTCAAGTACATTAATCAATCCTATACTGGGGCATATTAATCAAAGATGATAAACCACATCGACTAATAATATCTAAATTTGCCAACACGAGATGCGAAATCAACTCCCATGTCTTTAGGAAGTGTTCCCTAGACTGAAGAATTATAAAATCCTCCTATGATCATAACATATTGCAAATCAACAATCTTATCAATTAATCAACATCAATCAATCAATCAAATCTAATCAACTCCAATGAGATTTTGATCAAATATCATTGAGTGTCTATCATTGATCCTTACCTATCATGAGGTCAATCATCATCATCATATCATTGATCCTTAACTATCATGAGGTCAATCATAATTATCATCCTATCATTGATCCTCACCTATCATGAGGTCAATCTATCAACATCATCAAACATCATCAAATCAAACAATCGATTGAAGCGATTATCAATCATCAAACACAAGGAGACAAAATAGGGCATCAATTTAATCAAATTGGCAGAGTCAATCTTCTTTTTCGGGAGATAAATTGTCAAATCATCATAAAACCATCATAAAATCATCATAAAAATTCAAAAAAATCCTAAAAATTCATCTATTTTTCTCTCGAGGGGGCATGTATCCATTATCACTCGAAAATCAATGTTTGGGGCATATAAAAAAAAAAATTGTCAGCATCACTAGCAAATTTTTCTTTCAAGCAATGTGTAAACACATCATGTCAAAGAGGGAAAAAATGTATTCACCTAAAACCGGTCAGGATAATAAATTAATTAAATACAAGGTATTTAATTAATATACCTCTTATTTTGTCTACTTATAAATAAATTCTAAATTTATTTATATAGTTCACATTTTCTATTTCTTCTTATCTTAAATCATATTCCTCTAATTTTAATTAAATAAACAAATTCTAATAGTTTGTTTTATTTAATTAATATCTTCTTGCTAAATTTGAATAATTCCAAATTTAAATTTAGTCACATGTCTCCAAATTTTCCTCTTGCCACCTCATCAAGTGTCTCATGAATTTAAATATCCTTAATATTTAAATGGGCTTTTTCCTCAACAAATTTTGAAACAACCTTGGACATGGCTCTCTTCCTCCATTTATTCTCTCTCACATTTGGCAAAGTGTTCTATTAAAGGGAACACTCTCCATGATTCTCTCTAACTTATTCCTTCTCCACCGTTCATCTTTCCAGCTAAAATCCTGACCGGTGGTTGCTACCACATCACAATATGCCTATGAAATCCTATAAATACAACCTCATTCTCCAACATTTCATATCCCATCTTTGAGCAATCTTGCTCTACAGAAATTACATTAGAGCACTTTGAGCATTTTAGAAGCATATTAGTTTACAATCATGGCTTAGTTATTTAGCCGCATTTCCATTATCATAGTAGTTTTTATACAATATTTGCATCATTGAATTTAGTATCATATCTTCATCATATCACTCATCAATCACATAGTTTATCAAACATGTAGGAATATATTTCTTGCATCTTCTAGCATTTTGTTCCTCACGTTTTCATTCTAACAATCATAGTGCATACACAAAATTTGAGACCTATTATGATTTAACGAATCCCTGAAGTTAGGAAATAATGGAACGAATTTAGGGAATTGGTTTTGTTTCAATTCGATTCGATTTGATATTCAATTTCTCTAATATGATGTCTCATTGCTTGTGTGACTTTGTTATTCATTTACACATTTTACCTCACACATGAACTATCATGAGTCTACCTCTCTCTTTTGTTTCTTATCATTTTATTTCATTTAGTTTAGATTCTTAGTATTCTTCTTCTTGTCATTTTAATCTTTTAGTATTCCGTTAGTTTATAAAAAGGTTAGATTTCAATTCCTGAATAGATAGTAGGATCAATGCATTTCTATTTACAAGCTTTGATTTCAAACTGTATGAGACCACTATGTGTCATGGGGATGTTCACACACTACACTGTCATCATCTTACCGAGAGCTAGTCATCTTGTCCCAAAGACCTCTGTAGTCTACTCTTTCGATCCTTGAAGTCTTTTTTCTAAAACATATCATAAGACATAAAATAGTGAAAAAAACTCCCCTTTGCCATCCTTGTCACTTGAGCTTAGCCTTTGAGGTAGTTGAGGACCATTCACTCCCTATAGAATCTTCTCTATCTTAGAGACTTGGGAGGAGCAAATATCCTCCTCTACATTTTGATGAACCCAACATGAACCTTTTTCTTCCCTTTATCTTTTTTGTCAAAAAAATTCTTCTCTCTTGTCAGGACACATATTGGATACTGTTGTGACACTTCTATGAGCTTCACAACCCAATCCACTACCTTCAGGTACATAGTCAAAAGTATCTATCGACATTTTGACATGGGTTTGGAAGGTTCAATCCTCCCCATCAAGGTCCATAATTTGAGGAGTTCTCTACAAGACTTACTATCAGATTCTCCCTTCCTCATGTTGGGACTAAAACTCATACCCCTCTAGCCTCCTTCAAACTCTTCCTCTTCCTTAACTGAGGAAGCTGCTAGGTAAAAGCACAAACCTATGTCACACTTTATAAAGGAATCAACCAACAACAAAAAAATTATGAACTTCAACCATGCAAAAGTGGTCTTTATGTTTTGAATTTCAAAATGATGTAAACTAATGAAAGGTAGAAATATTGATGAAGTTTAATCTTGTAATTTTTTAGATTTTTTTAAAATTGTTTTGACTATTTTTTTTATCAATTTAAGAGAATGTTTTGGAATGCTGCAAATTTCAGGAAAAAGTGGGGTTCACTTGATGTCAAAAAATAAATAGAAAAAAACTTCATTTTCCCCCTAATTTTTTTTCCAAATAGGTAACTTTAATATCTAGTGCGTGGAAAGAAAAAATTGAAATTTCGATGTATGTTTTTCTTGTAATAACATTTCAAAGTCAGACTTGTCAAAATTTGATAGTTTTCATTGGATGTCAACTATTGTCTATTTTTTAATCATTTTCAAAAAACAAATTATACCCTTTTAAAGAGGACTCTCTCCTCTAGTGCACCATATATTTTTTAAATTTTTTTAATATGTTTTACTATTATTTTTTAATTTCTAATCAACCTCTTTTTTAACTTTAACAACCTACTTGTATTCTTTTAAAAATAAAATATATTAAAACTAATCAAAATATTAAAAAAATTACATATAAGGTTTCACCACTCCAAGCTCTACAAAAGTTTTTTTTTTATCATTTTGACTAAAGAAATACTTAGTTGAAGTTGAACATTTCAATTTTTTTTGAAAGAAGTTGAGTTGGCTACCAACTAGGATGCCACATAGACAGTTTCAATTCTACCAAAACCATGCATATAAAATAAGCCAATTTCAAAGTAGAAAAGGGATTTTTTTTTTGGATTCGGCCTAAAACATATTTGGGTGAAACTTTGTGTGCAATGTATAGGCCACGTAGTTTTGGTCGAAACCTATTCGGCCAAAAATGTTTCACTAAGAACTATTTATTTGGTCGAAAGTGTGTCACAACTTTGTGCTTTTACCCTTCTCATAGGGTTCATGTCGATCAAATTAACTCTTTAGAAGTAAGACTCGAAGATTTCAAAGAGTTCCTAGTAAAGAAAATTCTTATTCTCAAGCAATTCTTCTCCATAACAATCTAAGGGATTTACTTATTACCGATCAAAGAAGTTTGGAGATACTTTGAGGAATTATAAATATTATGGAGACACATGTCCCATCAGAAACTTTCATCTTGGGTAACCCCCAAGATGTTCCATCAAAAATCATTGGTCACTAGCTGAATATTTTGATGCCTGGAGTGTCTATCCACATGGTTGATATAAGTCCTTCCATCAATACTACTGCTAATAATACTACCATTGCAAGAAATTCCTACAATTAGGGTGAATTAAGTTCCCTTGAATTTTGAAGTTAGCATGTCTAGAACTTAGAACATCTCTTTCTCTAGTGCCTTAGCTAGTTATACTTCATCTACAGATCTCGTTCTCAATGTTTTGTTACAGAACATGGGGTAGATGCAATCTCAATTTGTGAATTTGACTAGTTCTTCTTCTCAACCTATGTACCAACCTTATTATCACTACAACACTTTGTCTTTTTCCATCTTAAACACCCCCATCCCTCAAGGGATGGAGATTCCTAAAGTTGAAAAGTACAGTGGTAGAGGAGATCTACATATGCACGTCTCATCTTTTAATGCCATGCGTACCAATTTCTTCCACCATGATGCTCTGTTGGAAAAAAATATTTCCATGTTCTCTCAAGGATGCTACTTTTGAATGGTATTGTTCTCTCCCAAATAACTCTATATTCTCTTTCGACCAACTAGTGAATCAGTTCTTACAACAATTCCAAGCTAATATTGGACTAAAGGTTGCCTTTACTGATCTCGTCTGATGTAAGCTAGATGCGAATGAGAAAGTAACTGATTTTATCACCTATTACCAAGCCCTCTTTCCCAAATATCCTATGCCCTACCATATTCTCCTATACAATGTGTGTTCATTGAGAATTTGTTGCTAGCATGGTGAGATCTTCTAATGAAATATCCCTCTTTCACTCATATGTGTGTTGTGCTCCATGAGTATCAATAGATAGTTGCTTAGTATGGGTATTCTTCCTTGCCCTCTTGTCCAGATGGTTAGATAGCTATATTTGTCTTTAGAGAGTCAAGGAAAAATAAAGCGGTAGTGAACATGGTGTTTGTTCCTGTTGATAAAATTTTTGTAGGATGAAATAGAATTTTTACAAAGTTATATGAATTTTATATAAATGTTCTATAAAAATTATTAAAATATGGTGTAATATCTCTTCCAAAGATTAGAATGCTTTTTGAGCCCTATCCTCAATGGTATGATGTGTAGAAGTTTTACCAATACCATCAAGTATTAGGTCAAGATACCGAGTGATGCATGCATCTTCATCATGCCATACAAGACCACATTGAAAGTGGTACCATCCAAATTGATGGTAAAAAGAAAAAATCTAATAAATCTATAGAAAAAATTAATAGTTAGTTGCAGATTTACATAGATTCCTTTCCATCCCATTTTTCCAATCTCATAACACCTACTTCTTCTACCAATCCCAATCCATCTGAGTATGTGAATGTGGTTTTATTCACTCGTGTTCCTCCTCTAGGCCATGTGGATAAATCTTGATATAATATTCACACCACATGACCTACCTCTCAATAAGGATCCCTCTCTATTGTATATCTCGACTCGCGTCAATGATAATGTCATAACTAGCGATATGGTTGACCCCACAAGCGGAGTCAATATTATCATGGGGGAGACTCTTTTCATAAATAATTTTCACAAGGACAAATACGAGGAGTCACAAACCACACTTTGTAAACATGATGGAATTTTTGTTTTTCCAATTGGTTCCATCTCTCTGTCAGTCTTGGTTGGACTTGAAAATATATAAGTTCTATTTATCGTGATACTAGAGTATGACCTCTTCAGAGTTAGACTAGGCATTCCGTGGCTAGTCTTTATGAATGCAGTTGCTTCTATTATCCAAAAATACCTAAAGTTTCCTCATGAGGCCACAATTTACACTATCCAAGACACTAGATATAAACCATTAGTGTCGTGTGGGGGATTCTCCCTTGATCCCCACTCTAGTTGGACCTTTTCCACCTAGAGGAGACTTGTTATAGAAGGCTTAATTTAGGTATAAAATTGGAGTCTTGGTTCCTAAAATTGGTTTCCCACCTTCTAATCATGTTATCTCTTTGAAGGATTCTTTATGTGCCTAACAACATGCTTCATCCACTGCCCCTCCAAAGGCCAAGGATAAGAAAGCTCTTGTCCCTAGGCCTCTTGCTTCTTCTTCATCTTCTTCTGCTACTTCCCAACCTTTAGCAGTGTCCTTTGTTCTTGTTAGCTCTCAAAAAAATAGGTGAGAATACCTCAAGAGGTTGCCAATCTCCTGGTATGTTTTAGGGTAACAGACAAGGTCAAATGGTTTTAGACCTTCTACTCTTCAGGTGTTGCTAGACCTAGGCAGGTGTACCTATATGTGTGAGGTAGACTTGACTTGTGATTATCTCTTTTGAAGTGTTTTTCCCACAATGGAAAATGGGAGTGGACAAATGAAACTAAATTTGGTATAAATTGTATACAATATTAAAACTAAAACCTAATATGTTCAGTTAATAGATGTAAAAAAGGAATTGAATAAAACCAAATGGTGAAAATGTAGAGACTAGTGCCTTATTGGGTATGCGGAATCAAATGAAATCTAAATGAATAACTTCCCTCTAGAGAACATTCAAATTGTTTGGCATATATTTCAGTTTATAACTTTTATAAACATGCAAGACTACGACTACCAAGTTCTTCTTAATGATCCAGATGAACTTCCCTGACTACTGTGATCAGTTAAAAGGATTTAATCTTTCTTTGAAAGAACCAGTTAATTAACCACACAGATACACCAAATGTGTACTGATAAATTGATTATAAACTTGTTACATCAATTTAAATACCCAGAAAACATTTATCTTAGAGACAACTATAGTAATAATTTCAGTGAACACAACAAACAATTGACACTAGAAGTACGCCAGCACATTAAATGATTCTCATTGATATCTCCATATTTTTGAACATGCATCATAGTCTCATATTTGTGAAAACATTGTATATTATTGTATCTTTTTATACTATCTTCTATCCTATATCTTATATCCTCTATTTCGTTTCCGAAATAGATATTTATACATCGAATACATGAAAGAACGCGTCCTTTCAGAAATGTCATATGTTTACATAACAAAATAGATTAAAGGATAATTAAGCTCTGTTTAGCCACAAATGAGTTTTAGTTAGATGATCCAAATAATCCTAGTGCTCATGAGTATCCACATCTCCAATTGCGTTCCGGATTGAGATTTCCATCCTTATCATCTTCTCGTTCTGCTCGCTTGCCTCTTCCAATGTCGTACTTTCAGCAGTAGTGACCCTCAGGATTTCCTTTAGTATTGACTCACTCTCATGTTTCCATTTGGCAGCTTCTTTAAGTTCCCCTTTATCATCAGAGAATGTAGTCAACGTTTTCTTGGCGACATTCATCAACCCCTGTTCATCCCCTTGCAATTCTTCGTAGAAGTTAAGATGTTTATTCATAATATGATTTACAGCTTCAATTGCTGCACTGTTAGAGGCATCTCTTTGGTTTGTTTCTTGAAACTTCTCCATAATTCATCCATCCATCCTTTTATGCTCCTTTAATGTAGCAAGGGTATGTGAATATTTTCCCCAAAGTTTATTTAACCAAGATGTTAAACCATCCTGCCTTTTCTTGATTATTTTTACAATTGCATCATGTTTTCCCTGGGAATAAGCACTTGATCCTTCCCAATGATCTTTTGACTGAGAGCTTTCGCCTTGAGTAAGCATCATAGTTGACCTCATCGTAATGCCTACCAAGTCTTTTAATCTGTCATTCTCTCTCAACATCCTTTCATTATTTGCTTTGTACATTTCCCTCTCTTTTATCAACATTTGAATTTGTGCTTTGTTCAATTTTGCAATATTAACTCCAATTTCCGCAGTAGCCACAGGATCAGCTTCTCCAACCTTTAAATTCATGACATGTTCAAATAACTTTTCTGTGTCAATAACTATTGATTTCCTATGGGGTGGGTATAAGGCCCAAATCATCAATGATCCTTCATCTGTATTATATTTGGATCCAGCATACACCTCTGTTACCTTTTCTTTGTCAAGCTTGTGTGTAGCATTGTTGTCCCTTAAGAAACTATCAAAGACAAGTGCAGAACTGAGATCTAGCCCAGGAAAGATCTTGACACCACCATTTTCCAACATTTTCCTCTCCTTTTCAGGGGTCATACCTGTCATCTCCTCATCTACACATTTCCTCAACTCGTTCAACAATTGCTCTTCATTTCCTATAGTAACATCATCAACCTTTTCCCTTATTTCTTTTCCCTTTTGTTTATACAAAAATTCTTTGAACTCTGGGGAATTTATGAACTCATAATCTAAAACAAATGATCTATACTCAATATTCCTTACATCTGCTTCCCCACTCTCTTCAACACTCAACTCTCTTGTTGGGAAAATATATTGTTGAGTTCTTAATCTGGATGCCTTTCCTGGTTGTCTTTGTGGCACACTATCTTTAGGTGTCTCTTCCCTAGAAGACAACTGCTCTGCATCCTGTAGCCCCTGATTATATCTTTCAACCACCGTTTTTGCTTCCTCTTCTTCCAGATTCTGAATCATATCATCAAAGTGATAGGACACATGCTAATACCCTCCAAAGTTTATTTTCATTTTAGCAGAATTAATATACCCTTTTGGGTCAAAGTTCTTTCTGGGTGGTCCTCTCTTCATATTGTACTGAAGCAAATTATCAAGGATCAAATTATATCCTTCTTTGGCCAACACAGTAAAATCACCAAAACATAATGTACTAGGCATAAAAGCCTGCTTCCCAAAAGAGCTGAAATTCATTACACTGCAATAATCCATCTGTCTGACAATCTCCAAATATGCAATTCTATTTGGGACTATTTTTGGAAAAATGAAAGGGGCATCCTCAAACCCATAAACTCTAATCATGGTAGCTCCCTCCAAGCAGTACCAATCTCCCCAATTATGATCAATTGTCCCATTGAAATCCTTTGGCTAAAGAAATCTCTTTATCTCTTCAGATAAAGAATAATTACAAGGATGATTGTACAATTTGTACAATGTCTTCACAAAATATTCTTCAAAGTGAATAAAACTGGCATTGGCAAACCTACTATCCCAAACAGCAGTCCACAATTGAATTGGTAATGCTTCACCATTGTACTGAATTGAGAAATCCTCATCTCTGGAGGCCATAGTCTCAACTCCTGTAAGAAGTATAACACCATGTACATCAATAATGAGTAATGCCTGAGATGAAAGGTAGATGATCCACCTTTTATTGTCATTAATCCTGAATCAAGGCTCTTAAAAATGTATGAGGCATAGTCAAATGGCCTAGAATTGTGGTATTGGATATCTGCTGCAATTATCATTGGCACAATTGACATATATTCCAGGGCATCCATTTCCAATACCTGGAAAATTGAGAAGTAAGTGTATTTCATGTAAGGTTCAAATAGGTCCACATGATAGGGAGGTCCATCACTATCTTGTAAAGGAACTGGTTTGCCATCCTGCTTAGTCCTATGAATTGGTAGCCTCCAACCCTTGTAAATTGTATCCATTCTTGAGAACTCCTTCTGCAATTCTTCATATATGATTTCTTCATTGCTAAACCCTTCCAAATTAAAAACCTCCCCTATTGCCTCCTTTGATAGATGTATTTGTGGTTTTCCAGATGGGTCACATATAGCCTTATGTTTAGGGTCATAATGATCATCTAGCAATTTTACCAATTCTGCATTTACAAATACATTAGGGCACACCAGTTTCCCCAAATTGAGTTTCCATGGATTGCACACCGGTTCAAAATGATTTCTCCGATGATAATGAAAATTAAACAACTCATACCCCCTTATGGAAATCCAAACGTCTCCTATGAATTTTCATTTATCATCCAGTTTATCTAGTTCTGCCCTAAGTTGTGCAGATCTTCTGGCTTTAAGCCCAGAGCTAGGTAATTGGTCAATGAGGTTCTGGTTCAATCTTCACTCATTGCCCTCATGTTCTGTCTGAGTTTTTCTATTTCTTTCCTTTTGGTTGACTACTTTCACCATGTTTTCTACCCTTCAATTTCCCTAAGCTGGGCAATTCCATTTCCTCAAAATTACAGTAATTAAAACCAGAGGAATTAAGACGTAAAACTTACTATATCTGCTTGTAGCCTTCAGAATGAAAGAATGCCTTGGCTCAGTCCACCTTGCTAATTCTTCTGCTATCAATTCAACACAAATGCTTTCAATTGAATTCTCCCTGTTATATTCCGTCGCGCCATTAATGTGTCAGCTGAAGCACGAGTGAACTTATTTGAAACTCATACTGTCGCATCAAATGTCTTGTCGGTGAGACATTTTTAAATCTGGGGCGATGATCTTTTTGCAACGTTCATTAAATATTTCGCCAAAAAATCTTGTAGTCTCCCTGAAACCTTCAAGTCTCATCGATAGTTATCACCTTAGTTTTATGTGTCGCTGTGACAATTTTGAGTCCAGGAGATGTTTCATAGACCACATTATGTCTTACCGAGTCACACCCTGTGGTAACTTTCTGGTCACTGAGAAATAATCATACTTTCGCCGATGAAACCACACCTCGGCATGACTTTGAAAACTCGAAAAGACTTATACCAATGCCAATTGTCTCGCCGAACTTGTTTCTCCAATATATTCTATTCAGTGAGACTCTCCCCGAAGTATTTCATCGGTGTAACTTTCATATTCGGTGGAACTCATGTCGATGACTTTTCTCTTGCCGATGCATATCTCTATCGGTGTGATATTTGAGTCGGCAAGACTATATGACTTCACCCCGATAGTCTTCTGATGGAATCCCTTTGCGCTTTATCGACAAGACCCAATGCTTTCGGCAAGACCTCACTTCGCTAACATTAGTTTGGCTGAAATGATTTTCCATGCGCTTGGTCGGTGAGACACATATGAGTTCGTTATGACTCATCCGGATAATAATTCTCTTGCCGATATGATTCTTCTGTCGCCGAGACCATAAAATGGATCCTGCCGATAGGCTACAAAAACATACATTATTAACGATGTCAAATGGATCGGGGAGACCTTCACCCTCTCTTGCTGATATAGGTAATACAATGAAATATCTAGGACTAGATGGATTCTAATGGATCATATGACAAAAATATGGGCAAGAGTTATGAGAAGGGAATTTTATGCTTATGATGAGGACTCAAAATTTTACAGTTTTAACAGTGGCTCTGTCTGGGGATGAATGATTGTGAAATCAGTGCAAGGATCCAGATTTCTAGGTGAGCAGACCAAACTCAAGGTGATGGATCATGTGAGCAAGATGAAATGAATGGAAATGAATATGACCCTACACTACTGTACATGGAAAGATTTTATTTTAAAAGAAGGAAAACCAAGATTGTCCATGTACTGGCAATTCCTATTCCATTTATTTCCTAGACTAATGTGCATGGAAGATAGAATTTTGAGAGGATTGTTAAGGATCGTCCATGCACTGGAAACCCTTGATCCTCTGTATTGCTCAAGAGAAAAAATGTTTCAAAAATTGCCCATGTACGGGAAAATCCTGATCTTCACCAACCATATTTTGTAGATAATATGAATCTTCACCTCTCTTTCCAATAACCACAAAAGGTCCCAGCCACAAGGCTTCAAATTTTCCATGCTTGCCCTTCTCCTAACATCTTGCATTCCACATCAATACCAAATCACTTTCCTCAAATTTTCTATCTTTTGCCTTTTTATCAAATAGATACTTCATCTGTGTCTGTAACTTTATGTTCTGATTTTGAGCTCCTCTTCTTATCTCATCAAGTTCAGCCAGTTGTTCCATTCTCTCCTCCAAAGGGTCTGGGATGTCTATATCCTCCTGAAGAATAAACTTGTAGATTGGTAACAAGTTTTGTAAAGGCATCCTAGCTTGTGTTCCATACACCAATTCAAATTGGGATTTTCCAACTGCCTTCTTTACAGTGATTCTGTCAGTCCAAACAACTAATCTCAATTTTGAATCCCAAGACTTCTTGTTCTGACCTAGCATCCTCCTTGTAATCTTTAGAAGACTTTTATTGCTAGACTCTACTTGACTATTAGCTTGTGGATGGTAAGGAGCCGCATAAGAAATGGTAATGCCATACGTGCTGCAAAATTTTCTGAATTCATCAGATTTGAAACACATCCCATTGTCAGTAATCAGCCTTAGTGGTGTACCGAATCTGGTAATAATGTTTTCCATTAGAAAATTTTCACAACTTTACTTGTAGCTTGCTTGGTTGGGACTGCTTCTACCCACTTGGTAAAATAATCAGTTGCTACAAGTATCCACTTGTGTCCTCCACTTGATTTTTCTTGTATCTCCCCAATGAAATCAATTCCCCATTGATGAAAAGGGGCATCAGCCTGCAATGGTCGAAGTGGTAAAGCTCCTTGATACTTCATCTTTCCAGAGAATTTTTGGCACGCTTCACACCTTCTTACATATGAGGAGTCATTAAAAACTTTTGGCCAGTAGTATCCTGCCCTGAGAATTTTATGTGCAGTTTTCTTTGCAGAGTAATGCCCTCCACAAACCCCTTCATGCATTTCACTCAAGACATGCTTAGCTTGTGACTCATCCAGACATAACAAAAATATCCCATCCCTATTTCTCCAAAACAAATCTCCTTCCATGAACACATACTTGGATGCTTGTAGCTTAAAGTTCTTTTCTGGCTATCACTCATTCCTTCTGGACACTTCATATACTTAAGATAATGCATGATGTCTGCATACCAAGGAGTATGCTCAATGCTCGCAATTGCATTCTCTTCATCTTCTACATTGCAAATTTGATTTGCTTCAATGTTTGCTTCTACCATTAACCTAGCCAAACCCTGAACTCTTACAAGTTTAGTGATTTGTATCTCCATATCAAATTCTTGGATTTTATTAATCCATCTGCATCTCTTTCCTGTTACTTCAGACTGTGTCAAAATGTCTTTAACGGCTGCATGAGGGACATAGGCAATCACTTTAGCTCCAACAAGATATGGTTTGAAAGCCTTTGTAGCTTTTACCAACGCAAAAGCTTATTTTTCCATTATAACATACTTCAACTCTGACCCCTGTAATGACTTGCTGAAAAAGGACACTAGCTGTTCATGACCCTCCTCATTTTTTTGTAACATGACAACAGCTATAGTATGTAATGAAGCAAATGAGAATATCTGAAAAGGTTTCAAAAAATTTGGAGACTTGAGGACAGGGGCTTCCTTGATAGCCTTTTTAATTGATATAAAAGCATCTAATGCTTCTTCAGTCCAATCTATTTTTTGTCCTTTCCTCAACATTTTTGATATAGGCTTAATGATTTCAGCAAAATTAGAAACAAATCTCCTAACAAAATTGATTTGTCTAAAGAATGTCTAGATGGCTTTGATGGTCTTAGGGATTGGGATTTTATCTATAGCTTCACCTCTCTTAGGATCTATTCTAATCCCCTCCTTTGACACAATATGTCCTAAGAGCTTACCCTCTGTGACTGCAAAATGACATTTTTTAGGATTCAAACTAATCCCATATTCTATGGCTTTAATGAATACCATTTCCAGATGCTCCACATGATCTTCAACCTTCTTTGAGTAAGCAGTAAGGTCGTCCTGATACACCACCACGATAGCATTAATTATATCTGCAAATGCTACGTCCATAGCTCTTTGGAAGGTTTCCCCTGCATTCATGAGACCAAATGGAATTCTTAGATAAACATATGTTCCCCATGGGGTTGTAAAAGTTGTTTTATACTGTTTAGATTCTTTAAATTTAACCTGGTTATAACCTGAAAACCCATCCATCATAGATAACAGCTCGCACCCTGTCACCTTATGTAATATAGCCTCCATATTGGGTAGAGGATAATTGTCCTTGAGAGATGCCATATTCAAATTCCTGAAGTCCACACATAATCTGATATCTCTGTTTTTCTTCCTCACAGGGACCAGGTTTGAGACCCATGTTGAATGCCTGATTGGTTTGATAATTCCACCGTCTCTGAGCTTTGCCAATTCTTCCTGCATTTTGGGCTCCAATGTTGGATTAATGGGTCTCTGCTTTTGTCTAAATGGATTTGCATCTGGCTTCAATGGTATTTCATGCTGGAACAAATCTTCCCTATATGATTTTAGATCTTCATACGACCAAGCAAACACATGTTTATATTTTCTCAGTAATGCTATCAACATTCTTCTAATTGTCAGACTTATCTTCTTCCCTATGTACACCTTTCTTGGTGCCATCTCAGTCTCCAAGTTAATCTCTTCGATATCCTCCCTTTTGACTGGTGTTTGCTTCATGAGGGACTGATCACTTCCATCATACACCCTCTCTAATTCCACTAACCCTTTGGGAAGCTTATTTGTTTTGAGCTGTAGGATCTCCTTCCCAAATACCATCTGCTTCCCATCCACTTCTTCAACAAAGGCATTGAAATCAATTTCTTGGGCTTCATACTAATCTATACAGTGAAGAAATTTCAAAAGGTCAGTATCATCATTAAAAACCTGCCAACTATATATGTTATCAAGCACAACAGGCCTTGTTTTGAACTCAATTTGTGATACTCCAGCCAGTGTAATATCATCTCTTTTCAATGCCACATTTGCTAAAAAATCTGCCATTATGTTCTTTGACCTATCAATCCACTCAATTGAGAAGGCATCAAACAACTCAATTGTGTCCCAAACAACATTCCTGCATTGTTTCAATCTTTTATGTTTTGCTACATATTTTGACTTAACTTGTGAAACAACTAACTCAGAATCCCCCAAAACAACCAACAACTTGATTTTATGTTTCACAGCTATATTCAAACCTGTTAATAAAGTTTCATATTCCGCCACATTGTTTTTACATTCAAATGCTAACAAAAATGAATACTTAAATGTAACTCCTTCATGTGAAACAAATACTATCCCTGCTCCATTACCTTCTTGGTTGCATGCTCCATCAAAGTACATTTTCCATACACCATCATAATTTTGTGCCACATGCTTTTCAATTGGGTCAGCATTGACTAATTCTGGCTGGGTTGGTTCTATCTTCAAACTCCTAAGATCGACATCACAAAAACAATTGATTTGATTTTGTGGTACACAATCAACAACTTGGCTCATCCTTGGATCTCTGTACAACTTAACTTCCTGACCATTCACTGGAATAGTTGCATAAGACAGATCAAACTGGACATTTCCACCAACCGCTATTGTCCACTGTCTTGATAAAAGCATCCCAAATTGAGGAGGGGTGTCAATTACTGTTATATCAATGTTATAGGCCACCTGAGGATAAGCAACTAACTTGACTTCAACATCTTTCATTATACCCACCATAGGAACATTTGTTATCCATTGCATATCACTTCCCTCCAGTAGTATCCACCCACATACCAAGTTGTTTCATAACTCCTACTGGCATAATATTTATGGCAGCGCCAGAGTCTATCATGCAATTCCTCAACAATTTGTTATTTATCAGTAATGTAGTGAAAAAAGGATCAACTGGTGGGGGATTTAATACTACATTATTAAGGCATACTTCTGGGATATTTACCTTTTCTTGCTAATTTTTAGTGACTACCTTACTTTCAGAATTTATATGTTTTTCATTTCCATTTGTTATTAATTGAACATCACTATCTCCATATTCCTTAATTTTCATCATCTCAAGTAGTGGAACAGACATTTTTACCTGGGATAAAGCCTAAGTGAAGTCAAAGGAAGAACCCTCTGCCTTAATCATTTTCTTTTGTTCTGACGTTTCTCCTTTGTTCTCTTCTTTTTCTCTTTTACTCGGCTGATCAGTCTTTTGCATTTCTTTGTGTAATTCCTTTACTTCCTCCTTTTGGATAGGCTTTTGTTTTCTTTTATCATGTTTTTTTTCTACTTTTTTCAAAATTCCTTGTGTCACCTTTTGATCTTTCATAAACATTCCCCTGGGGACACCCTCCTTCTCATTTACTGTCCTGTTTCTCAACCAGTACTTACTCTTTGCTTCTTCAACTGCAACAATGGTTAATCTTTCTATCTCCTCTTCAGTGAGTTTCCTCATACTACACTAAGTAGGCTTCTCAATAGAATGTGGTTCTACATAATCATCATCGAAGTAAGAAAAAACCTGCTGTTCAGCCATGTGGACATTGTACCTTTGATTTGAAACATCGTACTCATATCCTTCTTCCTCTGAAGATGAGTACCTCTCCTCAACATAGTGAAAAGTATTTGAAGTCAAATACACTGTGTGATCTTCTCCATCATTTCCCATTAGCATTCCTTCTTCTTGCATTCTTTGTGCTACAACACAATAATCTGGGGAATGTGGTTTATCGCAAATTTCACAAAAATAATTGTTATTCACCATATATGTTCCCTATTTCCTTAATGGATCAAGAGTCTCTTTGTTTCTAGGCCTTTCTGTTATAGGTTTTCCATCTTTCCAGTTTGTATTATAGGGCATGTCATGTAACCTAGGCCTTTCATTTCTGTATGTGTTCTCCTGTTTGTATTGATAATTATTGGTTTGTTGAGGAGCCCTAGGGTTGTCTCTTTTACTGATTATCCCAGTAGCCTTCCTATTGTTTTCAATTGTTAATGCTATCTTCTGAGCTTCAGCCAAATCTCTTGGGAACCTATTTCTTAATTCATACCCTGTTTTTGGATCAAATGCATTCACATAAACACTCAATGCTATAGAGTCTGGCAATTTTGATCCAGGAGGTATTTTATTCTGCAGTTTATTGAATCTCCAGTTGAAATCATAAATTGAGTCATTATGATTTTTCTGAATCTGTATCAATTCATGAAGAGCAGCATCTGGTGCAGTTAGATTCCCATATTGCTTGAGGAATCAGTCCTGAAATATTTGGAGAGAATCAATAGATGTTGTTGTTAGGCTGTTGAACCAATCCCTGGCTTCTTCAATAAGCGACATCATGAATAAGCTCATGTGTAAATCCTCATATGGTACATCCAAATCTTGGATGAAAGCATTGAAACTCCTTAAATGATCTTTAGCAGAGATTGCACTACTCCCTGTAAACTTTGGAACAAGACTTCTCCAACAGCCATCCATTGGGTAAGGGTATAATTGAAATCTTGCCAAGTGAAATTGTCTGATCATTGTTGTGTATTGATGAGGGGGAGGAATAGGTGGGTGCTAATATTGGTACATTGGATTATTGTATTGTGTATGATGATGTGGCAAATAATGTTGACCCTGAGGTGGATGTATATTTGTATATTGTGTGGGAATATGAGGTGGAGGACTTAGCTATCTGTATTGATTCCCCATTTGATGGTGAGGAACCTTTGATGGATTAGAAGGCCCTGCACTATGATTACCCTGCTTATGAGGTGGTACATACTTTGGGCAACTAGCTGTCTGAGCAATATTTTGATCTTTCTGCAATTTGAAGTCTTTCATTGCTTGTATCATCTGGGCTTTCTCTTGTTCTTCTCTCTCCTTTCTTTGAGATTCAAACCATGCTTTTACTTCTTCATAAGTCAAAGATTCATAATCTTCTTGAGGAGTTTCATGATCAATAGGTTCATTCTCATTGAACTCATTTTGATTATCCTCCATTCTTTGATCATATTCGTGTTGACATTCGAGTCGTTCAGCTTCAAACTTAGCATCCCACTCTGCCTATTTTTGTGGATTGTAAAAAGGGTTTCTTTGTTCCTCTGTGGTACAAGGTTCTGTGCTTGAATTATCTCTCCACTTATCATAACAATCATATGTTTCACAGTGTGGTCCTAATGCTTTGTCTTTGTTTGTCATGCACATGTCCTCATTTATCTTCTTACCCTTATCAACCCTATCATCCTTGTGTGTCCACTTACTGCTGCCAGCAGGAGCTCCAGTGTGACTTCCCTTGTATTTAGATCTTCTAGCATTCATGTTGAATTTTTTTTATCAGAGTCACCACTCACTTTCTTAAAAGTGAGAAAAGGTTTGTTACTTGTAATTCCCAGCGGAGTCTATATAAGATTTCTAACTCTATGTTTAAGGTGCAAATTCTAAGTCAGTTCCCCAGGAGAGTCACCAATTTGTTAGCTCTCAAAAACGCAGGTGAGAATACCTCAAGAGGTTGCCAATCTCCTGGTATGTTTTAGGGTAACAGACAAGGTCGAATGACTTTAGATCTTCTACTCTTCAAGTGCTGCTAGACCTAGGCGGGTGTACCTATATATGTGAGGTAGACTTGACTTGTGATTATCTCTTTTGAAGTGTTTTGCCCACAATGGCAAATGGGAGTGGACAAATCAAACTAAATTTGGTATAAATTGTATACAATATTAAAACTAAAACCTAATATGTTCAGTTAACAGATGTAAAAAAGGAATTGAATAAAACCAAATGGTGAAAATGTAGAGACTAGTGCCTTATTGGGTATGCGGAGTCAAATGAAATCTAAATGAATAACTTCCCTCTGGAGAACATTCAAATAGTTTGGCATATATTTTAGTTTATAACTTGTATAAACATGGAAGACTATGACTACCAAGTTCTTCTTAATGATCCAGATGAACTTCCCTGACTACTATGATCAGTTAAAAGGATTTAATCTTTCTTTGAAAGAACCAGTTAATTAACCACATAGATACAACAAATGTGTACTGATAAATTGATTATAAACTTGTTACATCAATTTAAATAACCAGAAAACATTTATCTTGGAGACAACTAAAGTAATGCTTTCAGTGAACACAACAAACAATTGACACTAGAAGTACACCAACACATTAAATGATTCTCATTGATATCTCCATATTTTCGCACATGCATCATAGTCTCAAATTTGCGAAAACATTGTATATTACTGTATCCTTTTATACTATCTTCTATCCTCTATTTCATTTTCGAAACAGATATTTATACATCGAATACATGAAAGGATGCGTCCTTTCAGAAATGTCATATGTTTACATAACAAAATAGATTAAAGGATAATTAAGCTATGTTTAGCCACAAATGAGTTTTAGTTAGATGATCCAAATAATCCCGACACTCATGAGTATCCACATCTCCAATTGCGTTCTGGATTGAGATTTCCATCCTTATCATCTTCTCGTTCTGCTCGCTCGCCTCTTCCAATGTCGTACTTTCAGCAGTAGTGACCCTCAGGATTTCCTTTAGTATTGACTCACTCTCACGTTTCCATCTGGCAGCTTCTTTAAGTCCCCCTTTATCATCAAAGAATGTAGTCAATGTTTTCTTGGCGACATTCATCAACCCCTGTTCATCCCCTTGCAATTCTTCGTAGAAGTTTCGATGTTTATTCATAATATGATTTACAGCTTCAATTGTTGTACTATTAGAGGCATCTCTTTGGTTTGTTTCTTGAAACTTCTCCATAATTCGTCCATCCATCCTTTTATGCTCCTTTAATGCAGCAAGGGTATGTGAATATTTTCCCCAAAGTTTATTTAACCAAGATGTTAAACTATCCTTCCTTTTCTTGATTATTGCTACAATTGCATCATGTTTTCCCTGGGAATAAGCACTTGATCCTTCCCAATGATCTCTTGACTGAGAGCTTTCGCCTTGAGTAAGCATCATAGTTGACCTCATCGTAATGCCTACCAAGTCTTTTAATCTGTCATTTTCTCTCAACATCCTTTCGTTATTTCCTTTGTACATTTCCCTCTCTTTTATCAACATTTGAATTTGTGCTTTGTTCAATTTTGCAATGTTAACTCCAATTTCTGCAGTAGCCACAGGATCAGCTTCTCCAACCTTTAAATTCATGACATGTCCAAATGCCTTTTCTGTGTCAATAACTATTGATTTCCTATGGGGTGGGTATAAGGCCCAAATCATCAATGATCCTTCATCTGTATTATATTTGGATCCAACATACACCTATGTTACCTTTTCTTTGTCAAGCTTGTGTGTAGCATTGCTATCCCTTAAGAAACTATCAAAGACAAGTGCAAAACCGAGATCTAGCCCAGGAAATATCATGACACCAAGATTTTCCAACATTTTCCTCTCCTTTTTAGGGGTCATACCTGTCATCTCCTCGTCTACACTTTTCCTCAACTCGTTCAACAATTGCTCTTCATTTCCTGTAGTAACATCATCAACCTTTTCCCTTATTTCTTTTCCCTTTTGTTTATAAAAAAATGCTTTGAACTCTAGGGAATTTATGAACTCATCATCTGAAACAAATGATCTATACTCAATATTCCTTACATCTGCTTCCCCACTCTCTTCAACACTCAACTCTCTTGTTGGGAAAATATATTCCTGAGTTCTTAATTTGGATGCCTTTCCCAGTTGGCTTTGTGGCACACTATCTTTAGGTGCCTCTTCCCGAGAAGACAACTGCTCTGCATCCTGCAGCCCCTGATTATATCTTTCAACCACCGTTTCTGCTTCCTCTTCTTCCAGATTCTGAATCATATCATCAAAGTGATAGGGCACATGCTGATACCCTCCAAAGTTTATTTTCATTTTAGCAGAATTAATATACCCTTCTGGGTCAAAGTTCTTTCTGGGTGGTCCTCTCTTCATATTGTATTGAAGCAACTTGTCAAGGATCAAATTATATCCTTCTTTGGCCAACACAGTAAAATCATCGAAACATAATGTACTAGGCATAAAAGCCTGCTTCCCAAAAGAGCTGAAATTCATTACACTGCAATAATCCATCTGTCTGACAATCTCCAAATATGCAATTCTATTTGGAACTGTTTTTGGCAAAATGAAAGGGGCATCCTCAAACCCATAAACTCTAATCATGGTAGCTCCCTCCAAGCAGTACCAATCTCCCCAATTATGATCAATTGGCCCATTTAAATCTTTTGGCCGAAGAAATCTCTTTATCTCTTCAGATAAAGAATAATTACAAGGATGATTGTACAATTTGTACAATGTCTTCACAAAATATTCTTCAAAGTGAATAAAACTGGCATTGGAAAACCTGCTATCCCAAACAATAGTCCACAATTGAACTGGTAATGCTTCACCATCTTTACTAAACTGAGAAATCCTCATCTCTAGAGGCCATAGTCCCAACTCCTGTCCAAAGTATAACACCATGTGCATCAATAATGAGTAATGCCTAAGATGAAAGGTAGATGATCCACTTTTTATTGTCATTAATCCTGAATCAAGCCCCTTAAAAATGTATGAGGCATAGTCAAATGGCCTAGAATTGTGGTACTGGATATCCACTGCAATTATCATTGGCACAATTGACATATATTCCGGGGCATCCATTCCCAATACCTGGAAAAATGAGAAGTAAGTGTATTTCATGTAAGGTTCAAATAGGTCCACCTGATAGGGAGGTCCATCACTATCTTGTAAAGGAACTGGTTTTCCATCCTGCTTAGTCCTGTGAATTGGCAGCCTCCAACCCTTGTAAATTGTATCCATTCTTGAGAACTCCTTCTGCAATTCTTCATATATGATTTCTTCATTACTAAACCCTTCCAAATTAAAAACCTCCCCTATTGCCTCCTTTGACAGATTTATCTATGGTTTTCTAGATGGGTCACATATAGCCTTATGTTTAGGGTCATAATGATCAGCTACCAATTTTACCAATTCTGCATTTACAAATACATTAGGGCACACCAGTTTCCCCAAATTGAGTTTCCATGGATTGCACACCGGTTCAAAATGATTTCTCTAATGATAATGAAAATTAAACAGCTCATACCCCCTTATGGCAGTCCAAACATCTCTTATGAATTTGCATTTATCATCCAGTTTATCTAGTTCTGCCCTAAGTTGTGCAGATCTTCTGGCTTTAGGCCCAGAGCCAGGTAATTGGTCAATGAGGTCCTGGTTCAATCTTTGCTCATTGCCCTCATGTTTTGTCTCAGTTTTCTGTTTCTTTCCTTTTGGTTGACTACTTTCACCATGTTTTCTACCCTTTAATTTCCCTAAGCTGGGTAATTCCATTTCCTCAAAATTACAGTAATTAAAACTAGAGGAATTAAGACATAAAAATTACTGTATCTTCTTGTAGCCTTCAAAATGAAAGAATGCCTCGGCTCCGTCCGCCTTGCTAATTCTTCTGCTATCAATTCAACACAAATGCTTTCAATTGAATTCTCCTTGTTATATTCCGTCGCGCCATTAATGTGTCAGCTGAAGCACGAGTGAAAAATTATTTGAAACTCATACTATCGCATCAAATGTCTTGTCGGTGAGACATTTTCAAATCTGGGGTGATGATCTTTTTGCAACGTTCATTAAATCTTTCGCTGAAAAATCCTGTAGTCTCCTCGAAACCTTCAAGTCTCACCGATAGTTATCGCCTTAGTTTTATGTGTCGCTGTGACAATTTTGAGTCAGGGAGATTTTTCATAGACCACATTGTGTCTTACCAAGTCACAACCCGTGGTAACTTTCTGGTCGCTGAGACATAATCATACTTTCGCCGATGAAACCACACCTCGACATGACTTTGAAAACTCGAAAAGACTCATATTGATGCCAATTGTCTCGCCGAACCTGTTTCTCCAATATATTCTATTCGGTGAGACTCTCCTCGAAGTATTTCATCGGTGTAACTTTCATATTCGGTGGAACTCATGCCGATGACTTTTCTCTTGCCGATGCATATCTCTATCGGTGTGATATTGGAGTCGGCAAGACTATATGACTTCACCCCGATAGTCTTCTGATGGAATCCCTTTGCACTTTATCGGCAAGACCTCACTTCGTTGACATTAGTTTGGCCAAAATTATTTTGCATGCGCTTGGTCGGTGAGACACATATGAGTTCATTATGACTCATCCGGATAATAATTCTCTTGCCGATATGATTCTTCTGTTGCTGAGACAATAAAATGTATCCTGCCGATAGGCTACAAAAACATACATTATTAATGATGTCAAATGGATCAGGGAGACCTTCACTCTCTCTTGCTGATATGGGTAATACAATGAAATATCTAGGACTAGATGGATTCTAATGGATCATATGAAAAAAATATGGGCAAGAGTTATGAGGAGGGAATTTTATGCTTATGATGAGGAATTATTCTGGAAACTCATGAATACAATCGACTGTAAAATTTTCAAAATTTTATAGTTCTAATAGTTCCTTCTATTGTGCATGGCACAAGAAAGGGAAATACACCCATGTTGTGGAAGTCAAAACCTCCAATCTTCCAGCTCTCAATTTTTCCCATAGTCCCCCAAACCACCCTATATGGTAAGGGGAAGCATTCTCATGAAGTTCCTACATCTCGACCTCTGAGGCCTCCTCCTGCTTATCCACTTTCTCCTAAGGTAGAGAAAGGAAAGGGGCCATCCGTAAAGCTTCTGGTCTTTCTTCCTATCTTAATGCCTCCTCATGCTCCTCCTCAAGAGCTTGCCCTTCTATTGGCAATAGCTATGGAGACTGCTCCTCTAGTGGATTAGGATCCTCCAATCTTCTCAAGCTACACCTCTTAATGCTTGTAGACATTATAATTGACTTACACATGCGTGTAAGTTCCATCAACGTGCCTTGGCTAGGGAGCATGAAGCTTTGAAAAATACCAAGGATGATCCTTCTCCTACTACTTCTCCTGCTACTTCCATTCCTTCTCCTATTCTTGTCTCCATTTCTACTTCCATTCCCATCGCCTTTGTGTTGCTTCTAGCTTTCTCAATGGACCCCGATGAACCTCACCCCAAGAGGGTGCAAGTGTTCATTGCTCCTTTTGTGGATCCACCTCTAGTCACCTCTCTTTCTGATCTTCCTCCTTTCCCTTAGCCTGTTGACATGCCTTTTACAAAGGTTGTTTCCTCTATGGACCCTTCTCCCTCTTCCACTTCTACTATGAGGATTCCACATTGTCCACTAAAGTGTAAGTTGGAAAATGACCTCATTTCAAACAATGGTAAAAAAAAGTCTTCTTTGTCTTTTGAGTCTTGTTCCATCTTGGATTGTATTGTCCTTGTGATGGAAACGGTGCCTCCTTCATCAGATTTTGTCACTACCCCTCTTCTTGAGGTTGACAATGATTCTCAAGTTTCTAATCCTTCTCCTATTTAGTCACATCACTTCAATTCAAAGAAGTGCATGTTTGACTTGTTGGAGGATATTCTGACTCTATTGTCCATCTTTATGAGATCGATGACATTAGTCTCGCACAAGCTCAACGAGGAAGACCTTGAGGGGGATTCTTCCTTGTCTCTTGTTGTAGGTGAGACAACAAGAACCACTCTTACTATCCCCCCTAAAGGATCATATTCCCTCCCCTTACGAAGATCTAGACCAAGAATAGGATGACTTGTTGGAGGTGTCAAACTAGAGTGGTACCTCTTCTTTATCTTTAGATTAGATTTGTGTGCTTGTTTTTGTTCCCTCATGCTTGTTTATTCGTTTTTGTGCTCTCTCTTGGAGGACCCTTGCTAGCCTTGTAGGTTCTTGGATATAGGAGATAAAATACATCGTACACTTCTTCTATTTGTATCATCATTCTTATATATGTCATACACTTTTATTTTTCACATTGGGAATGATGCAAAGCATTGGGGCATTTAGGCCTCTTCCATATTGACTCAAATTTTTATTTTTTCTTCATGTGCTCTTCTTCCGGTTCCAATCTATTTGGGGGGTGATGGTAGTTCATGCACATTATACTATGTTTATCTATCTATATTTATGATCAGTTTTGACCCTAAATAATTGGATCCCCTTGTGATCTTGATTTCATCTCTACTTTTCTCCTTTGTGATATTGTGGTTTTTATGTGTTTTCCCTCACGTGACAACATTCCATGGATACATATCACTATTTATTTCATGCCACAATATCCCTCTTTTCCTTTCTCTTCTCCTTAGAATAACATGTGTTGCTTTGAGTAGCACACATCATTCTAAGGGGGGGCTATCATATCTACTTACTTTTCAAAAAGATTTAAAAATATGTCTTTATGTCTTGATGTCTTATAATCTTATCATCTAGCTTGGTGGAAACTTGATTAGACTTGTCTTGAACCTTTTCTATGACTGTCCTGCAAGGTAGTTTACAACAACCATAGGCCTATTTGCTTTCCGTATGGTCTCTAACCTTGCTAGCCATACCTACCAACATTGTATTTTATCTGATCAAATTATGTCATGTCATGTCTATAAAATTTATCATGTCTATTTGTCATTTTTTCACCTAACATGTTTATCTACAACTGACATGGTTGTGGTGAGACTATAGTTAGCCTTGTAGGATGGAAGACCCATGTTCTCTTCATGTCTTGGCTTAACTTCTCTACATTGTATATACTAGATTTAAGACTTATGTCCTCTTCATCCTGGGCATATTCTCTTCAAACTATTTCTACTTTACCTTATACATGTTCAAAATCACATGCTTGCTAAAGTGGGGGAAAAATGTAGTGTTGTAAAATTGCACCCTCATGCAATTTCAGACTACATAACTCTCTATTTATCCTAATAAAGATGATAACAAAAAATACATTTTTCCTAGACTTAAAATTCATCCTTAAATCCTTTATTTTTGGTCTCTAAGTGAATTTTGTCAGGGATGCTTCTGTGACACGTAGACGTCTACGCATCGTGTGAACATCTTGACAAGATTCTTGGGTCTGTGGTCATTGGGACGTTACACTTTCATCTGTCCACAAAGTGTAATGCCTTTGTGGTTGCAAATATGTCCGAAAATCACCCTCTTGCATGCATTTCTTCATTCAAACTCATTCTTTCACCATTCCATTCACTCTCTCATTCATTTGAGCAATTCTACCACTCAATCTTTCAGGTCCTCTCATTTTTTCTCCTTCTTGCATTCTTATTTTCTCAAGCTCTTCTACACCATTTTTCTCAAGATTCTTACACGTCCTTGGTTTCTACATCATCATCTTATCTCTTTCAAGTGTTGCACTCTCTTTCAGCTTAACAGGCTTGTTGAAGGGAGGGTAAACACTTTCTTTTATTTGCATTATTGTTCTTCTAGTAGCATATTTGCATTCTAATGTGTCTAGTTTCTTTATCTTGTCTATCTACATTGTCTACTATATATTTATTTCTCTACCTGTATTCTTGGTTGTTCTTGCAAATGGAAACACTAAAATAGGGGTTTGACTAAGGCAAACCCAAACCCCGAAACAACCTAAATTTTCATTGTCTCCATGTGTGCATGTCGTTCGTGTGGAGCATTACAGGAGGATGTGTAGCATTGGACCTTTGCTTTCAAACTATAAGGGACCACAACACACTATGGGGACGTATGTGTTGCGTTGTCGTCCTCAGGCTGAGAACTAGTCAACTTATCCTAGAGACCTTTGTAGTTTGATCTTTTGGTCCCTAAAGTCCTTTTTCCAAAACCTTTCATAAAACTATACACTATGGGGACGTCCATGTGTTGCGTTGTCGTCCTCAGGCTGAGAACTAGTCAACTTATCCTAGAGACCTTTGTAGTTTGATCTTTTGGTCCCTAAAGTCCTTTTTCCAAAACCTTTCATAAAACATAAAATATTGTAGAAAAATCCCATTTGTCATCCTTTTTCACCAAAGCTTAGCCTTTGAGGTAGTTGAGGACCATTCGCTCCCTATAGACTCTTCTCTGTTCTAGATACTTGGGAGTAGCGAATCTCCTCTACACTAGGAGATAGTTGAGCCAATCTTAACACTTTCCCAAGCATCTAGGAACCTTCTTATGTAGATATAGTCAAAAGCAATCAAGGATGTCTTTAACCAAAATCATCATGGAACTTTTTGAGGAGCTAAAAAGGTGGACCACTAGTTAGGTGCTCAATAAAATATTTGACCAATTCAACGAGGAAAGACACATGACATCTATCCATTATAACAAGCTTCTAGATGTTATGAAAACTCTTGTAAGGAAAGAAAGGATTCCTAAGTTCATTTGGCTTTAGTTCTTGTATTTTTGAAACAAAATTGTAATTATAAAAAGTTCTTTTTTGTCAAGTATAGCACTGTAACTCAAAAAACCAATCATTGTGACTGAAACAACAATGTATTTTTATCATTTTCAAGTATATATTTTCCATTTTTTACCTCCTCAACTTCTGTTATCTCATGATTGATATTATTTCTACAATTTTACTTGCAAGATCCTTAAATATTAGTCTCATTATAACACCTTTGAACAAAGAAAATATATACTTATGCTTGTTGTAAGTTGTGAAGTGAACATCATCGGTTATTGGTTGTGAAATTATGTTTTTTCCTTCTTAGAATTGTGAAACTAAATCCTTCTTATGAAACATTGATGCATAGGTACATGAAATGTAATGATTTGTGTAAAAAAAGTTGAACCATTGAGAGAATTGTGTGTTGAAACAATATCATGAGTCTAAATATCATTTTGGTGCATCACCTTAGTGGAAAGTTAGTTCATTTTCAAGTTATTCCTCTACTCTTTTCCTCATCAAAATAATAGTTTAGTTCAGTTTAGGTAATTGCAATAAGAGAACCAACCCTCTCTAGAGGTTGAATTCGACTCACCAAAGTATGCATTTTGAGAAGAATTCCCATATTTTAGTAGGTAGTTGAATCAATAGGTCAACAAGGGTGTACATTTCATTGATAATAGTGAGGTGGTAGGAGTTTCCTTGAATTGGTTGACCATCTACTAATAATATCTAAGGGTAGTTAAAAGATGCAGATTAGAATAATATTGCATGAGAAGGATTTTTTCCTAATGTGATGCTGAAGGGTTTTGATGAAAACCATTTAAACATAAAAATCAAGGAGAGATATGAAATTTAAGAAAATAAAGATTGGAAAAGAAAATAAAGTTAATGATTTTTTGTTAGGGATCTACTTGCAGTTAACCAGGCCCATAAAGGCGGCCTATGAGATGATATTCACATGAAAGTGCTACATAAATAAAATAATGAGTTGTTTAAATGAGTGAATGATGTAGATGAGCTCAAGGGGCCTTATTAGGAAGCCTGATCACACAAAATTTCCACACTTCCACACATTAATTCAATAACATTTATTATTTTCTTATTATAATTTCCTTACAATATGGGTTTTCTAGAGCCTACAAAATAAACATCATTAACCAGTTATAAATTCAACCTTATTCCTCTCAAAAAGATCTTCTATTTCCTAAAGGCCCTTAAAATGAAGACAATGATTTTATTTAATATTTTAGACTTTAGCAAGTTCAACAGTTCCAAGATAGAGAGGTTATAAGAATTGCATCATTGCATAAACAAAAATTTTATAGCAAGTGGAAGTTTCACAAATTGGTAGTAAGTTGAAGTTCCACAAAATTGTAGTAAGTGGAGTTCCTCATGTTCAGTTGGTCAGCATAAGTCCCCAATCTGTAATAGTATGGTTCATAAGAGAATTATTGCAATCTATATATGATGATGTCATCATTACATCATGCTTACATAATATTTTTGGTAAGCAACCCTTGTTGTCTCTGAGGTCATGCTGGCATCATCGCGTTGCTAATGTGATTGTTAAAATTGTTCATTTGAACTAGTTGATTGAAATTTGAAATATTCAGTTCATTTGAGTCTAATTACAAATCCTAATGGCCACACAAAACCAACAAACTCTAATTAGATGTGGAATTCTCAAAATATTCAGATGGGCAAGAGATTCCTACAAGCTAGATGACCTCGAAGCTCCTATAAATTAAAAAAACCCATCAATACTGAATGTGAAAGAAAATAAATTGGAATCAATTGTAAATAGGCTAGTTCAACAACACATCTCTGCAAATTTTTTGTAGCAGACCAAAAATCCACAAAGTTGATAAAAGACCAAAAACCTACATGAGTTTGGTACTAGACAAAAAAATCGCAAAAGTATAACTTAGTCATTTTTTACCCAATTCTCACCAAATTTGATTTTTAGATACCCATTAGGCTCCACTACAAGGTGATGCCACTAGTTTTTCCAAATTGTCTCTAAAAATAATCCTTAAGCAACACCCAAAAACCAACAAAAACAAAACAAAACTTTTGACTGATTTTTTTTGGTTGATGCAAGATTGACCTTGTACCCAGGGTGCTCCTACATCAATGAACAAAGTGATCAATAAAGTTGCATAGCCAATCAAGTACAATATATTTTAGGGACCATGGGAATAGTTTTGCTAACAATTGGTCATCAAATATAAAATCACTAAAAATATTAGTGAAGAAAAATATGTGTTATTTTGGGCTCCCCTTTACTATTACAATTATAAAAATAAGGGAAATAAAAATTAGAAAGGAATGGAGAATAAATAATATCAATAATAGAGAGGACTATAGTGGTAATACTTCTTAGCCATGGGTTGCAAAGGGGTAGAAAAGGATGCAGGTTGTTGTTGAAGGTTTCCTACATTTTGCATAAATTGGTTAATCACAAGATTGATGATATGGATATGAGTGGTGATAGTGTCAGGCATAGAATTGGTGGTAGAAAAAGTAGTAAGAATAGTAGAAATGGTTGTAGGAATAGTGAAGGTTTGAGAATATAGGGGTTGAGATATACTATGAAGCTCAACCATAAGGTGAAGGGAAAAGGTTCTAAAGGAGTGATGAAACCATAAGTATAAATAAAGTTATGAAGAATTTTTGGTGAAGAAGCACCTATGTGACTAGGCTAAATTATATATGTAGCAACATGTGTTGAATTTGGTAAATGTGTAATAGGTATTGGAAAATAGATAGAAATAAGAGTATAAGTGACATTGGAATGCAAATTCGTTGGAAGAAGCAGCCCCAAAAAGAGTTCCATCATGGTTTACAATAAGGGACACTCAACACAACAAATAGAGAACTTCAATATGATATTAGAGCATTGTACATTTAACATCTAGAATAGGGCTAGTAGTATGATGAATGTATTATTTAATAAAAAGGCTAGTTTTGAAATATGATGAAATTCCAATCAATATGATAGACTAATTTCTCATCCCCCATGTGAAAATCAACTTTATGATCAAAGCCTTGTTCTAGGTCATGACATTTAGTAGTGGGGAAATTAGGTAGATGGGGAAGGATTGTGGTTTTGTCTAATCATAGAAATAACTAGAAAGATAAATAAAGGAAGTGACATGAATGGTAAGATGATGAGGATAAACCATTTTATTTATATGTTTACTTCTTTGAATAATGAGATTAGAATGTTAGTATAAATAGTGTCTTTATCTACCTAGTTTGCTAATCACCTACTTATGATTGACCTATTCAAACCTATCTTAAGTTTATTTAGGATTATTTTTCTTTTTGTCTCACTTCATAGCATTGGGACATGTGTCCTCATGAATTGAGACAACTATTACCACTTGCTCACCCACTTGTCAAGTGAGCTCACAAGTGTCCCACCTTTGGAGGGGTAGTTAGAGTTTCACTCCTACCTTCTCACCTTCTCATCCTTGCCTATATATGCAATGATTTATCATTGTATTCTACACATTCTATGATAGTTATTTGGATTTTTCATTATTCTTGATTCATTTCATGGTAGTTTGAATATTGCATTCATTATTTGTTGCTCCAACATGGTATTAGAGCATTGAATTGCAAGTTCCTTCTTGATTTTGGTGATTCAAGTTCTAGCCCTATCAAAAAATCATCATAGAACCAAATGGATAGTTCCATCACATTTAGAAGGCTAAAGAAACAAAAAAATACCTTTCGCTTCATCAATTTCGGTAATTTCATTTTTTATAGTTTTTTGGCCTCCATGCCTATTTTTTTTAGTAGAGGGCCAATATGCCCTTTACCAATCATAGTTAAGTTGCAATATTTGGCCTCATGCAACCGGTTATTCAAAATTTCTTGGTCAATTTGGAGGATTGTCTTGCTTTTCTTCTAAGCAACACTTTGTTGCAAGATAGTTTTATACAACTCTTTCTTATTAGATATGTATGTAGGGAAACCTTAATTGGTGACTTACTTGTATGAGTGACCTAGTTTTTTTAAAGTTTAAGGGCATCAACCTCTATTATTCACCTTGAACCACTAACATTTATTTTCTTCCACAACTATTATAGCTGTGCCACAGTATCATAACGTGCCTGCATTTCTAAAGTTTTTTGAATATCTATGATTGTAGTTTTCAACAACCCTATCTCATGCCTCTGATATAAAGACACCATTCCTATTGAAACCCTCCTCTATTAGCCATTGACTAGAAGTTTCATTGCATAGTGCAACATCCAGAGATTGACAATAATATTTAGCAAAATATAGATCTGTAATAGCTGAAAAGCCAAATGCCATTTCAAACCAAGTAGATACTTCATCGACTTGCACATATATAAGTGTGTCTCTTTTTAGTACCCTCCTCTCTATATGTGGCCATTAGATCCCTTTCTCTTCAATGAGAAGCCTGTAAGATAATTGCACAAACTTTTGATAATATCTTCTAAAATTTTGGGAAAGAGATCCTTAACAATAAATGGGGTTTCAATTTGTAACTTATGATGATTTTAATATGTATCTTTCCCTAAGGGTATTTCATTGGGAAAGAGATCACAAGGTCTAAAGCTTGACTTTCAACCTCAATGGTGAGTCAATCAAACCTGGATCTTAGTCCTTAAGATAGTAAGTAAGATTTGGAACTAAATTGAAATGATTTGAATCACTAAAACTAAATGAACAATAAGACTTGATACATGAAATGAAAATGATTGAAAGTACAAAAATTAAAATCACAGTTTGCAGGAAGATTTGAAAAGGGTTTTGAACACATGCACCTGCCACCAAAAATTGGTTTTGAGACCTATTGAAAGATTGGTTCGCCCTTGGGCGAATGGGTCCTAGTTAGGGATTTAAATTTTTTTTTTGGTAGTCCTCTGATGCTAGATTTTAGTTTCATTTTGACATAGGTCCCCCTATTGAAAAGTTAGAAATAAAGTTTGTAACCTAGTTTTCGTGGCTTGACAACAATGATGAAAAATTGTGCAACAATGCAAAATTTCTCTTCAAGATCTTCAATTCTTCTTCAATCTATAATCTGCACATAGAGAAAAAATATTTTGTTTGAATGGGAGTTTTCCTTAGTCAAACATCAAGTTTGGTAATTAAACCTTAATAAAAAGATAATGACAAATGGGAAGGAAATGATGAATGAACACTTGCTTTCTACAACTCACCAACCCTTCAATGGCTTCCCTTAGAGGACTAAAGACAAACACATTACTCCAAGGAAATTGATCTTTCTTTGCTTGATGTATTTGGATACTTGAAATGCTTGAATGCTTTAGGACTGACAATACATATTAGCCTTCACAAGATGACATGAACACATATCAGCTTGAACATGCTGTTAGGATCTTGATTGGTGCAACAAATGAGTGATAAATATGCTCTTGAATACTCTTGATAATATTATTTTCTCATGGAATATCTTCATAAAGTGTGTTATTGATCCTTATATTTTAAATGAGAAAAAGACTAGCTATTTATAGGTGTTTATCTAATTTCCCAAAAAATAGATTCTAAAAGCCAAAAATTGTAAGTTGAATTTGAATCAATAAAATGCCACCCAAAACATATTTAAAATGGGTATTAGGACTTAAAGGGGATCCATTCTCCCTTGGGAAAATGGGTCCTGGCCTATAAGTCTAGGACACACATGCTCCAATGTGATTTAATTATTGATTGCATTAAGTAAATGTCGGTTCCCCTTTCGTAAAACCAGAAAAATAAGGCTTTGGAATGCATAGTTTGGTAAATTAGAAGCTTAATTAAGTCAAATAAATTAAGGGACACAAATATAGTGTGAAATTGTAAAGGTATACAATTTTCTACACTACTTTTATCCCCCACTTTAGTGATAGTATGAACTTATGCTTAGACTCACAGTAAAGTAGACAAATATGCATCATGCAAAGTCCAAGTGTACAAATGTTGGAGAAATAGGATGACAAGCATCAAGGAGGTGGCCAATGCCCTAGGATTAAAGATTCCATGGAAAACCAATATACAAACAAAGGGACACACAAGATGTGTAAGATATGTGCAACAAGACAAGATACACAAGCATACAATATCAAAGAAAATGCAAAAAGGAAAAAAGATTGAATAGAAAGTTGTGTGATGCCACGCCCATAAAATATGCTCACAAGGGCTAGTGTAATCTGGTATACACTAGGTGTTCCCCAAAGGAAAAAATGAGAAACACACACTAGGTCTACAAGGTGTGTACCAATAAAAAAGGAGTGGTAGATGGGACAAATGCACCAGGTCTATAGATGTGTTCCCATACGTCAACCATACCAAAAGTTATACTCCCTGATAGCTATGATAAGGTGTCACAAAATGATCAATGTGATATGCCAACACTACACTAAGTACAACTCCTATGAACAAAAGTGAAGCCAAAAATGTCAAAATTTCAATGCCAAAATGAAATAATGCCAATGTATGCCCCCACTTTAAAGGAATTTCTAAACACCATGCTGTGAGAAATTACTTTAAAGTATAAAATGATAAATTCCAATTGATAAAAAGGGCCATGAGAGCTTATTTGGAAATCCCTATGCCAATGATATGTTTCCAAATAAAGTTGCTTCATGAAAAAGGAGGTTACTCCTATATGCAATTCAAAAAGATAACACATAAGGGATCCATAGATTCGAGGTTAGTGCATGTTTTTGTTATAGTGATATAATAGAGCTTAGAATCATCATCATTCCCCAAATACTCCATGGAACAAGAAACAAAAAGGAGGAATGACACATAGAGAGTGAAAACAAAGAAAAAAGCTTTAGAGTCAACATGGAAGAGACTTGAATGTCTCAACGCCTTGCATCGTCCCCAAAAGGAAAACACAAGACAAAAGAAAAGATAATGTTTATGATAGATAGAAGAATAGAGATACAAATAGAAGAATGTCATGACATATTTGCTTCCTTTGTATCCTTGTACCAACAGAGTAATATTGGTCATCCAAAGAAAATTCATAAACATAAAGGAACACCAAGCAACACAATACATGGGATCACATTACACACATGGAATCACAAAAAACATAGAAAGAAAAAGAAAGAATGTCACATGCGAGCCAACCTATAGCAGGTTGTCATTACTCATCCAAAGAAAATTCATAAACATAAAGGAACGCCAAGCAACACGATACATGGGATCACATTACATACATGCAATCACAAAAAACATAGAAAGAAAAATAAAGAATGTCACATGCGAGCCAACCTATAGCAAGTTGTCAGCATCCCAATCTTGTTCATCATATACAAAAGGTGGGTAACTAGCCAAAGGGGCAACAAAAAGTTCCATACTAGGACAAGGCTATCAAACCCTTTGCCCCCAAAATGTAGGGCAAGGATGAGCCAAGATAGATGATGATATGATGCTCCTTACAACATGGAAAAATGATTTTTATAAAGTGTAATACATGTAATAGTGAGTATGTTACGATTCTACAACTATCACATGGCAAGGAGTGAAGTGTGTGCATTCTAGCCAATTATACTATCAACTGGTTCTTCAATAATATTAAATTATTCAAAAATAATCTTTAAAGCATGACACTCATCAGTAAGGTTCCCAAGAGTTCTATGATATGCACAATAACACATGTTTGTACTTTTCCATTTTTTTGTTTTCTCAGATAGGTGGTAATGTTATAAGTCCTTGGTTGAGAAGTGATTGTAAATCCTTTTTAGTTTTGGTTATGGTATGGAGAAATGATAGCTTCTTAAGTTTATAGGGCTTGGGTTTCTTGGCTGGGCAATTGTTTGATGTTGAGGGGAAGGATCTTGATATCCTAATCCCTTGGTATCTTCTGATAGTTTTTGTTCTAGAAATTGTGGAGCCCATGCTCATTTTTTATGTCACATCCTTGTTTACTTAAAATTCTAAAGCCTTGACCATAACTCTCTTCTAAGTTGATAGGTGCATCGGTAACTTTATGGGCATAGGATAGAAGAGTATCAATATTGTTTTTTGTGAATAAGTTCCCTCATATTTGATGGTCAAGGCTTGTGTTGTGATTCAATTTTGGGATGCAAAAGGTTGAACATTTCAAGTGGTGAGATGATAGGAGGTGTTGGTTGTTGCACAAAGGGATAGAAGGATGCATTGTTCTCAAGGTTACACAAAGAATTTTGTGTGAATTCTCGCATGCTATCTTCATCTTGGCCCAAGATGTCTATCTCACAAGGACATTCATTAGGAGGTGAAGGCTCATGAATATTTTCAATTGCATTAGGATCACTGAACACATAACTTGAAACATCAACCAAATATTTTAAAGACATCCAAATTTGACTAAAATACATATCCATAATGAGAGTTTACTTTAAATGTCAAATGCAAGTATGAATAAATGTTTGAATGATTTTTTATTGCAATTTTTAGATCTGAAGTATGATAATTGATTGATTTTAAGATGTAAAATCCTGAAAATGATTACTTTTGAATTCCAATTTTAATTTTAAATGATGCAATTTATTTCACCAATTGAACTAGATGCAAACAACTACAAAAATATGCAATTTCTGAAAATGAAATAAAGATTTCCAAGTACAAGAAAATGAAGCAGACATAGACAAAGCAGTGTGCAAAATTTTGGAAAATAACCTGTATAAGGATAGGTTCTCCCTTAGGTGAATGATTCATTGGACAAGGCTATGAAAAATTTAAATATGAGTGTTTAACTTGATATTTAAGTTCATTGTTCCTAACTCCAAACAAATTATTTAGTGACAATTTTCTAGAAATCTAATGAAATTTAAATGACAATGTATGAACAAGATGATAACTTTTTTGAATGCAATTTTAAATGTAATTTTGATCTAAATGACTTAAACACACCTTAATGTAATCTATTATGTAGAATGCAATATTTTTGGATTTTTATGAGTTTAAAAGATGCAAACGTGCAATATGTAACCCTAAATAAAATGCAAAACAAGATAATGCAAAACCTAGATCTAGGGTTTCAAAGATCTCCAAATTAGAAAAGTATGATCTAAGAATGTCAAGATCACCAAAATGAAATGTTGGGAAAGAGATCCTTAAAAAGTTTCTATTTGTATAGAACTTATGAGAATCTTAATATGTATCTTTTCCTAAGGGTATTTCATTAGGAAAGAAATCACAAGGTGTAAAGCTTGACTTTCAACCTCAATGGTGAGTCAATTGGACTTGGATCTCAGTCCTTAAGATAATAGGTAAGATTTGGAACTAAATTGAAATGATTTGAATCACTAAACTAAATGAACAATTTTGGATACATGCACCTATCACCAAAAATTAGTTTTGAGACCTGTTGAAGGACTGGTTCACCCTTGGGTGAATGGGTCATGGTTAGGGATTCTAAAAATACTTTTGGTAGTCCTTTGATGTTGGATTTTAGCTTTGGTTTGACATAGGTCCCACTATTAAAAATTTGGAAATAACGTCTGCAACCTAGTTTTCATGGCTTGACAACAATGATGACAACTTGTGCAACAATGCAAAATTGCTCTTCAAGATTTCCAATTCTTCTTCAATTTGTAATCTACACATTCACAAAGAGAAAAAATGTTTTGTTTGAATGGGGGTTTTCCTTAGTCAAACCCAAAGTTTGGTAATTAAACATTAATAGAAAGATAATGACAAATGAGAAGGAAATGATGAATGAACACTTTCTTGCTACAAATCACCAACCCTTCAATGGCTTCCCTTATAGGACTATAGACAAACACATCACTCCAAGGAACTTGATCTTGCTTCATTTGATGGTTTTGGATAGCTGACATGCTTGGATGCTTTAGGATCAATAATGCATATTAGCCTTCACAAAATGACATGAACACACATAAGCTTGAACATGATGTTAGGATCTTGATTGTTGTAACAAACGATTGATAAATCTGCTCTTGACAATAATATTTTCTCATGAAATATCTTCATAATGTGTATTAGTGATCCTTAGATTTCAAATGATAAAAAGAATAGGTATTTATAGGTGTTCATCTAATTTCTCAAAAATTAGATTCCAAAAGCTGACAATTGCAAGTTGAATTTGAATCAATAAAATGCCGCCAAAAATATATCTAAAAATGGGTCTTAGGACTTAAAGGGGACCCATTTGCCCTTAGGTGAATGTGTCCTGGCCTATAAGCCCATGACACACATGCTCCAATGTTATTTAATTATTTATTGCATTAATTAAATGCCAGTTCTCCTTTTAGAAAATGGGAAAAATAAGGCTTTGGAATGCATAATTTGGAAAATTAGAAGCTTAATTAAGTCCAATAAATTAAGGGACCCAAACATAGTGTGAAATTGTAAAAGTATAAGATTTTCTACACTAAATCTCCAATGCTCATGTGGCCCTTTTTTGGGTTTATTGCATTCAATTTTCACTTTTCCCCTCACACCTCTCGTGGTCTGCAGCTCAAAAAACTAATGAGAGTTTGTAATCAAATCAAAATATATCTATGGCAACCTCTTCATTCCTTACTTAGCGGTCTGCAATATTTGGTAACTAAAGAACAATTTATTTAGTGTGAATGAAGTAAAATATTTGTATGAACTGTTTAAGAAGACCAATAGTGTTGTGATTGATGATGGTCTAATCCATAAAGAGGAATTTCAGCTAACATTGTTTATGATATTTTCTCTCCCATTGAATAAGGCTACCACAACTAACCTACAATTTCTATGCATAACATGGAAGGGGGACAATACATCTCTTCAATTCTTGCACAAGATTCTACACCAACACTATAGTAGTAGTTGTGCAAGTTCATCACTCCCACATGGCCTACATGCCAACTCATAGTGACACTTCCAATGCCTATTTGACTATTTTTTCATTATTGTAAAGGAACTCTATTGTATCAATTAGTAGTTTACATTAATGGTTAGCATTTCATTTAACTTGTATAGCTAACAATTTCTCTCAATGCAACGATTTTATCAGTGTACACATTAATTGTTACAAGTTCACTAAACTGCCACATAAATTACTAGAATGGTCATTAGTGCTTACAAGGGAGAATTTTTTTTGTTCTTGCATAACTTGCAAATGAAGAGTCAAAATTCAAAGTGTGAGTAGTCATTTGAAAGCCAGTTTTTAATTCAAGATGATTTAAAAATTGTACTTTTTTAATCTATTTTTAACCTCCAAAAATCAGTGTAACTTGTGTAATTTTTTACGGGACATAACTTTCACCCCGTTTATTGAAAACTCAATTTTTTTCTAAAATTCATTATAATTTTGCAAGGATTCCATATTTGTAATTGAAATCCAATTTAGGAAAGACCATTATTCCATATTTGTAAAAATCTATATGAGTTATAAACAAACGATTTGGCTTCCAAACTTGACACAAACTTGTAATTCTTGTTTTGCATCTTTCTCAGGGGGTCTACATTAAGTTATAATACAATTTTGGGGGGCTTGATAAGGCACAATTCAAGTGCCTTGTTGTGTAGGCATAATGGATCTTGAATTCAACTTGTTAAGTCCACATAATTTCCACATATGAAAAGTCAAAGTACAAAAAATACTTCAATCTAAGGGATTATGGCAAATACTGGACAAAAAATTCAATTTACTAGGGAGTTTGAGTAGTTTACTTATCACAAAAAGTTAGATGAAGCAATGGGAATAATAGGTCTTTTTGTTTCTAATAAATTTCAATTTCATATTTCTAGTTGTACAATTCCTAAGAAAATGGATAAATTTGAAGATCTCTTTGTTAAGTTGATGAATTCAAGGTACTACAATTAGATGCTGAATTAACAACATTTTCTCTAGATGCCTTCTCTTATATTGAAGAGTTCTTGGTTCAATTTAAGTCTTTGCTTTCTAGACTACAAGGTTGTGGTAAAATAAAAAAATATAAAGAGTGTGTCTTCTTTATTTTTTCCAAGTTACGAGGTCCTTGTTAGATATTTGCTTCTTCCTCTTACTCTACCATGGATGCTCTTGGAAAAACACATGTAATTCCATCTTTTGAACAATTTTGTGATAGAATTACAAGAGAACAATCTAAACTAATCTATATGGATGCTATCAGCTCTTCAAAAATTTAGACACTCATTGTCTAATCATCTAAGGGGAAAGGAAATAATCCTTCTAATAATCCTAATATATAGCTAGCTTTTAAAAAATGAGCCATCATATAAGAAGAAGAATTGAGTTGACACACAAGCCACATCATCCACACAGTTAGGAAAGAAGACTTACAAATATGAAAATAAACTTCATTGTAATTCTTGTGGATTACAAAATCATGAGAACAAATTTTGTCATAAGAGGATTACAACTTTGGAAGAAGCCATGCAAAGACACAACATTGATCTTCCCAAACCTACAAAGGGACATTGCCATTACAACTAGAGGTTTGGATACATCCAAGGAAAGTTGGATAGTTGATTTAGGAGACTCACACCACATGACTCAATTACATGATCTTTTAGCATCTATTTTTGACAACACTACTTCTCATATTTTTGTGGGAAACTCTTCATAGATTCCAATTATGGGGTTAGGTACAATATGATTGGAAAAGGGTAGCATTGCGGATGTTCTCGAGATTTCAGCTAATCTCCTTTCATTTTACCAAATTTTTCATACTAGTGATGGGAAGGTAGTTGAATTTTCACCACATGACGTAGTCATTCGACAACTACACCATCCAAAGAAGATTGTTGCATCAGATAGTAGATCATGGGTCTCAACTGTACAAATTTCATGTTTTGAGTCATCTTATGGATCATCACATACTGCCCATGCCGAATCTTTGAGCAGACTTTAGTATGAGAGGTTTGGACACCTCAATTACAAGTATCTTCAATAGTTGAGTACTAAGAATATGGTACTTGGACTCACTAATGTATCTTTCATAGAGGGCATTTGTTGAGGTTTTGTACTTGGAAAACATCATCAAGAATCCTTTCCAAAGGGTAAGGCCCATCATGATACTACCTTTCTTGATTTGGTTCACAATGACTTCATATCATTTGAAACTTAATCATTTTTAGGAGCCAAGTATGTACTCACTTTCATTGATGATTACTCTTGTTGCACTTGGGTGTACTTTATTAAGTACAAAAGTGTTGTCTTCAATACTTTCAGGACCTCCAAGGCATTTGCGGAGAAACAATTAGGTTCTTCTATTCGGTAGATCCACACAGATAATGAGGGGGAATATGTAAACTAGGCCTTTATGGAGCATTGTGTTGATCATGTCATTCAACATCAGTATTTGGTTCCCTACACTCCTTAGAAGAATGGTGCTGCCAAAAGAAAGAACATACCATTAAAGGAGATATAAAATTGTATGCTTTAGTCTAGGTCTATGGCCTCATCATTTTGGGTTGAAGCTATCAATTGTGCCAACTATATTTAGAATCAAACTCCCCACAAGGCAATTCAAAATCTCATTCCAAAGGAGGCTTGGTCTAGAATCAAGCTTGATGTTTCCTTCTTCGGAGTATTTGGTAGTGAAGCTTGGGCATTCATTTCAGATGGTCAATGTAAGGTGATGGAGAGGAAGAGCCAACAATACATCTTTGTTGGTTATTGTGAGGATGTGAAAGGCTATAGGTTATTTATCCTATCACTAGGGATGTCCACTTTTGTAGAGATTTCCAATTTGATGTGCCTTTCACATAGAAAAATCCTCCACCATCTTCTTCCTCACTACCTACTTTTCCTTCTTTGTCTCATGATGATACCTTAGTACTTGAGGATACTTCAGATGATGATCCCAATACACCACTACCACCTTCACTACAACCTCCATCATCACCACCACCTCCTCCTATTGCTCATGTTTTTCCCAAGTGACCTAGAGGTGTTGTTGCAAAGGCTGGTTCTTTAGCAGGTGATCCTACATCCTTTAGACACACTTGTTCACAAACTTCTAACATTATTCTTTTGATTCATCCTATATCTCTAGATCCATAGAGTTTTTCAAAAGATTTAGGTATTCTAGATTGGGATAGTGCTATGGTAGAGGAGTATTCTTCATTGATGAAGAATACCACACTAAATATGGAGCTAATGGTTCTATTGAAAGATACAAGACACATATTGTGGCTACGGGTTTTTCACAAGTTGAGGGTATTGACTACTCTAAGAAATTTTCCCCTGTACCCAAGATGGATTCAATTCATCTTATTATTTCATTTGTTGCATCATAGAGATGGCCAGTTTATCAGGACATGAAGAGTGCCTTACTACATGGTGATCTTCATGAGGAGATATATATGGAGCAACTTCCAGGTTTTTTTTAGGACTTGTCACTTGTTTGTAGGTTACACCATTCTTTATATGGTCTCAAGAAATCCCCTAGGGCTTGGTATGAGAAGATTGATAGTTTCTTGTTTGCATCTGGTTTCAATCGTTGCCACTCAGATCACACACTTTATATTAAGAGATATGGAGATAAAATCTTGATACTAGTCTTATATGTTGATGAATTAATTCTTAGTAGTAGTTCCTCATCCATGATTCAGAATATTCAAAATAGTTATATGGCACACTTTGACATGACAGATCTTGGGCTTCTGCATTTCTTCCTTGGTCTTTAGGTTGTTTAGTCTACTAAGGGGATTTCCATATACCATTAAAAGTACACCATTGACTTGCTTCATCAATTTCATCTAAGTGATTATAAGCCCACACCTACATCATTTCAGTTTGGTGTCACTTTGACTACCACTTACACCACACCTAGTGTTGATGCTAATTTATATAGACATTTAGTTAGCAACCTTTTATATTTAACACACACATGTCCAAACATTACCTTAGTTATTGGGCTTGTCTCTCATTTTTCATATGACCCTCATGAGAGTCATTGGAAGGAAACGAAGTGTATTTTGAGGTACATTATCCACACCACTCATTTTTACATTTAGTACACACTAGGGGCTTCATAGATATTAGGCTACACCGACTTAGATTGGGCAGGAGATGTTGATTCTTGGAAGTCCACTTTCATTTTCATTTTTCTCTTGCTTCTGGTCTAGTTGCATGGTCTTGCAAGAAGTAAACCACTATTGCATTATCATCTACTGAGGCTGAGTATCGAGGATCAATTCTTGCTAGCCAGAAGGTGCCATGGCTTCAAAAACTTATGGAAAAGTTTGATCTTCCACTTGATTATCCTACTGTACTTTGGTGTGATAACTAAAGTGCCATTCCCATATCTCACAACCTAGTTGAGAATCAATAGAAAAAGCACATCAAGGTTCATATGCACTTCATTTGATAACTTATCTAGGATGGTGTTCTATCCTTAGAGTATTTGTGTACTGAGGATTAGGTTGTAGAAATATTCACTAAACCTTTAGCATCGCCTTTCTATATGCATTATGACAATTGCTTGGGGTGAAGGAAGTTTTCCTTGGGGGATTTTGAGTCCTCCTTGTTGACACGGATGTTACACACATATACCAACAGGCAGATAAATTCTCACAGAATACTGTGGGAACCTAGCTTTCTTGAAAGATCCATTGGGAAAACTTAAATCTAAGGAAATCTCAGCTCAATCCCAAGGCTTCGGAACGTCAGGCCTTGATGCACTAGGTTCACTCAAGGTTCATTTTGATATTGTTGTTAAACATGAGGGGCCTATGGTTATCACAAATTAGCTAGTATCCGAAAGATTGAAATATATTCTAAGTCCAATCATTCACATGTCACTCAATAACTTCATGAAATCGAAGAATTTGTGATAATATTTTATAAAACTCAAATTACTTGCATACATTCAAGTAGATTTAGCATTAAGCACTCAACAACTTCATGGAATCAAAATATTTATAATAAAACTCCATGTATTCATCAATTTTGGAACATTTTCTAAAAATATAAAGCATCTACTCTAAAATAATGCATAAAAAGTATTGAAATGTAAAATTTCTCCCAGGAATTATCCACACATGCCTCAAGAATAACTAAATCAAAGAAAACCATTTTATACTTCACCATATTGCTTCATAGCTAGGCATAGAATGATGCAAGAGTTTAAAAAAATTTAAATCATTTTCCACTAGATACTGTCAGTATGCACCCTTACATGGCACAACACATAGTCTTTTTCGATAGGAACATACAATCAACTACATATGATTTCATATCAAGAAATAGCTTTGAATTGGCTATGATATTAGTTAACTTCAAATGAAACATAAGATTTTTTAATCTAGAATGGAACAAAAAATAGGAAAAAGAACAAAACTTGAAATTTTTTTAGTTCTTCGGAATCCACAAATTATGAACTTAAAATCATAGTAAAATGACCAACGTCCTTTTATAAGAACAAGGCCCCAAAGAGTTCAATCAGAACATATGGAAGAGAATCAGAGAAACGAATCAAAAGATAACATGTGGCAGGCAACAGTTGGCACAAGAACTTTCCAGACTAAGTCAAAGATACTTTGAATTTTCTTCAACTGCAAACTCCAAACTTTGGGCTTTGAGTCACGGGTACTTTCACACAAAATGTAAAACTATCGACACTTTTCTCAAAATCCTCAAGATTAACTATCTTTTTCAGGCTCAAGAATAACCATACAAAATTCATTTCAAAACTCTACCCATGCACAAAACTCCCTATCTTCCACTACCCGACTATATGCTCTTCTTCACTAGACTCCTAGTCTAAAGACTTATCTTCACCCCTTCTCTATTGATATTCCTGGAAATAAATAAACACTTGATGAATACATTCTTTTGGAATTCCTTGAATTACCTTCCAACTATACTTATGACTTGAATATTCTTTTGTTAATTGAATGATAGTTTCATTCCTCTACATTACTTCAATCCCATATTTGCTCATGGAATTCCTACACCTTATGTTATCATCAATGACCTCTTGACTTGATGATTGAACAAGGTCTTTATTTACCTTTTCGATCCATCCCTTGAAGATTTCACTTATTTGTCATCTTGTCCTAGAGTCCAAGGATCATAGTTTTACTGAGCTAACATTTCAACGAAGCTCTCATCTTTATCCATCAATTTCTTACATACCCTAGTGACCTTTTCCAATCCACTTACACATTGTGATAAAGTGCCACTTTCCCAACTTAATTGTATTCTCCATTTCTTGAACATCAGAACTTCTTGTTCTGCCACTATCTTCTCATTTATCAATTCTCAGACATTCATCTGAAGAAGAATCTTTAACCTCCACCCTTCTATGTTATTTTACTCTTGGTGGTCTCGACATTCGCTCTCAAGTATTCTGTACTTGTCAAGCTAACTTTATATTTCCTTGCATTTCCCAATTGCTTCCCTTATTGATTCTTCACCTTGCCTCACTAGGTTTTCTATCCATTCTTCAAACACACTCAACTTGTGTCGAAGAACTGTGATAACATCTACCTACTCTTTGGACATTAACACTGGATTCTATGACAATTCAATTTGTGACTAAAAAGATTGGGCTGGTGATCTAATAAAATTTTCCAGGCAAGCGACTTATTCCTTTAATTCCTTCTCCTTCAATTTATTCTTCTTCAATTGAGCAACAACAGTTTCTAAATTCACCTTCATCTCCTCTAACTCGTGCTCGAGCATGATGAATATCCTACATCAATCATCGTTACCCTATAATCCCTAGATGTCATTTCATGCTTGCTATTTTCTCCTACCCGAGTAGCTATTTGGAGACTTCTTCCTCCATCTAAATTCCATTTTACATGTATAATATTTGTTCTAGCTCTAGGTTTAGGGGTTTCTATTTCTTGCATTAAAATTTTGAAATCCAGAGATACCAATTCCACTTCAAATGGCAGAGCCAATTGCCTGACTAACTAGTTAGGTGCTTCTTCATTTTGACCTGCCTCTTCAATATTACCTTGTTCCTGATGGTCAGAATGTTCAGGAACTTCTTCTCTTAATTCTCCAACATTACCTATCACAACCTTTGGGACTTTTACATTCTTTGTCCTCAGTGGAAAGGATTTTGGATTACCTTGATCTATCATTGTCTCTTTCTGACGAGGGAGAAAACCCGAGACACAGAAAATGATGCAACAACGAGATAAATTTATTATTATTTATAATGGAACTTCTTACATGTAGAGGATCACAAATCTTCAAGCTTTGCAATACATGGAAGCTAATTTTTTTTATAGAAATTACAGTATTTTCCCCTTTCGTAGCATGTGAACTCTTTCACCAAAAAGCTACCAAAAATCAAAAATCCCGCCCATAAATAGAGCTCCCTTCCAATTTGGAGCCAAAACAACATTCCAATTTGAGTTTCGGCGGTTTGGCACCCAAATTACAATTTGAAATTCAAATTTAAATTCACATTCAAAAATTAACACATTTCTAAAAATGCACCAACTTCTGGAAGCCATAACTTTTAATCCGACTGTCAGATTTTCAATGATAATACCTTTCAGAAAGCTCTCAAAAAGATGATGTGGCGCAACATAAGGCCTATGACTAACTACTTTGGGTTTTCGCAAAATTTCAGGCCCATCCAGAGCCTCTAAGGGCCTCAAATTTGGCTTCGAATATTTTAATAGCTAAAGGGGTATCCAGAAATGCAAAAACATCTAAGAAACAACCAACAGGAAATTAAAATCTTCCTTTTTTTTGGGTGATGCAGGATTTCCCTTACACCACTGGATGCTCCTGCATCACTTTCTCTCTAAGACTTGCATTTTCCTCTCCTGCCCTATTTTCAATATCAATCCTTGGAACAGACTTTTCTTACCATCCTAAAACGTCAGGATTCTCATCATTTCCCAATTTACGACCCAAGGTCTATGAGGACTCTATACCTTTACCTATATCTCGACTTTCTCTTGGTCCTCAAGAAGCCAATGGTTGCTCAATAATCTTTTTAGCTCTTCCTTGTGAAGGCTAATCTTCAATTGTACGATTATCAGTTATATCCTCTTCATCAATAATGGGAATATGTCTCTGAATTATAGTGCCCCCAGTTTCTCCTAGTGGTGAAACCCTTTTGCTTACATTTATTTCCTTAGGGTTTCCCACCTCTTGAGCGAGTGATCCTGTTATGAATTCTTCTTCTTCTCTACTTTCAGGATATGACCTTGTGTCAAGCACTTCTTCCACTATAGGCTACATCATTGGGTCTCCTTTAGATCATTTATCCTTAATCTATTTCATCCTAGCAGATCATTTCTTAAGTTACTCTGTAACTTCTTCTTCAGTTACTTCAGGATCTTCCTTTGCAATTATGGGAGTTCCTCCAAATCTTGCCTCATTGTTGTAGTATTAACCGAGGGTGGAGAGGTAAATATGTCCACCACATTCTATGATGTAGATCTTGTCTTAGCATGCACTTGTGCTCTCATTCCCACATCTTCATCGGTCAAAGGTTGAGCTCTAGGATTTATCATGAAAGAAAATGCCACCTTTGGCATTTCCAATATTAGATTGGTCAATGTGGCTATAGTTTCTTTGCACAGGATAATTAGCTGTGATGCTATTGAAATTCCTTGGCTTGAGGTATCAAGAGCTTCCTCCCTACCTTGCTCAACTGCCCTTGTTTCTATAACCTTATTTTTCTTCTCAACACCTCCATTATACCCCAATTCATTCACCAACTTTTTCTTTCTCTTGACATTGCGCATGGGTATGTGGGTTTTATCCCAGCTTCCTTCATCATTCTGATGTACCATCAATCCAGGATAAAGCATATATCAATACCTACTTATAAATTCCTTCGATGGTTACTTCCTCTTCCTTTGTGTAATCCGGGTCTGGGATGGGCTCATCATAAACTTTATCTATCATAAATTGGATTTTTTACTTCTCCATTGTCAGCTTCTAATTGTTTTGGAACATCATGAATTTTGAGAACCTTTATTTCTTTTAATGACAACCTCTTGTATGATCTTTTCCTTACCTCATGATCATCATCACAATTATGCCAGAAGTCCTCCAAATGATAAACATGGGTATACTTCTTGCTTATATTCTTGGCAAGGCTATCCATCAAATCATAATTTTCCCTCCAGAGTGTAAAGAATTCTAACCCATAGAGTTTTAACTCATCCTCACACATCTTGGAATTTTTAACTACAATGCATTTATAATTCCCAATAGTAATAGGGAATATCATAGATCCTTTCTTGTGTACTTGTGAAAAAAGGGCATGAGATGGCTGCACCCGTCTCACAAGTTCAAGCAACAACATATTGTCTGTTGGGTATCTAGGTAGCATGAATGGATAATATGTAAACCCTTCCACCTTGATGTAGGTGAAAGTAGGAAATTGAATATACCATCCCCCAATAGCTCTAATAATATCCTATGATTCAAGAGATAATATCTTGGATTTTTCCCCTTCCATCAACCTCACTAGCTTCATGGAAAACACATCATTTACCCTTCAGTAATGCTCTCGGTACTGGTGAATAGTAATCTGGGGAAAATTGTGATAAATAAAATTATTCCCTAGTTCTCTGCCCAATATACCCACTCTGTTTAATCCTTGTATATTTTCCCTTAAGGAATAGGAATAGACAACATATGAAGACATGGAAAACCACTAGGTGTCTGGGAATGTCTGTATCTGTTCATGCAACCTATTGCTTATAAAACTCCCCCAATGAATCTACATAGGGGTTCCATCATTTTTCTCATAAGCTTGAACATCTAGGGTTTGAATTTAATGGCATCATTACATCCATCTATTCTGCTTAATAAAGTTATCATGTCTTGAATCTCCTGAATAAGTGATACCCTCGAGATTTGTTTTGTCATCTTTGTCGTCTTCTCTCGGAACTATGTCGAGAACATGAACCTCCTATTTTTCTCTTCTAAGCTCATATATGTTGCAACAACGACCTGCATATCCATTGTATTTATTTTTTTGAATGTGGGGAGCCCAAACGTATACAAAATTCCCTCTATTGAGAGGTATGCATATACTCTTCCTTCTTTCACAATGACCCTCCTGTCTGGGTCATACCATCTCATGCATTCTAGTACCAACTCAAGGGGGTCCATCACCAACGAGAACCCTCTTGCCAAATGCATTTTTCTAGCGACCATATTCCTGGTATACTGAGTGGTGCCTTCCTATTGAATCTTTGTGGCAAATTCCTACTCACTAAAGCCCCCCAAATGAGTGTTTGTAACCATTCTATAAGTTGATACAACTTGCAAGGTGAGGAATTCAAACTCATTTATTTCCTTCTTTCTTGAGGTGCTCATATCCTTCTTAATTTCCTGCATTATTAGCAAATATGTGCTCTACATGTCAATTACGACTAATTCTAATCATACACTTTCAATAACTCATGAAAATTATTTACCCATGATCATTTAATGACCATAATTAGGTTAAATTCTTTAGAAATAATCAATTTTTTCTCATGACCTGACCAAAGGTAATGCTACTTGATTAGAGCCATGCATGTATAAAGATTAACATAATTCAGTTACAAGAAAAGTACTTGGTTTCGCTGATAATGCGATTGAACAAACACAGGTTTAAACCCTGATAGTCGTGTTCTTTAGCATTTTGAAACTTACTTTCCTTTGTGTGCAACAACCCTTTGTTTTAATTCCTTGACGTCCTTAAAAATGGATGGTCCTGCACGAGGTAGTGTGGTATGGAAGCAACTGCATGCTTAAGGTGGTGCCAAGTATGTGTGTTGGTCACCACATTTATTAATTTCTCTTACTGTGCATTAATTACTCTGAACAAAGGTGCAATCATGGTGGATTAGGGTTCATATTATAAACTCCTTGATTTTTGTGTCAGGTTGAAAGGAAAGCGACACAGGTGACCAACGTGGCATGTCTACGTGTCACTTCAGTTCCTATGAGATAATGGCCTTAGAGGAAGTGTCCAACTAGGATACTAAATAGTTAACTAACAATAAGGTTTTAATCATTTGACACTTGAATTCAAAGAATTACCGGGGGTCGGGACTTTTTCCTACTGGGTTTATGAGAATCAGGTGCAAAGGATACCTAGGACCGGGTAAAAGTAAAATTGATTTGGTTCCAAATGAACTTAATTACCAAAATTTTTGGTTTTTGGTTCTGAAGAAAAGAAAATTGACTATTGGGCTTAACCAAGGGAAAAATCCAACATACGAACACTCAGGACAATTTCACCCGGGTGAAAACTTATCGGGTGCAATGACTAGACGGGAAAAAGGAAAACTTCCCAGAAGATGCATTATCCTTAGAGCAACAACACTCGAAACCCACAAACCTAGAGATCCAAATGTTCAATAAGGGCAGGGAAAATATTTACAAACACTCCAAGTTTGAGGAAACATCAACTTGAGTGAGAGCCAAGAAAATTGGATCAAGACTTTCATTTTACCATTTCCTTTGAAAGCAGCACACCAAAGCACACGAAAAGTAAAGAAAAAGGAAAAAGCAATAGAAAAGAGGGGCCCACATTTTCCCAATGGGAAAAATGGGGTGTGTTGTGAGACCACACAACACTTCCTTTATAAATAGTTTTCTTTTTTGGAGAGGATTTTTTTCCCACTAATTGTTCTCCTTTACTCCATTTGTGAGAGACTTTTATTTTGTACATGAGTACTTAACATGGCCTTGTAGCTGGGACTCATCATTATTGCATACATTACTCCCTCAGTTGCACTTAAGGGGGGGTGTTAGTGTAAATAGTGTCTTTATCTACCTAGTTAGCTAATCACCTATCTAGGATAAACCTATTCACACCTAGCTTAAGTTTACTTAGGATTCTTTTTATTTTTGTCTCACTTCATAGCATTAAGACATGTTTCATCATGACTTGAGACATCTATTGACACATGCTCACCCTCTTGTCAAGTAAGCTCACAAGTGTCCCACCTTTGGAGGGGTAGTTAGAGTTTCACTCCTACCTTCTCACCTTCTCATCCTTTCCTATATATGCAAGGCTTTATCATTGTATTGTACACATTCTATGATAGTTATTTGGATTTTGCGTTGTGCTTGATTCATTACATGGTAGTTTGAATATTGTAAGGAAAGCTAGATGCAAAAACAACTCTCCTAATGTCAAAACCTCAGGGAAGAACGCAGAGACACTTTTAAATTTTACAATTACAGTCAAATTAAGATGCACTTGAAAGCAATAACAGAAAAAAAGTATTTGAAAAACACATATGAACACCAGATATACGTGGGAAAACCCTTACGGGAGAAAAACCCACCACACCAAGAGAAATCACTTTGTATTACAGTAATGGAGATTACATACAAATATCAGACTTATCTTTCTGATGTCACATTTTAGTAGCATTCACCATGAACAACCTTGTTACAAAACATTCACGTTACAGTCTTCACATAATAGAATTCATCCACTGATCATACAATCACACAAAAATCTATCAATCCTTCCAACTCATCATAATCTGCGATCACAGAGTATAACCATGTCGCCCTTGTCTGTCGAGCTTCCTCTCAATAACGACCGCAACAGTCCAACTACTAGCGGTTCCCATTCGGCTCCTCTTATTGGTCCATGAGATGCCACATAGGAAAGTCAAACAGTCAAAGGAACATTCAACTAAGTTCGCATGTCGGTGAGACACAAGAAGTGTCTCCCCGATGCTCAACAGTTTCATATCGATATCAGCATAAGTCCAACAGTCGGCAAGATGTTATAGTGAAGGCCACAAGTCATACCGAAACCACTGACATCCATTGCATTCCTATTGACAAGAGATTTCTCATCGGCAAGACTAATACCGATGCTCACAAGTCACAACGACTTCAGTTTTCCTTTCAGAAAGAATATCGCTCTTCGGTGAGACCACATATCAATATCCTAAGTCACACTGAAGAGTCATTCTGTCGGCAAGACATACCGCTCTCTCCAGGACCTCACTTCGAGCCTTCAAGTTAATCCGAGTGCATCCACCAGTCGGCAAGACTCATCACTTTCACCAGGACTTCATACCGAGGTCCTAAGTCATACTGAAACATTAGCATTTCCATCAGCACCCATCTATCGCTAAGACATTCAACTATCGCCAAGAGGTTTCATCAAGATCTCTTATGTTACTATGAAGCCATACTACTATCGGCAAGATCCCACGAGTCGGTGAGACGTCATACCGAAAGACAAAGCTTCCACTGAATGGTCTACCGCTTTCGCCGAGAGGTCATAGCAAACATCCCATGTCACCCCGAGTGTCACATACTATCGGCGAGACTCACCATCGGTCGCCAAGACTTCATACCGAAGTCTTTGAGTCACCGCGAAGACCCCAAGTGTATTCCTGTCGATGAGACCTTCCATTGTCGTTGGGACTTCATACCGAGACATTCATGTTACCCCGATGACCATCGGCAAGACAAACACATGTTGCCAAGAGTTCATAGCGAAGTCACATGTCACACCGAAGACTCCAATGTTTAACCGTTCGACAAGACTTCTGCAAGGTCACAACGACCTATACAAAACATAAGGCTACAAATCTGCTCGTCAGCCAGACATAGAATATGTCACACCGACTTGGCTCCAATAGAGGTTTCAGCCTGTGGGATTGAGACATATATTTCCAACAAATATTGCATTCATTATTTGCAGCTCAACATAGAGAAAAATTATTGTATGGTGAAGATAATTAAATGAAAGAAGTATGAATATCTTTAGCACACACAAAAAAAATTCCAAATGATTTGAAAGAAGAGGTGAACACAATGATCTAATCAAGAATGTTCACTAAAATATAAATAAGGAAAAAAATCATGTTTTTTTAATGGAATGTGTTTGATATTTTCAACCTTTCCTATTTACTAGATAAGAAAAATGTTGAACATATTTTTGTGCTTTTGATGTTTCATGTTTAGAACATAAACTACTTTAGACTTATCTAAATTTTCTTTCCTATTTAAACTATGTTAAAAGAAGAAAGGGATAGTTGAGAGTGAAAACTATAATACTGAAATGTATAACTATGAAAATTGGAAATGAATATTAGAAATGCAGTCAAAATACAATAGATAGCCTATGGACCGATCTAGGCAGTTTGTTGGTCAAGACACTATTGTGTCGTAGGGTTGTTCATAGTTAGAAGAAAAAATAAGTTTGCTTCTAGAATTCATACAACTTGCACTCTAAGAAGTAAAGACACACATCAAGGTACTCTAGAAACATATAGTCATGTATAGGACTAAAAAATGATATAAACTCAATATTAAGGTGATAAAATAGGAAAATATAATCCAAACCTCCATGCATTTAATAGTATTTGAATACATGTGTTAGAACATAGAGAAAGTGTACAAATTTAAAGGAGCCTACTAAGGTGGTTAGACCCCTAGGTTGGTCTTTTGACCCCCACAAGTAGACAATTGAGAGAGTTGGATTGATATGTGTTTACTTACCTTACATACATATAGGACTAATAACAAAAAATAAAATAAACATGTGTTTTAATCCATGGTTTAGGGGAGAAAAACCCTAGTGTGTTGTATGTGGATAAGAAGGAAGATGATATGGAGCTCATAAGATGCCAAAAATTGTGCTATGGAGAGAAAAATCTTACAAGAAATAAGGAATAAGAAAAATTGAAGCAATAACTTGAGCAAAGTCTCCTGAAACACCAAGAGTGAAGGAAACAATCATTTTTTTGTATTAAAAATAAAGTAATGAGATAAATATACATCAGATTAAGTATTCTATCTTTCTTTACATTAGATTAAATATTTTTTGCTTGCTTTACATTTGCCAAAAATGTAATGATGTTCGGTACTAAACCATATCAAGTATAACATATTAGCTATAGTAGGGAGTTCAACTTAACATATCAGGTATAATATCTTATCATATTCATTTACAAAAAGAGAAGTAAACTGAGTAGCTAATCCTTAGAGCTCTTGTTATTCACTTCGGATTCCCTACACTCTACCTCATGGGTAGTAGGATGCATCCTAGATACATCTTCAGAAACCTATGGAGAAGCCGCATTGTAGATTTCCCTTGGCTTGTTGATGTTTCTTGCACCCTCGTTCCTAGTAGCAACATTGTTGAAAACTCTTTGGAACTCTCTTAGAGCCCTAAAGAAGGTCTCTAAGTCCTCCTTGTTATGGTGCCAAGTGTGCCCATATTTAACTTCTGATTTATTAACCATCACCACTACATGAGTGATTAGTTTCCTAAACTTGGACATGGATATTTCCATTGTCATTGTTACCTGCAACACAATAGAGAGAAAAGTGAGTCTTTTATAGACTCAGTAAGCCCCCTTCTACACCCCTAAAAATTTTCCTCATTCCCAACCCTCCATATGTGCCAAAGAATTTTAGTGGTGAGACAATCCCAGAAAGTTTGATATTCTTTGCTTAGTTTTCTAGAAGTAAACATGATATCATACCAATTGATTTTTCCATTTTAGTTCCAGATTGGCATTTCATTACAAAAGATATTCCAAACCTCTTTAGCATAAAAATAATCAAAGAAAATATGCATTATTGTTTCTAGTGTCCTGCGTAAATCCACGTCAATATGATTAACTTTAAAAGGAATTCTATGCAACAAGAGTTTCCATCTGAAGCAAGCCTTCTTAGGCTCTTTAACATTCTGCCAAACAAAGGAGATATTTTTTCCCATTTGGTGTCAGATAAATTCAAATCCCAACAAGAATTCACATGATCTCTAACAAAAGTATCCTTGGTTAGCTCCTTATAAATATTCTTAGATTTAATTTTAGACAATGGAATACCATCCTTCCAAATTAGATCTTTAGAAATATCACAATTTTCAACAAAATTCAAAGGAAAGGTAGCATTCTTGCAAGCATCAACAATAAAATTGTAAGTTTTAAAATTAGCATTATCTAGTTTGAAATCCTCAACCAACTTGCCTAGGGATTTAATTTGTCCATCTTCAAGGATATTGTGAAATGTTTGGATACCGAATTGGCTCCATTTTTTTGCAGAGCACCCTTGCAATAGGGCAAGGGGTTTGTTGCTATGCTCCACATTCCACCATAAGGAATAATAGGATTGACATTTCAGGTTGTTATTGATTTATAAATTACAACTTTTGAACTCAACCTTATGCTTTACCATTTCCAATGCTCTCCATACGCTTTTAAACACAAGTAAGCCAATAGGTGACATGGGGAATTTTTTTATGAGAATATCACAAAAGGGCAACTTTTTCCATAATTTTGCTTGCTTAGGAGTGGCAAGCAGAATGTTATTCCTTATTAGAACCTTCCATGGCTCATTTACCACCATGGCCTTAGCTATCCATTCGACATAAAGTGTAATGCCTTGGATCCTTAGATCCTTTAATCCAATCCCCCCATTTATTTTGTGAAGGCAACAACACTCCCATTTTACCGAGTGGCTTTATCTCTTGCCTTTCCCATTAGACCACAGGAAGCTCCTGATTCTTTTTTGGATCTCATTTACTTGATAGCTACTGAAGAACAACATAGATGTGAAGTAGATATTGTAGGATGAGAGGATCTTTTGGTAGACTTGTAGCCTCCCTGCAAAAGATAGGTATTGTCTATTCCAGTTTTTTAAAATTTTCTCAATTTTAGAGCTTATCCATATCCACATTTCCTTTAGGCTAAGCCTAATAGAAAATGGTATACCGAGGTATCTTACCAACTTTTTGGGCCATCCCTAGTGGAACTCATATTCCTGGAGCCAGTTGGGAGGGGATTTTTTCCAGCCAAGGAAGCTAGATTTGGCAATGGATATTTTTGCTTCGGAGGCTTGGAAAATTAAATATAGTTTCCCCATTAGGATTTCTAGATTTCTTTCTTCTAACTCAATGAAGATGGTCATATCATTAGTAAACTATGTGTTAATTAAATCATTTTTATCTAGGAGAATGATCCCTTTAATCCTGGGAGAAAGGGAATGGTCCCTTAATAGGTAGTACAAGGCATCTGATGCAATCACAAAGAGAGCAGGGGTGAGGGGCACCCTTACCTAATAGACCAGCCAAGGATAATATCTTTGGAGAGTGAGCCATTGACATCCACTTGAGCCACCACATCCTTCAACAGTTTATCTACTGCATTGCAATACTCTTTTGGAATACTAAATGCTTCTAGGTTTGTTCTTAAGAATGTCCACTCAACTCTATCATATGATTTTTCAAAATCTAGTAGTAGAATAGAAAGGTTTTGATTGGATTGATTTGACTAGTACATGGCTTCCCAGCTTGTGATCAAAATTTCTCAAATATACCTCCCTTTGATGAACCCTATCTGTGTGCTATTTATAAAATTGGAGAGGATGTCCACCAGTCTTAGGGCAAGGATTTTAGCTAATATCTTGTAGGAGACATTTAGTAGTGTTATGGGCATCCAGTTCTTTATTAATATCTTATCCCCCCCTTTGGGAGCAACTTGATAATGCCTTTGTTTATATTTTTTCCCAGTGATCGATTATACAAGGCCTCCTAGTAGACCTGCAATAGGTCATCACTTATTCAATCACTAAAGGTCTTATAAAACTCCACCAAGAGACCATCACATCCAAGTGACTTATCATTATGCATGGACTAGATAGTCCTCATAATTTCCCCTTTAGTTATGTTAGCAGATAGCCTGGAGGCATTTTATTGGTCAATTTTCTTGGGGATGATTCCTTTTATGCAATCCCTAGCATTCTTGTTTCCCTCCTTGTTTCCTTCGGAGGTGAACAAATTTTTATAGAAGGCACAAAATTGTGTCAGGATGTCTTCCTAGGTGGTAAATAGCTTCCCCTCTTCCCAAATTTTCCCAACCTATTCCTTGAAACTCTTTTCCTTGATGTAGTTAAAGAAAAACTTGGAACCCTTATCACTATGGCTTAGCCAATTTAGTTTAGCTCTAACTTTAAGACCTTTAGTTTTATGAGTTTGGATCCTTCTAAGATCATTTTTGTCCTAGGAAAGAGCCTCATTCAGCTTTATATTATTTGGTTCACCTTGTACCTTAGCTTCAACCACCACCAGGTTCTCTTGCAAGTCATTTTCCTCTCTTCTGGTATCCATGGCTCTCTTTTTGCCAATGGTATGGAGAAGCTTCTTCGAGACTTCAAAATTCTAAACCCATCTTGAGATGACACTTTCATCCTTTAGCAACCAATTGTTTATCTCCCTGATGGAGGCTATGCCATCCCTAAAATCACTGTCTTGTAGTAGTTGAGTGTTAAGGATGAATTTTGGTCTGCCCTAAATGGTAGTTACCTTAGCTTTGATGGGGTGATGATATGAAAGTGTATAGGGATATACACAAACTTGTTGGACTACTTCATCTAGGATGAAGCTGACTACATTTTTATTTGCATAAAACTTGTCAAGTCGGTAGTAGATCCTTCTCCTTCCTTGTTGCACATTGTACCAAGTAAACCAAATCCCCTTGCAATATTTCTTGTCTTTTTCCAAGGGGTCTACTAAATTAAGCTTGCATTACCTTTTCCAAAAGTGTCTCTCAGCCCCCTTCTAGGTCATATCCACACCATCCCACTTGTCCTTGAGGTGTTCCACCATATTAAAGTCCCCTAACACCCAAGGGACCTCAAGCAATTGGGAAACCATCCATTACCACAATTGTGTCCTCTCTTTATGGTCATTGGGTGCATAGATTGAGTAGATCCCCAGACAATCCTCCTCTTTCTCTAGAGTGATCCATACCACTTTGTTGCAAGGGGAAGTACCCTAGTTGGTTACATATTTCTTCCACCTATTGGAAAGGAGGATGAAATCCACCCCTCTCCCCTTCTCATGCTTAGTCAAGAATTGACAAGAAACTTTCAAAATGAACCATAGGTTAACATCCGATGTGAGTCTTGTTGCCTTGGTTTCTTGTAGGAAAACAACATCCTTTTTAGGTTCTAGATTCAAAAATATTCTAACAATGTATTTCCTATCTAGGGATTCTAGTCCCCGGACATTCCACGAGATGATGTTAATATTCATGTTCAACCATCATGGGAGTTTTTTCTTGGATACTCTTGAATTGTTCAAAATATTTAGGCATTTTTCATCAAATTTTGCTCTTTTTGCAGTAAGGGATTGAATGGACAGGCTAGTTTTTTTCCTTTTATTCTTGACCAACTGTATGTTTTTATTGGAAACTAAGGGATTTCTTTGGTCAACCCTTCCATGGCTTGCAGTATTTTTCTGGTCAACCCTTTGTGCTATTCTCATCAACATCCTCCCCAATTTCAGCAGCTGACTCTAAGCTGTTGTTAGCCATATGGGGTGTGGAGGTTAGCATAGAGTTAGTTTCGAAATCACTTGGATTTTATTCAAATTTTCCATCCTCATCAAGGGAAAGTTGGTTAGGATCCAACTGGATTAGCTTTCCACTACTCTTTTGAGTGTTGTTATTTTTAGAGTCCTCTTTATTGTTTCCAAGGTTTGACTAGCACCCAAAATTGTTGATGTTCATTTGGTTGGGAGGCTAGGGGGACCCAACTGGCCTCGACCCTACAAAAGTCAAAATCTTAGTTGAGTTGGCATTTCTAAATGGGGTTCTATAATGGCGTGAATTTTCACCCCTTTCAAATTCCTTGTTTATGTACCTCCTACCTTAGAAGAATTAAATTCAATGATGCTATTCAACATCCTTCATTTTCTTCCCATCCACTTTGCAGTTGTTTTTTGTGTCGGTGGAGGATATTCTGTCAGGGACGCTAGCACAATATGTAGACATCTATGGGGCGTACTGCCGTCCTAATAGGATTCTTACCTTTAGAATCCGCAGAGGTGTTACAAATCTCCATTGGAGATGAAGTGTAATGTTTCTACACCCTTGACTAACCTCCAACAACTCCTTTGCCTCCAATTTCATCTTCAAATTTCTATCTCATTCATTCTCTTCAACTTCTTGATCTTTCAAACATTGGAAAACTCTTTCTTCACTCCCTTCACAACATTTTCACAACATTCACCTTCATTGAAGCAACAAGTTAGTGTTTTGTGGACTCAATCTCTTTTTTGTTATGACAACATCGATATTTGAAAGCTTGCGAGCTCACTCCTCTCATTTTCCTTGAGTGCATGTGATTGAAGGTGATATTGTTCCATCTTCCATTCACTTAGCATTATTGTATTGTTTTCATAGCATATTGTTGTTTATCATAGTGCATAATACTTCCATTTCAATACCTTTCTTTATCACATTTCTCCTATCGTTGCTATATTGGTTGTCCATGGAGTTGGGAACACCAAGGCGGGGGATTGACTATGACAGTCCTCTATACATAGCACAAACATTTTTCCATCTTCTGTGTGTATGTTGCTTGTCGAGTGAACACTTTGAAGATATCAAATCATGGGTAGGAAAGTGCAGTTTCCTCACCTTCTTTTTCCGATTCATAGATTAGATCAAGTTAAAGTATTCTTCTTGCTATTTCAGTTGTTTAGTTGCTTTCTACTTTCTATTATTGTTTTAAATTGCATTTTTCAGGTTGTTAATAGGTTCCTCTTCAGTTTAGGCTATACTTTACACTTGTCCCTACAGATGCCCGTGCCCCACTGAGATGCCAACACATCGCGTTGTCATTTGTGTCCCACGTTGTAGACCCTTGGAAGTGAGCTACCTAGGTTGTAGTTTTGACTCCAGAAACTTGCTCACCTAACTTCCTAAACCTTTTAGGTTGACAAAAGGAAAGAGGTAGATCAATTTTCCTTCCTTTTCACCCCTTTAAACATAAAACCTATCTTAAACATTCATCTAGCTTGAGGTAAATTAGGGACGCCTATTGTTCTAGACCTTCTTGTGACCTGGGGTCTTGAGTAGTCGGTCCCCCTCTAAATTTTGGTGAACTCGACATGAACCTTGTAGTATCTATTTCTTTGTGTTGAGGTCCTTTCTCTTGTGTCTGTGTAGGTTGTGGACTTGTGTGTTGTGACACTTTTTGAGCTTCACAACTCAGTCTAAAACTTTTGATATGTTGTTAGAAGGATCATGCAACAATGACACGTAGAGATGGACTTCTCAAGGGTCACTACAACTCTTGCTTCCTAGGAAACGGTGTCTGCAACAAAGATGAGTTTCTTTGATGAAACTACTCGTACTCTTACTCCTGTTTCTCCTACAGCTCCACCTCTAAACGAGGATGACGTTGTCCCTATCCCCACATAACACCTCCTGGATTTAGATAGGAGGCTTTTGGATCTCATGAACCACTTAGGGAAAGATCAAAACATGACTAGGGCTACTAGAGTTGTTAATAAGATCAAATATATGATAGAAAAGGATCAAATAGGAATAAAGTTTCTCCGTAGCCTTATCCATTTAACACATATGTCCCTTCTTACAACCCTAGGTCAAGTATTATCTGAGGTCATGCGCTCAACGTTATGATAGATAGATTGGTGTATCGATTCCTACGACATCGATATGCATGACTGAAATGGGACCTTCCTTCAACATCTCTGCTCATGCTCTGCCTCCTATTGTCAAAGCAAACATAACACCTCTAGGATTCAATGTTCTTCCTCCTGGGGGCAACACTTTCCTTGGCAATGGGACTTCCAGTGGAATGGGGGTTGGTGGTTCTAGTGCATTTGGTGCTCTCAATGGCTCCAACAGTGGTCATGGTGGTGGCTCCGACGACAATCTCGATGGTGGTTCTGGTGGTGTCTCCACGGGTCCTATTTCTTCATCTAAACTTGTTTTAAATGCTCTACTACAAAATATGGGTCAAATGCAAAACCAGTTGGCGAGTCTGTCCCAAGCCTCTGCCCAACCGATCTTCTAACCTTTCTTCTAACATAATCTTTTGTTGGTAGCAATTCTAAAAACTTCCATCCCTCAAGGGATAGAAATTCCTAAATTTGAGAAATACAGTGGTAAAGGATACCCTCAAACACATGTGTCATTCTTCAATGTGATGTGTACGAACTTATTTCACCATGATTCATTGATGGCCAAATTATTTCCTCGATCTCTTAAAGACACAACACTAGAGTGGTACTTTTCTTTGCTCAACAACTCTATATTCTCATTCGATCAATTGGTTAATCAGTTTGTTTGGTAGTTCCAAGCTAACATCAGGCCAAAAATGAGCTTTTTGGACCTCGTCTGATGTAAACAAGGAGAGAAAGATACAATCACTGATTTCATTGCTCGATATCAAACACTCTTTTCACAAATATCTTACCCGCTACCTAACTCATATGTACATAAGTTGTTCATTGGAAACCTGCAAAGACCTTGGCAGGAGAAATTTTTCCTAATGAAATATCCTTCTTTCACACATCTATGCATGACGTTGTGGGAATACCAACAGACTGTTGTTCAGTTCAGGGGATCTCCCTCGTGCTCCTATCCAGAAGGAAGATCTATTGTGTTGATTTCAAAAAAAGGAAAATATGTTGCGAATGTAGTCGTCGTGTCTAATGACAAAGGCCTCAAGTGCAATAGACAATTTACAAAGTTGTCTGAATCTTACTCTTCTATTTTGAAGAAATTGTTAAATGATAAAGTTATAACCTTGGAAGATCCTCGACCTCTCAGAGAGTCCTACCCCGACTGGTATGATGGGAATGCGTTTTGCCAATACCATCGTGTCTATGGGCATGATAATGAATGTTCTATGTGCCTACATAATGAGATATAGGACTGCATCGATGATGGTACCATTCACCTTGATGGTAAAAAATAGAATACAAACAAGTCGGTGGCTAAGGCGAATAGTGAATTATAGATTTATATAGACCCGTTTTCATCTCACTTTATGAATTTTATTATCGATCCTTTTGGTGCTTCTCCAAAGGCCTTAGAGTATGTAAACATGGTTTTGTTTACTCACATTCCTCCCCCTTAACTTGTGACTGACTCACTAGATGTAACTTTTACATCGTAGGATTTAGCCATGAATAAGAAAGCTTCTCCTCTATATATTCTTGCTCGCGTTAATGGAAACATTGTGACAGGAGTCCTTGTGGACCCTGTGAGTCGTGTGAACATTATTACGAAGGATAATATTCTACTAGAATCTTTGTAAAGGGAGGAATATGAAAAGACGAGGACCACCATACGTACCCATGATGGTCTCTCTCTTTCTCCTTACAATTTTATAACTCTTTTCGTCCTAGTGGGACCTAGGGCTGTGAATGCTACCTTTGACGTCATTCCAAAATCTGACTTGTTCAAAGTGAAGCTCGGATCCCATGGCTAGTTTTTGTGAGTGGAGTTGCTTCTGTCATTCATAAATATCTAAAGTTCCCTTAGAAAGGTGCAGTGCATGTCGTGCATGCCACTGGATATTTATGGATGGTATCTCGTGGGGGATATTCACTGAATCATTTTTGGCTTGCCCTGGTAGGTCTGCTTCCCCAAGAATGAACTTGCTTTATTGAAACTATGTTAAGTATAAGGCTAGGGGTAAGGTGCAGCCAAAAATGACTTACCCTGTAGCGCAACGACATACTACTTCTTCCTCTCAAAAGGAGAGGGGAAAGCCTACTTGCACTTGGGAGCCTTCTTCTTCTTCCTCTATAGTTCCACCTACCTCTACCTCTTGCCCTGCTGTAGTTCCTCTGGCTTCTACCTTTATGTGTCTCTTGGGGAGTTCGATGGTGCCTACTTGGTGGAAGGCCAAGCATTAAGTGTTCGACCTTCTTGTCTTACCTACGGTGTCTTGACCTATCATGTATGGTAAGAGGAAGGGCCCTCGTGGAGTTGCCTCTACATCTTGGCCTCCACGGCCTCTTATTGTTCTTGCCCCTAGGGGAGTGAATGGGAAGAGGCTCACTATCAAGGCGCTTGAGTCTTCTTCTCTTCCTATTGTTGTTTTCGTTCCTACATCTCTTCCTCCTATTTTTGTCCAAGAGTCACTCCCTCCACCGGCAACGACTGTGATGTATACTCCAATGGAAGAATAAGAGCCTCCTGGTCTTCCTCAAGTTGCAACTTCCAACTATCATAGTCGAAGAAACCACCTTGCACGTGAGTGTAAGCATTAGAGGAAGGATCTGACCGTTGAGAAGGCTTCTTTGAAAAAGGAGGAAGGGGAGCTAATAACTCTTGTTTCAGTGTCTTCTACTATGTCCTCCTCTTCTGCCCCTTCTTCTTGTTCTTGTTACCTCGATCTTCCTTCCAACTCCCCTTGCGAGCATGGGTGATCCTCACCCTAAAAGGGTGAAATTTTTCATTGCTCCCTCGGTTGAACCTCCTCCCTTTATGTCCCTTTCAAACATTCCACCTTTTCTTAAGCTCGTGGATATGCCAAATACGTCGGTGGTGTCCACTGTGGTTTTCTTTGCTTCTTCCTCGCCTTCTGCTTCTTCTATGGGGATCTTGCATCCTCTAATGAAGTGCAAGTTGGAGGATGACCCTGCTTCTAATGAGGGTCGGAGGAAGCAATCACCTTCTTTGAAAGCTAGTTCTACGTTGGATTGCTCCTTCCTCTTTGGTGCCTTGATTTTCGACAATTGGGGACAATACAAAGTGTTGGGTGCATTTAGGCCTCCCTTCCATGTTGACCCAATTTATTATTTTTATTTTGTTTTCACGTGCCTTTCTTCACATGATATGATATAGTAGGGGATTGATGTCAGTTCATATATATTATTATATTATATCTATCTATATCTATGAGCAGTTTTGAACTTGAAATATCAGATCCCCCCATCTCTTGATTTCTTTGCTTTTGCTTACGTTGTCTTTTTATATTTCTCTCTTCTTTACTTGCTTCATGATGTTGTGGTGCCTATGTGTTATCCCTCACATGTGCGACAACATTTCCATGATTACATCCTATCATGTATCGTAGGCCACAACATCACTTTCTTCTCTCTCCTTAGGATGTCACATGCATTTGTGTTCAACACACACCATCCTAAGGGGGTGCTATCATACTGCTTCAATTTTCAAAAGGTGTATTTGGTGGCCAACAAATCCCTCATTGAAAATCCCTTATTTTTCAAAAACTTGTATTCTTCACCAAGGATCCCTAGTGGAGTTTTCTTTTGTCACAGATTTGTAAAGAAAGAATCTAAAAACTTTCCTTTGAGAAGGGAGTACTTTTTTTAATGAAGTCTAAAAACTTTCCCTTGCAAGGGAGTATTCTTCCTTTAAAATTCCTTGATCAAAGAGATCTTTTGAAAGGATTCCTTGATGCAAGAATTGTTTGCGAAAAGTGTCATTGCCTTTCAAACAAAGAGTCCCTTGAGTAGACCCCTTTTATTTTGAAGGATTCCCAAGGGATCCCTTTGAAAGCTTCTCCTTCAATTGTTGACTATCTGTTTGCCTACGTGGATTTTTCTATCTAACATATTTTTTTTGCAGATTAACATGTTTCTTTGCAAGATTGAGCACCTGCGAAGCTATTTTTTCAATCATGCTTGAAGGATCGAGCACCTCAAGCTTGCCTTGCAGGACTAAGCACCTATAAGGGAATATCAGACTCTGTGGAGCCTTTCACATCTAGATTCCCTCAAGACCGAGCACATGTAGTGCCTTATGTTCACCTTCCATAGATTCAAGGACCTGCAATGCATTTGTTCAACTCTCCTCAAGATCGAGTACTTATGGAGCCATCTCTTCCTGTGCATTTGAGAGTTTCAAATTGCGGTTTTCTTTCTCAACGGTTCAAGTATACATCTCTCAACTTTCACTCTACTTTACCATGCATTTGCTGACACTTATGCTTGCTAAAGTGGGGGAAAAATGTAATGGTGTGAATTTGCACCCCTTGCAAATTCCCCATTTATTTACTTCCTACCTTAGAAGAATTAATTCCGATGATTCTATCCATGCCCTTCATTCGCTTCCCATCCACTTGGCAGTTGTTTTTTATGTCGGTGGAGGATATTCTATCAAGGACGCTAGCGCTGCAGGTGAATGTCTGTGCAACGTGCTACCATCCTGATAGGATTCCTGCCTTTGAAATCCGCATAGGCATTACAAATCTCCATTGGCGATGAAGTGTAACATTTCTACACCCTTGACCGACCTCGAACAACTCCTTTACCTCTAATTTCATCTTCAAATTGCTATCTCATTCATTCTCTTCTACTTCTTGATCATTTAGACATTGGAAAACTCTTTCTTCACTCTCTTCACAACATTTTCATAGCATTCTCACCTTCATTGAAGTAGCAAGTTGGTGTTTTATGGACTCAATCTCTTCGTTGTTGCGACAATGTCGACATTTGCAAGCTTGCGAGCTCACTCCTCCCATTTTCCTTGAGTGCACATGATTGAAGGTGATATTGTTCCATCTTCCATTCATTTAGCATTATTGTATTGTTTTCGTAGCATATTGTTGTTTAGCATAGTGCATAGTACTTCCATTTCAATACCTTTCTTTATTGCATTTCTCCTATCCTTGCTATACTGGATGTCCATGGTGTTGGGAACACCAAAGCAAGGGATTGATTGTAGCAGTCCTCTATAAATAGCCCCAACATTTTTCTGTCTTGTGTGTGTGGGTTTCTTGTCGAGTGAAAACTTTGAAGATATCAACTCATGGGTAGGAAGGTGCACTTTCCTCATCCTCGTTTGTCAATTCATAGATTAAATCAAGTTAAAGTATTATTCTTGCTATTTCAGTTGTTTAGTTGCTTTCTGCTTTATGTTATTGTATTAAATCACATTTGTCAGGTTGTTAGTAGGTTCTCTTGAGTTTAGACTATACTTTACACTTACTTTTTGTACGGATGCTCGTGCCCCACTAAGACGCCAGTACACCATGCTGTCATCCGTGTCCCGCGTTGTAGTCCCCTGAAAGTGACCTACCTAGGTCGCAGTTTGGACTCTAGAAAATTGCTCACCTAACTTCCTAAACCTTTCAGATTGACAAAAGGAAAGAGGTAGATCAATTGTTCTTCCTTTTCACCCCTTTAAATACCAAACCTATCTTAAAAATTAATCTAGCTTAAGGTAGATTAGGGCAACTTATTGTTCTAGACCCTCCTATGACCTGGGGTTCTGAGCAATTGGCCCCCCTCCTCTATAGGTTCTCCCCATTTGCATGGGCATGACTTGCATCCCCTTTCGGGTGTCTTTCCATAATGGAAAAGGTAAGGTCATTGAATAATCCCTCAACCCTAGAGTTCCTATCCAAATTAGCATTGCCAACTTGGGCATCCCCCAAACCCCTTGTTTCAAGGGTGATTTTTCCATTCACTTTCTTTATTTGCATTAAATTTGTTTGCTTGGATTTCGTGTTATTAGAATGTTCACCCGTTAAGTGATTTTCTTTGATTATTTTCCTTATGTTTTGCATGGAAATTTGCTGAGCATTCAATTTTTCAAGTTGGTCTTTGCTCCACCTAAGCAGGGGATTGGGTGTAGGCAGGGGCAACTTTGGGGTGGAGTGGCTAGCCAATTTAGGCTCTATAACATTACCACCCTTAATTATTGTATTCTTGGCTTCTACCAGAGTGTCAAACATATTTTTGGTGGGGAGACCACCAGGGGAATTGTTAGGGCTTCTGACCTCCCACATCTTCTCTAGAGGTCTAATGGGGGAGTCAATAATTCTTGAAGAAACCTCTTTAGGGTTGGGGCCATTTTGAGGGATATTAGTACCTTGTTCAAGCACGGGTACAGTAGTGGGTTCGTTACTAGGGTTCCTGGTCCTCCCCACATTGGTGTGAATTGACTCAAAGTCAACACTAGGGTTTGACTCAAGGCCACTTTTTATCTTTTCATTGCTCTTTCCAAAAAAATTCTTTATCAGGGGATGATTTTTTTGAATGCGCCTTTCTTTTTGGTACAAATAACAAGCATTGATGCTACCTAATACTTCCATTGGGCAGTAGATGATCCTCTCTTCATCCTTAATGGAAATCCTAGGTGGGATTTCGATCCCTGGATTCAAAGAGACAAAGGCCTGGGAATCAAGGTGTGGGAGAGAGGCTTTAGCCTCATCTACTTAGACTGCATTTTCAAAGGGGCTAACAAAGCAGGAATGAGCTTCTAGAAATCCGAAGTCAAGTTTTTAACCACCACCCACTTGGGGCAGGAGAGCGAGAACTTCCTCCATGATGGTCACAAGAGACCAGGACAACACACAGAAGACACAACCGCCAACATTCTAGTATAAATTGGAAAGGGCTTTACCTTGCATTTCTTGATCTTTTACGAAAATGATGAACAAACCCCGCTGGATCAATCTATAATAATTAATTTGAATGCCAAATTTTGCAACCCACATGTTTGAAAACCAAGAATCGATGTATTTCTTGGCCATAATTTTATTAACATCAATAGTAGCAAGAAAGATTGCAACATCTTTAAGCCTGCATCTTTCATTTTTCATAACAGTTTTCATTTTAGGATTGAATGAATGAATGAAAGATTTTAATGACGTCCATGAGACTAAACAGTCTATGGGACCGAGACGAACAACTTAGTTTGTCTTCAAACTCTTTTCTAGGTCGGATCTCCTGCTATTAATTTTGACTAGAAGGTTGGCCGTCTGATTGCTCTTATCCTCCTCAAATAACTGCTACATATTGTCCACATCCAAAATATTTGTGTACTGATTACAGATATTTTCATAGGCTATGCATTCCATGACGAAGTGCCACTCCGTCTCTACCACTCCCTTATTGCAAAACAAGCACGTTCTTTCTTCCCAATTTTCCTTAGGTATCTTCCACCTAGCAGTCTCACATCTAAGATGGTGGGACCCCGTCCTCAATCGAGCAACTAACAGCCCCACTTTCCCTTTAATAGCTACACCTAAATAGGGTTTTTCTCCATGCTCCTTAGCCAGGTTAAAATCTTTGATGTAGTATGCTTTTTTTCGTCCAATCTGATTTAACCACATGGTAGTCCTGAATTTTTCCCTCACATAGTTTTTTATTTCCCTGTTGGTGCCAGGACATTCATGTAATTTGATGTCCCACTTGTTCAACCACTTGATGTTCTATTTCATCCAAGTTTTCTTTCTTCAAAATAGCATCTCCTCCATAATCGTTTTGGGCCACTGGTGGTTATCCATGTTTTCAACCTTCTTTAGATAACTTATCAATCGGGTTATCACTGAAGCTTCCAAAGGAAAAACCCCCGCTTCAACTAAAAGAATTTCATAAGGAACAGTGGATTTCACTTTGAGATTGCTTGTTATTAGGTGTTTCTGGATTCTTTCTATTTGTCTCCAACTGCACTTTGATGCGTTGCTTCCCCACACTTCGCACCCATAAAGTACCACCAGTGTGACAAGTAAACCAAAAAGGGTTTTCTTGGTTTTCCAATCCCAAAGTTTAGCTTTTCTACACCTATTTTGAAGTAGGTAATAGGATTTTCAACCTCTCTGTATCCTTTTCATTCTGCAAGTTTCCCAACTGAGCTTATAATGGAAGTAAATCCCAAGATATTTGTATTCTTTCACTATATCAAGTGGGCTGTCTTAAAAAATAAAGGTATGCTGTTTAACTTTTCTATTCAATGAGTAAATCATGATTTTGGTTTTGGAGGTGTTCACTTGCATCCCAACTTCCTGAAAAAAGTGTTCTAGAGCTTTCAAATGTTCTCTTAACCCATGAGCTGTTTTTGAAATTAAGATAAGATCGTCAACATATAGAAGTAATTTCACTACATAACCTGCCAATTGGATACCATCCCCACCTTCCTTGCTTAACCAAGCTTCCAACTTATCAATGTATAGTCCAAAAAGCATGGGAGATAAAGGGCAGCCCTGCTTAACTCCAATGTCGTTGCCAAAACATTCTGACATACCTTCACTTGTTCTGATTTTAGCACTAACCTTCTCATACAACCTGTGAATAGCTGCTCTATACTCATTTGGAATGCCTAATTCTTCCATCCTATACCATAATTTGTCCCTAGGCACTGTGTCGAAAGCTTTCTTAAAGTCTACAAAGCAGCAATAAGCTTCCTCACCCTAAGTATCCCAAATTTTCTTGATCAAGTGTCTAAGGGTGATGCAGTGATCAATGGTAGAGTGCCTGGACCTAAAGCCTGCCTACCCCTTTGCCCTTTTTCCCTCATTTTCTGCCCATTTGCTGATCCTATGTTCAATCATGCTCCCAAATAGCTTGCCAAAGATAGAGTTGACCATAATTGTGTGGTGGTTAGATGTGTTATTGATATCACCACTCTTAAATAAAGGGATGACCACACTGGTGGTACACTCCATAGGAAAACCTTCCCGATTGACATTGTTGAAAATTCTTTTTATGTGAGGAGCAAGAGTTTCAATCCCCCATTTTAAAAATTCAGACTGTAGTCCATCTATGTCTTGTGCTTTACCACTTGCTAAGTTCTTTATTCCTTGTTTAATATCATCCACATTGAATAGTTCCATTGATGTGTTAATAACAGGAGGGTAGTCTTTCTCGTGGGCCCGCTCGTAGAGAAGTCTAGCATACTCTAACCATTGGACATCCGTAATATTGTTTTCCACCTTCTTTTTCTTTTGCTGCAATTCCCTCTAAAATCCTTTAGGATTATGTTTCCCAAGAGTGATTAGTTCCTTCCTTCTTTCATTTACATACTCTGTTTTCTTGGACTGCACTAATTTTTCATATTTTTTCTTATATTCTTTGTCCATACCTCTCTTCCTTAGTGATCTCTTGGCTGCCTTACATTCTTCATCATACCACGAATTTGTTGGAAAAGTGTTTGCTATCCCCACCTTAGGGAGAGACCTTTTGCACACATTTAAAGCCTTGTGTATTATCGGGATCAACAAATTGTTGTGAATTTGGGCATCAACCTCTTTTGTTGATTTAAACTCCCCGTTATTTTTCAAATCATGGAAATGTTGCTTAAGAGCAGGACTGAATAATTCCCTATTTTCCTGATTTATGAGGATTTTACCCTTGGGAAGGGCTTTTTTTGCGTGTGCATAACCTGTTTACTGTGTTGGCTGATTGGTGAAATGCGTAGTTTAACCCGAAGAGGTAAGTGGTCATATTTCATCTCGATAGGGCAGTCCTCAATAACAAACTCCAACAGTCTAGAACTAAAACTCTGGGAGCAAACCACATAGTCCACCACACTTTGACCATTATAAGTTTTGCAAGTAATACCCCTCGACCTCAGCCAATCCCTCATACCATTGCAAATAACCATGCCAAATAGACTACAAATCCCCAGTAATTCTGTCCCAAATGAGTTGACAGTGCCATTACCATCTTGAGATGTTCTTTCGCAATGGAGACCACCACCTTCCTCTAACTACGAAGGATTGTTCTCCCCTTTGGCTTCATTGCTCAACTGAAGAGATTGATTATTAGCTATCCTTGCATTAAAGTCACCCATTAAAACCACATCTCCAAGTGTGTTGAAAATAGAGATTTTTTTTTAGTGGTGCATATGGGTCTTCATTGTCTAAATTTCGTTTCTTATAAAACTTTGAATTTTTTGGAGCAAAGTAGCAAGCAGCTAGACTAAAATTTACCCCATTCTCTATTATTTGTAGCCATATGTACTATTTATTTGTGTCTTCTTTTACAAATTTAACAATTCCCTGCCACTTTTCATCTATTAGCACTGTAACCCCTCCATTGCCTTTGCCCATTTTGTTTCCTTCATTCCAAACTGAAACTTTCTTATACCCTTCAAAATCTGGTACTTTGCAGCCATCGTGTTCATGTGTTTCTGTAAGAATGATAATATCCTTTCCTTTTGCTATGGGCCCCAATCCAGGTCCTCTTCTCCATGGATATCCTCTACAATTCCAACTTACAACATGCAAATATTCCTGTGGGGCCCCTATTTCCTATTTCTTGTTTGAGAACCGATCACTAATTTGGGCTTTCCCGTTCTTCAACCAAGCCCATTTACCTTCATTTCTTGTTGTCTTCACCTTCTCCCATTCTTTCCTTTGTTCTTCTTGCTTCTCAAAGGTCAAATCTTCATCTAGATAAATATGTGTGCCTCTAAGTAACCCCCTATTTTTAAGAATCCTATTTTTATCTTCCAAATTTCTCAAGATGACTCTTACATGCCTATCTTTTCCTCCATCTACTTTTTTTCCAATTCTGTTAGCTTGCTAAATATGCCCTATCCACTTCAACTTATCTTTCAAGAAATCCCTTATTAGAATGTCGGTTCTCTCCTTCTCCCCAAAGTCTCTCAAACCTTTGATAATAATGTTTGCAGCCTTGCTTTGTTTATCTTTTTCTTCCCTTATTTGCCTTTTAACTTGTTTTTCAATGATTCCTTTATGCTCGTTTGATGAACTACTCACCACTTGTGACCATGATTTGGCTTCTTCTATTTGATCTCTTAGCTGATTTTCTTTTGTCTCTAAGTCTGCTAATGCTGATTGAATCACCTTTAACTCCATTATGTTTTCTCCTCCCTCCACTTCTGATTTCTCGCTTTTTGTTGTCTTTAATTGGACTAACTCTTGTTTTAGAGTGACCAATTCTTGTTGTCCCCTCTCCATGTTGACTTGCAGATTTTATATTTTTTCTTGCAGCATTTTATTGTCTTTTTCCAGCTTGTAATTTGCCTCGGTAACTATTTTAAACTTGTTGTCTTCGTACATCCCCTTTGTTTCTAGAACATCAAGCCTACTTTTCATTCTCATGAGCTCTTCTACATATAACTTTGATGACCATAATAATGGTGAGGACGTAGAGCTGTAGAGTTCTTGAGATGCCTTTTCAGCAACATGCTTGTTTGCAGTGAACTCCTCTGTATTGCCCATGCCCTCATCCAGCTTGTCCATGTTTGACTTGAGGTTCACTATGTCACCTATTATCTTACCAATGCTTTTATGCTCAACTTAATTTTTTTGCTCTTCTTTTTGGGATATCACACTAGATATATCTGCTTTGTTGTTACCAATTTTTGGTAAAATCAAAGTGAATTTTTTCTTTTGGCTTTGTTTCAATTTCCATTTATGAGCCAACCTCCGCCTTAAAATCCCATTGTATTGTTTTGCATTTACAAAGATCAGCGTTTCTTCTGCGTTTACAGGGTTCAATATGATTGACAAAGGCGATCTCGCTAGCAAAGGTGCCAAAAGGTTTGTTAAACCCCCATCTTGAAAAGTGGTCCACCCATTTGACCATTAAAGAGTTTGAGAACTTGGAAATCTTAGACCTTCTTGACCTAGAAGATTCAAGAGGTCATTTAGTTGCACATGAGGTTTATTTGCCATTTTATTGTTACCCACAATGCATTCTAATGTCCCCATTTGCTTTGACATTGAATTTGTATTCAAGGTTTGTGGTCCTCCTGCCGTGACACTCAGACGTGCCATACCTAGGTTTTCCCCCATTTCCACTTGTTTAACTCTCATGTGTTGAGTATAGTATGTGTTTGCTATGAGTTTTCTAGGATATGCGGGTATGCCAATTTTTGTTCCATTATGAAGAAAGGAGACAAAGCAAACTTATAGATTGTAAAGAAAACATAAACAAACAAAAAAATAGGGAAAGTGACTGGGAGACCTGTTTGAGAGCACCCCACTTTTCTACTTTGTCCTTTATGGGCCCCGTCTTTGCTTTGCCTTTTTTAGTCTACTTTTTCTGACAAAAATCCCACCTCCTCGTGACTGGAAAATGTTGCCACCGAGCTTGAAAACTGAAGCAGAATGTAGCCCTAGAAACCGCTGCTAAATTCTCAAAAGGTGAAACACTGCTCCCGGTGAACGCAACCCTGGTGAAATGCCTTGTGGATGCCCTGGTGAACACAACTGTGGAGAACGCCCTGGTGAATGCAGCCCTGATGAACGTAGCCCTTTACACAAAGCTATACCCTTTTGTTGAGATTTTTAGACGTTGTTGTTGATTTTGGCGGTCATTGGATTCCTTACGCTTTTGCAAACAGACACAAAGCAGATTAGGAATGAGTTTATCATAACTAAGGGTTTCAGGCGACGTACCTTCTCCTCCCTCTCCTCCATCGAAACCCACCTCTTCACATTCGATTGTGATAGCGAAGATGGAACCTTCTGTAATGACCACACCACCACCAGAAACTGCATCTTTAAATGTTCTACTTGACGAGGGCTTGCCACCGCCATTTATAAGGGGCTCGGGGTGATCCATAGCCCTGTCCATAAATTCCTTAGAGGGTTGAGGGCTAAACTTGGATGCAGAGCATAATGCGAGAAGACCATTTACACATGCAAGAAGGAAAAGACTAAAATAGACAAAAGCAAGGAATTAAAACAATTAAAGTCTAAAGAGCACGAAACTGCCACGGAATCAAACCTTCATGGGTGAGGACACGACCTCCCTGACTTGGCACACACATGGGGATCACCACGCCAACACCGCATATGCCAACCACCCACTTGTAGAGTGCTCCTTAAAGGTACGCAAATATACCTTGACGAGGACTTAACAATAGTCCAACAAGAAGAAAGGCGTAAGGAGTGGGAAAAAGTAAAGGTAGGAAGGAACGAAGGAAAATGGGCTTGGTTACAAAATGGGAAAGCTCAAGTTAGTGACAGAATTACTCACCAAAAGTAGGAACTCGGGGCCCCCCAGGATCAGGTGTCAATGGTAAGTTGGAATTGTAGAGGTTACCCGTGGAGAAGAGGACCTGGTTTAGGGCCCATTGTAGAAGGAAAGGACATCATCATCCTTACGGAGACTCATGAGCACGATGGCTATAAAATTCCAAACTTTGAAGGATATAAAAAATATTCCATTTGGAATGAGAGAACAAATAGTGGCAAAGGGCATGGTGGAGTTGCAGTCCTAATCAAAGAAATATGGTGCAATAGCATTCAAGTCGAGAAAGAAGACCCAAACAAACAATATATATGGTTTAAAATAACAAAAAATAAAACTGTCATAAGAGTGGCAGCCTGCTATTTTTCCCCAAAAGGCTCCAAATCTTACAAGAAAAGGAACCTAGACTGTGAGGATCCTTTTGCTGCTCTAAAAAAAGACATTTCAGTCTATAATGGCATGGGAGAGGTTATTCTAATAGGGGATTTTAATGCAAGGACTGCAAACATAAAAGCTCTCAACTTGAAAAGCAAGGACAAGGATAAAGCTGATCCACTATGGTTGGAGGAAGAGGGACAACATCTGTGGGAAAGGAATTCGCAAGATAGTAAGCACAATGTCATGCACTACGGGGCTGAGTTGTTGGGGCTATGTAGTTTATTCAACTTGGTCATTTGCAATGGTATGAAGGCATGGCCGAACTCAGAAAACATCACCTACAAAACATACAATGGACAAAGTGTGGTTGATTATGTCATTTGCTCGCATGTTTACACATCAAAGATAAAGGAACTAGTGATTGGAAAATGTCCTTTAGAGCTGAAATCAGACCATAATCCAATATATGTAAATCTTGACGCCCACACTAGCATGCACCAAGGGGGGCAGATTCCTATCAGCAAAAAGAAAGTGCCTCTGCAAGGTAGAATCATCATGAACCATGACAATCAGGAAGTCTTCAAGAATGCCCTCAAAAGGATTTTCAGGGAGTATGAAAGAAAATTAGCTAGCACAAGGCATCACACTATAAACAAGGGCATGTTGATCCCTATTGTTCACAAGGCTTTGGATGAGTGTAAGAGGGCTAGGCCTAAGAAGGCAATTACTTCTACTTTCCTAGCAAACCCATGGTTTGATGAAGAGTGCAAGTTAACAAAAAGAAAATTTTGTGAGGATGGAAGGACCACATAAAACAAGAAAGAATACAAAAAGATGATACGAAACAAAAAAGAAAAATATGTTAGCACTAGAAGGCTGGAGCTGATTGCCCTTGGAAAGAACAATCCCAAGAAATTCTGGAAGGAGCTACAACAAAAAAGAAAACAAACGGAAAACAATATCACAAGCTCTCAATGGTTGGAATATGCAAAGTTATTGTATGAGCGGGAACAAGATAAACATAGAGACCCAACAATCATGGTTGCCACTGAACTTTTCACCATCAAAGACATCAATCAAGGGATAAAAAGGTTGGCTGGGGGAAAAGCAAAGGATATTGATGGGCTGCAAGCAGAATTCTTAAAATGGGGCATTGAGGTCCTTGCGCCTTGCATCAAGGGATTTTTCAATAGGGTTATTCAAGAGGGCTTTCCGGAAGGGTGGACAACTAGTGTTGTGGTTCCCTTATACAAAAGTGGGGACACTAATAACCCATCAAATTACCACACTATTATGATTAATCCGCTTCTTGGAAATTTTTTTGGAAGCATGATTGAGCGCATAATTAGTAGTTGGGCTGAGAAAGAGGGCAAAAGAGCTGAAGGGCAGGCTGGTTTTAGACCAAAACATTCCACTATCGATCATGGTATTACTCTTAGATTTTTGATTGAAAAAATTTGGAACGTTCAAGGGGAGGAGGCCTTTTGCTGCTTTGTTGACTTCAAAAAAGCCTTTGACACAGTGCCACGGGGCAAGTTGTGGAATATAATGGAGGAACTGGGAGTCCCAAAGGCACTTAGGGCGGTTGTTCATAGGCTGTATGAGCAGGTCAGAGCTAAAATCAGAACTAATGAAGGTATGTCTGAGTGCTTTGGCAGTGACATTGGAGTCAAGCAAGGCTGCTCGCTTTCTCCAACGCTATTTGGGATTTACATTGACAAGTTGGAAGAGTGGATAGACAAAGTTGGTGGGGAAGGTATTCAGTTGGCCAATTATGTAATAAAATTGCTCTTGTATGCCAATGATCTCATTTTGATTGCTAAAACAACACATGAGTTAAGAAAACATTTGAAAGCTCTTGAATCCTTTTGTCAGGAAGTTGGGATGCAAGTGAATACTAGTAAAACTAAAATTATGATCTTCTCCCTAAGAAGGAAAAAACAACAAATTAGCTTTATCTTTGAAGGCAATCCACTGGAAATTGTAGATGAATACAAATACCTTGGGCTAGATTTTCACTATAAGCTCAGTTGGGAAACTTGTAGAGCAAAAAGGATCCAAGGAGGCTGGAAAGCACTTTACTCTCTACAAAACAGATGTAGAAATGCTAAATTATGGGATTGGAAAACCAAGAGAATGTTGTTTGGCTTACTTGTGACCCCGGTGGTTCTATATGGGTGCGAAATTTGGGGCAACAACATGTCAGATCAGAAATGGAGGCAAGTGGAAAGAATTCAAAAGCATCTAATTGTTAGCAGCCTTAAGCTCAAAACTACGATACCTTATGAGATTTTACTAGCAGAGATGGGCACCTTTCCCTTGGAGGCTTTCGTGATGATTCGGTTACTAAGTTACCTACAAAAGGTTCAAAATATGGAGGACCATCGGTGGCCTAAGCTAATTGTAAAAGAAAAGTTGGATAAAAGAAGGAATACATGGATGAAACAAAACAAAAAATGGATGGAAAAGTGGGGTGTGAATATGCAAGATTGTCCAAGTACAAATGAAGAAATAAAAAAATATTTGAAACAAAAATTCAAAAATGCTATATGGACAAAACAATCAGGGCGAAAAAAAGACTATTATATCAAAGAATTCAATCCCAAGGGGGACCATGATGAAAAGGCATATATAGGAGAAAATATTAAATGGAGAGAAGATGTTGATAGCTCAACTCCGAACTAGCTCACATCATCTTAGATGTGAAACAGGCAGATGGATGGTTCCTAAAGAAGAGTGGGAAAAAAGAATATGTCATTTTTGTGACATGGGATTAGTGGAGATAGAGTGGCACTTTGTTATGGAGTGTTCAACGTATAAAGATATTCAGGTCACTTATGGGGACACCTTACAAGTGGATAACTTAAATACCTTGTTTGAGGAGGAAAGGTTGGTCAAATCAGCAAATTACATCATCAAAATTCACTGTCGTAGAGCTGACCTCGAGCGAAGTTCTCAGGCTGTTTAGGGTCTTCTCTTTTCGGTGCTGGTCTTGTGCTATTCTTGGGTCCCATAGGCTACTGTGGCCTCGTGGACGTTATTAAAATATTTCATTTCATTTCATTTCCTCCTCACTTCTTCGTGAAACTATTATTAGAAGCAATCATTTTAGTTGAACAATGCGTATCTTTAATAGTTACAAGAGCTCATGGAAGAAAAGACTACAACGAAAGTGCTCAAGAATGATATAAAAATGACATAGACTAGTGTTGTAACTTCAAAATTAATGTGTATTAAAATATAGAGAGACAAATATTCAAAAATAAGTTGATAGGAAAAATGAAGAGGAGTACAAAGGCGAATTAGTTATTAAAATCCACTTAATAGATCGAACAATAGTTATATTTGCATGTTTATGGATGAAATATAGTAGATTTGGTAAAAATTGACCACTATACATTTGTACTGTTAGAGGTTGTTAGTGTGTTGCAAAAACATTTGTGTACCATACTATTATCCAAGTACAACAATGCAAAAAATGACACAAAATGACAAGAGGAGACATATAAAATATAGAAAACATATTCAAATAAACAAAAATACATGAACATGAAAAAACCAAGCCCATATTAGCACTAAGGGAAAGATAAAGGGTAAGATGGGGTTGAATAGACTAAAAATATATAAGAGAAACAAACACTCATTAAGGTCAAATTATGGTGTTGAAATTGTAGGGTGTGTAATTTTTGACCTTACAATTTATTCAATGATTTATGAGTACTATTGTAACATACATCCACATATACCCATGGCTTAGATATCACCATTTATTTTTTTATATTTGAAATTTACTTTTTATCCATTGCCTTGTTTGTTGTGCTTTTCATACTCTTTTCACCATCTATATTTTCTTACATGATTATTTTACCCACTTGGGGCCATTTTGGTTTATATTTCCTTTGCTTCACTCATATTTCCCCTTGGGCCTATTCACATCTATTTTCATATTTTTTCTTTTTATGCCTTTGATGATTGTCTTCATTCCCCAACTCAAGTTGATTATTTTTCACCTTTTTCCTTTTTCTATTTCTTCTTGATTTTACCAAGTTTGGTTTGCTTGCATTTACTTATCATTTCCATTTTATACTTGTTACATTTTTTCATATAAATACTATTCTTTGCCTATATTTCTTTTGTTTCTTATCATACCTATGATATTTATCTTACTATGAGGTCTATATATCTACTCGTCTTGATCCTATATTTCCATAGCAAGCTTCTTAGAGCTTACATTGATATATCACATTTTTTAGAGCTACTTATTAAGCCTATGTTGGTTCTAGATCTTCCATTTTGATCCTACTTTACCATATCACACTTTTGAAGTTCCCCTTACTTTGGAGGCATCACGCCTTCTCTCATTACACATTAAGATTTCATTGCCACATTTTTATATTTAGGGTTAGTATGTCTTACCCTACCTTGTGCACTCATCTTGACACAACTTTAACACTAATACTTACATAGGAGGCATCATGCCATCCCTCTTGCATACCATTGCTATACCTTTAACATTGGGCATCGTGCATGACCTCACAACGTGTTTACCTTTTAAACTTGGGGCATCAATACCCTCCACCACACAATATCTCTTTTCTACCTACATCTACTAGGGACTTATTTCCTTACCTTTACCATTGTATACTCATGCTTTTGGATGCAACATTGGAGGAAAAAGCTTATCTAGTTCCTTATGTTCATATACCAATATTTTTGGCCATTTAGTGCCACTTCACCACTTTTCTATTTCACATGGATGTTGGGGTCAACATTACCTCTTGGAACTTGTGTCTAGCCCATATATGATTATCATGCCTTGGGTAAGTGCAAAAAGTTGGTTCCACTAATGGGGGAAGTGTCATTTTTTAGCTTTAAAACATGTCCATTCATTTTTTAGAATAGGCATTTTTTAAAAAGTGGTTACTCATGAAAAAGAGTTTGAAACTCACAATCCATGTTTTTCAGTTGGTTTTAGTCTTAGAAAAGGCATGATAACTGAACCCTTAGCTTTGGACATACAAGTACAATGCCATGTTAACAACAAGAGAAAAAATAACTTTAGCAATATGGTTGATGTCTGCTTTTTAAATATTTTTTTTTATGAAATTAAAGCCCATTATAGATGACAATGTCTAGTTTTCAAATATGTAATATTTTTTCTTATGATTTGAGATTTTTTTTATTCATTAATTAATTTATGAGGAAAGGAGTCCATAAACTTGAAATTTCAAGTATTAGTATTTTTTAAATAACTTTGAATATTTTAAGTTTCTTTAAAAAAATACATGTCATCAATATACACAATTATTTACACAATTAAAAATAATAATAATAAAATAATTACTTTAGCTCAAATTATGCTTGCCAAATATGAGGGGTTTCATAAATAGCAACTAGGGCCAATAAAAAATTAATTAAAAAAATGTTTGGAAAAAATTATAACAAAACATCCTCATAAATATTCATTATAATACTCATCTTTTCCAAAAGATATTAGAAAAGTACTTTTATTTAGGTCAAATTATACTTGTCAACACTTGCATGGTATGGTCCTTAAAAAGTGACCTTCAAAAAGTGGTTTTTGTACAAGCCTATACAAAATTAATTTGTGTCATCTAGGTATTAGAATACATTACACAGTTGAAAACTAGACTCAAAAACCTACATTTCATATTACTAGACTTTCTTAAGATTATATGTGTAAGTACAATTTTTTACTCTAAGTATGAAAAACTTTAATTTCCAGGAAAAATACTTCCACTTTTTGGCGAAAAAGTGGACCCAACTTCTTGCACCTACCCCCTTATCATTCAAAATGTTATACTTATAACATGATGTATTCATTATTGCTATTCCTTTAAACAATTCCATGTTTATATGCTTATCTATCACTTACATTTACTTATATGTATGATTTTCCTCTCCTTCAAATCCATGCACCTTATGAATACAACCAAGTGAAGGGAGTGTATATTGTTACTAACATCCCCATGTTGAGATTTTAGGCAGTGATATGTGCTACAAAGAATCATCAGTCTAACCAAACAAAGCACTATCATGACATGCCTTGCACCCCATGAACTTTGTCATCCTATAACCACTAAACCAAACATGCCATCATGATATTTTGAATACATGAAATTTTCTATTTTTCCTATTTCCTAAACAATTAAAGAAGGTTCTATTTTTACATAATTTTTATTTGTGAGATAAAATTTTGTCATTACATATTTTCCTTTGTTTTGCAAATTTCTATGGAGAGTGTATACCAAAGGATGAACCTTCATCACACATCATTTTACATGGACCCTATTTAATATCCATTTGTGTTTAAGAATTTACCTTACATGCATGTTTGTGAGTGGTAAATACTTTGAGATGCATGACCATTTGAGGATTCACACACATCTCAAAGTGTGAGAAAATGTAATGGTGAAATTATATCCAATTCCATTTCCCATTTATTTGTGTATCCACTTTGAGGAAATATCTTGATACATGTACATATTGACAAACATCACAATCTTGTTCAAAGTTGAGCTCATTCCCCTAGCCTTTACCCAACCCTATATGCACATACCCCCACATGTTTAGCCCCCATACTATCCTTATACACACATACTCCAATGAATTCATCTTCTCCATACATTTATCACACTTATCAATATGCCTATGCCAATAGCTACCTATATTCGATATTTTTCCTAGTATGGGTCATTATTGTAATCATAAGGTTGACCTCATGATTATGGACTTGACCCTTTCCTTTCCAAAATTAAAATTTTGGCCAATTGGCTCATTTTGTCTTGATCCTAAGCTAACTAAGTACATTTTTATAGAATTTAATGATATGTGCTAGTATTTGAAGGGATTCATTAGCATTCATTTGATTCTTAGAGAAATATAGGAGAAATCAATAGCAAAACATTTGAATTTTGTTGCAATAAAAGGATTCACAAATTTACATACATTATTCTAGGGCCCTTACTTGTTATATTGAATCTTTTACAAATATTGTAAGGGTTAACCTAGGAGAACACATCTCCTTGTGATATAACAACATCCCTTTCAAGATATTTTTAAATACGACCAATCTTCAAGTATTAGAAAAGAGCATATATAGAAGAAGATTAATTAGGCATACCACAAAGCAAAATTCTACATTGCATAAGGTTGAATCTAAATGTAGAGGATGAATCCACTACTATGCACTAACCCAAACATGCATACATGATATAAAGCACAAATTCACCATAATATCTGAGGTAATTCTCTGACATAGAGATACACTACACTTTTCAAGCTAGAAATAGTTAAAATCTAAAATCTCATCAAAGATATATTTTTTAATCAACAAGTTAAATACGTTTCTTCTTCACACTTTTATAAAAGAACTATTATTATTTTATCTAGACTGATTTATATTCAATTGCTTACATTTATTTAATAAACCTAAATTAACCTTAATTACTCAGATATGATCATTAATTTTCGAATTGAAGAAATTACACAAGTATAATCTTTAATTATCGAAACGAAAAAATAGGTAATGTGAAATTATTATTTAGATATTTTTCTTTGTGCTTTAATGTAAGAAATCGAAGAAGTAATTGATTAAACTAAAACACGAAGACAAAATATCTAAATAATAATTTCACACGACTTAAGAGTAGTAATGAAAAGTAAATAAATCAGAAGCCGTCGAAACATCTTGAGAGAAATCATGAGAGATTACAAATCGAACATCAAACATAATGGTTGAACTCCAATCTGAACAACTTAAATTTTAGACCATATTGCGGTAAACACAGAAAGAAGTAAATCCAAACCAGAGTAAATATATTCCTTATCGGAGAAATCAGTCTTTCAGGCTAATTATATCAAGCAACTGACTTATCCATGTGGGCATCTTACTTGAGAGATCAGAAAATCTACCACAATGGCGACATTATCTCTCTACTCATGCAATTCTACATCCTTTCTTCATTTCAGTCCTTATGAGTACAGGAAGAGGAGGACCTCCAGTTGTGCGCTTCAGGTAAGCTTGGAATTGTTCTCGTTCTTTCTCAATGTTGATCAGTCATAGACAACTTAAAGCATGCTTTGATTGTGAATCTTTTTTTAATGTAACGAATCCATACCCAATGTAAATTGCAGGTAAATACTTCCGATTTACAGTCCATGGCCTCTAATGGAAGACAAACAGAAAAGGCTTTGGTTAGAGAGCAGCAAAGCATTAAGCTGAACCCTTATTCTTGTGGCCGCCTCTTGCAGAGGTGTGCCAAAATGAAATCCATTGTTGAGGGAAAGAAACTTCATGCTTACATGATTAAAACTGGTTTTCCAATTGACACCTTTATGGAAAACACCCTTGCAAATATGTATGCAAAGTGTGGTTTTCCGGATTATGCGCGTCAGGTGTTTGACAGAATGTATGAACGGAACGCTGTATCATGGACAACAATGATTGCAGGATATGCTCAGAATTGGCATGGTGTGGAAGCCCTTGAGCTCTATAGGATGATGTTAGGGGAGCAGCTGAAGCCAAACCAATTTACGTTCGCCAGCGTTCTAAAGGCTTGTGCAAATTTGGCATCTGTAGAACATGGGAAGCAGATCCATGCGCATGTTATTAAGCTTGGGTTTGCATCAGATGTTACAATGGGGAATGCACTTGTCACCATGTATTCGAAATGTGGAAATGTGGAGAATGCCCTCAACGTATTTGATGGAATGTCTGAACGAGATGTAGTTTCCTGGTCAGCATTGATTGCAGGGTGTGCTCAGAATGGACATGGAGCTGAAGCCCAAAATCTCTTCTCACAAATGCAATGGGAGGGGGTTGAATCTGATAAGCACACCTTTTCCACTGTGCTAGTTTGTTGCACTGGTCTAGAAGGATTAGAGTTAGGAAAGCAAGTTCACTCATGCATCATTAAAATGGACTTGGAATCAGATGCCCTTTTAGAGAGTACTCTTGTGACTATGTACGCAAAATGCAATGCCATGGAGAGTGCACACAAACTGTTTAATCAAATGCTGGAGCTTGATGTGGTAACATGGACTGCAATGATTGCAGGCTATGCCCATAGTGGGCATGGTGAGGAATCTCTGAAACTTTTTATCCTGATGCTACGGTCAGGTACTAACCCGGATATCTTCAGTTTTACCAGTGTTTTAGGGGTGTGCGCAGACCTAGCAATTGTTAATCAGGGTAGACAGTTTCATGCTCAAGCAATCAAAAGGGGATTGGAGTTGGCTATCTCTGTAGGCAGAGCTCTTATTACAATGTATGCCAAATGTAGTTGCATAGAAGATGCACATGAGGTTTTTGAAAAAATGATCATGTCGGATGTGATTTCATGGTCTGCAATGATTGCAGGTTATGCTTTGCATGGGCTGGGCAAAGAAGCAATCCAACTTTTTGAACAAATGCAATGTGCTGGGATCAAGCCAGATCACATAACCTTTGTAGGTCTTCTCTCGGCATGTAGTCACGTAGGCCTAGTAGATGAAGGTAGGAAGTACTTTGATTGTATGAGCCGAGATTATGGCATTACACCTAGTATGGAGCATTATGCTTGCATAGTCGACCTACTCGGCCGTGCTGGGCACCTGGATGAGGCAGAGGGAATCATTAATGAAATGCCATTTGAACCTAACGCCTTCGTATGGAGCATTTTTCTTAGTGCCTGCCGAACCCATGGTAACATAAAATTGGGGAAGCGAGCTGCAGAACAACTTCTTGAGTTAGAGCCAAAGGAATCTGCACCATATGTTCTACTGTCAAACATTTATGCCATGGAAAACAGGTGGGATGATGTATCAAAAGTAAGAAAAATGATGAAAGACAGAGGGGTAGCAAAGGAGCCAGGTCAAAGCTGGATTGTGGTCAAGGAAAAGGTCCATGCATTTTATGCAGAAGACGCGTCACACCCACAAATCGAAGAAATTTACACAAAGTTAGAGGAATTGTCTGGGCAGATGGCAGAGGCAGGGTATGTGCAGGATACAAAGTTTGTGCTGCAAAATTTGGAGGAAGACCAGAAGGAACGCAATCTTTCTCACCACAGTGAAAGGTTAGCCATCGCTTATGGGCTTATAAGTACAAAACCGGGAATCCCTGTTAGAGTCTTTAAGAATCTTCGAGTGTGTGGTGATTGTCATAACGCAACCAAGTTCATTTCCCTTGTTGCCAAAAGGGAAATTGTTTTGAGAGATGCCAACCGTTTTCATCACTTCAAGGATGGAGTTTGTTCTTGCGGAGACTTTTGGTGATTGAGTGGAATGGAAAACTAAAAGATCATTTTTTTATGGCTATATGGCTACTGTAGCTCCAGTTCAAGTGTTTCCTATTCAGCCCTATAATGCAGCTGCATTTTTTAACATTTGAAGTTTTGGGTTAGTTTGCCAAGCTCAATAAAATCATTTTTTTTCCATGTTAGCCGTTAGGCGGCATGGATGCAGTTTACTGTTAGACCTCCTCAGTCTAAAGATAGTCTATCTATGATTTCAACTCTATCCAAGTTGGCTTTGTGGGGATGCAGAAGTTCCAACTATTTCGCAGACTGCTAGTCCTTACAAATGATCTGAGAAGCAAGCCACATCCTTTAAGATCATTGAACCTGGCAACTGAAGTAGTTAATCCATCCTATCACATCAAACATCTCGTAGGATCCTCTGACATGCTAAATGGCTGGATACATTCTAGCCATAGGAGGGAGGCCTGTTTACCCTTCCTGTTTCCTCAACAATCTTCCTAAGAATTGTCTCGGGTTGATTTTTTATCTGGCAATGAGTATGTATGGGATGAGACAAAAGGAATGGAACATTTGCTTGGATGCTATTCACAGGTCTCGAAGGACTAGTTATATCCAAAGTATCTTTCATTGTTTACCGGTCTGTATTTTTTCCGAAGGTACTCCCAGGTGATGAGTGAGATATCTTGATTAGAAGATAGTCTCCTACCATGTTTTGTCAAACTTATATATGCTATTTATATCCGCCTCATCGAGTTTTGTTACACACTCAAACTGTGTGGTATAGTTGCACTAGGTTGCAAGTCAAAAGATCAAACTTCAATAATTGAAGTACTTCAAGTCGGTTCTAATTCTAAGGTAGAAGCTCTGGCATGATGCTTATTTTTTCTGTGTAATTGTTCATTAAAGCCCTATATGATTAAGCAAACAAGATACCGCACTTCGGAATTTGTCTTTCCAGAGCCTTCCATTGCATAGTAAATTTGTTCTTGCACTCCAATATGAGAAATGAGATATGACACTATGACCGTTCAAGTTCTTGAATGGCGAGAAGTTTCACATGGGCAGGTTTTATCAGACAAGCGAAAATGAATGCAGGACAGAAGAAGCTTGTGGAAGTTAACGCCGGTATATAATTCCATCCTAGAACTGCTTCGAATACAAAACTAAATCAAATTGACGAACACTTCCTGTGTTCTTATTGCAAATGACAAGCATTCAATTATTGTTATGGACTTCAAGGTATATGAAGATGAAAAATATTCATATAATTTTTTCTAAATTCAAGTGTTTATTTCCACTTTAAATTTATAATGTTGCTTCATTCTTTTTCACGTGTTTTGTTCACATTTTCTTTCCATATTTGGGATGATCACATAACAAGGTAGTTCTTGCAACCTAATATGAAACAGATGAAGATATGATAATATGAAAATTGAAGACTTTGTAAACTTTGGGATTTTAGACGAGTGAGGTTTGAAAATGAATTTAAACCAAATGAAGCTTGTGGAAATCAATGATACGTACATAATTATATTCTAGAAATGCTATAAACAGATAACATTACCATTGTGATATACAATTTCTGTCTCTGGGTTGCCAAATGATAAATATTTTAGTTTTGTTATGGAATTTAAGATATTACAGGGATCGAAAATATTCACACAAATTATTGAAATTTGCTGTTTTTTTTCCTGTTTTCTATTTATCATTTTTCAGCATTTGTTTATCTGTTGTGTCTATGATATTTTCACCATGTGGGATGACAATTTCTCATACCTTTACCCAAAAGAATGGTAATTTTATTTGAATATGCAGACAACATTCAAAATTTTATACTGGTAGCTCAATATTTTATGAACAACATTTGAAATGAAATAAACCAGTCATGTTTGAGTTTTCTGTACATGGTTGTTGATCAATCCTGGTTTAAGCATATTTATGTTAGGCGTTTGTTATTTGAAAAAGGGGTGTGCCTGTGGGCTTTGGCAAAACAAATTAAAAAAGCAAGTATATACATATTGATCTATCAAAAATTATGGTAAACCACTAGGAAACCATTTGAAAAATTCAGGTATTTCTAAGAACAATAGAAGAAACAGAAAACATGTCTATGCCTCAAAGCATCTAAACTAGACCTATAATGACCACCTGAAAAGTATGATTAATTACATAAAGAGGAGCTGGTGGGGGTTGATCTGATGATACATCAAATAGTAGAGTTGCCAAGATTGAATCCCCGATGAAGCTCAAAAATGACATTAATTGTGCATATAAACTAACAACACAGTAATCTAACTACTAGATTGAATTATATGAAGCTCATATTTAATTTTAGTGCCCTTCAAGTCCTAACAGTCATTTAGATTTTTTGGGACTAAGTGTGTTGTACACATTGCAAACTCTAAGTCTAGACTGGTTATTTAATAATTGTAAAATTGTAAATAATTGCCCTGCTTAGTTGTAATCATAAGGATTCCATAGTTACACTCTTTACCATTGTAGCGTCAGAAATTGTACTCTTTAAAGGTGAAAGTACAATTTCACGCTTTATTTGAAACTCACTTTGTTGTCTACTTCATTAGTGCATTTTAGAAACAAGTTCCTTAACCTTGACCTTTCCTTTCAACCTAGGAGAATGTGTCAATGCTATCCTAAAAAGTACCTTCCTGATCATATTTGATCAAATTAACCATGACAAGTGCTCATTTTCTGAATGAGTCTTGATTAAGTAGATCCTAAACATATAAACCAAATTTGAATGTGTGCAAAAGGGGCTTGGCAGGGGCGCTAGTGCCCTAGTCCAAATGTTTTTCCCGGAAAATTTGATATTTTGTTTATGTTAGTCTCTAACTTTGGAGACATGGATTCAAATTTGTGACTTGGCGGTAAATTAATCCCAAAAATTAAATTTAAATGAGTTGGCCTACACTTTAATTTATTCCTATGTTCCACTATAAATATATGAATTATTATTTCAAATAAAGAAGAAGCAATCATAATTATAGCAAAAGCTTTGCCAAAGTACATCTATTTTTATAGATTTACAAAGTGAATTTTAGAATTAATTAAGCTAGCACAATGATTGGAATTTGATGTTGATGAAAGGACATGATGGAATCTAGGTTTTGAAGATAGCTTTGGCTTCCTTCAAACACCTAATGACTTGTTTTCAACGTGTTCTTATCTCCAGAATTTGATCTCCTTACTACCCTAAGTAAGGTATTTATGCATTTGGATTTTCCCTAGGGTATTTGACTTTCTCTTGGGTTGATCTTTTCTATGTCATTTAGAAATCCTTCTCTAATACACTTGAGTAGGGTTTTTATCACTTTAGCTTATTATAGCCTTAGACACACTTAAGGTTAGGAGCACACACATTTTGTTTATCAATCAATCAACAATTCGTGGAGGTCGAAATACCAAAACAAGGGTTTGACCAATGAAAACTCCTATATAGCCATCCCTTTCCCTTCGTTTGTTGTGATTTTGCAGGTTTAGATCCAAAGACAACAAATTGCAGAGTAGAAAAGAAGAGTGTAGACCTGTATGTTTCATCATAGAAAGTTACAGATCCAAATTCACACTCCTTAGGTAGGGGCACCATCACCCTTATCCTCCCACTTTGGCTTCAAAATTTATAGGGAAAGTGCACAAAAGTTTTCCTTTCTTAGATCTATCTTTGGTCTATTGATTTTTCAGTTTCGTATGTGGGAATAAATTGTGTTTCTAGATTAGGTTTCATAGTTACATTAAGTCAATTAATTCATATAAAAATTCAATTAAGTTTTAAGGCAAGAAAAGAACCAAGTCCAAGGTAGATTGGCTCTCCTTTTAGGTTGTTAGCCAATCTTATCACCTTGTCAACTTGGCTTCTAATGTTGATGTGGAGAAAGATTGATCCAAGTAATCTATTCACTAGGTCTAGGATCTCTTTTTCCACATCACAACCACATCATTAGTGTTGTGAAACATGTAAGAGTAATTGATTGAGGGTCATTTACTGGATTATGAAGAGCATCTTTGACCAACTAATAATAGTCATGTGTAAGAGGTTTGTAACTATGATTATTGCCTCATGGTGGAACACTTTTGGAGTTACATTCTATTTTGGGAAGAGTTAGTTTTGGAATTGGCCACATGAATTGAATGATGACCACTTGTACATAGTTTTGGTACACCATATATGGATTGTTGGGTCTCCTTGGCCTATAAATTGAGGGCTTAGGATGGAGGTTGTGTATTTAGTTTTTGCATCGTTCCTTTAGTGTTGAGAGTGTTAATTGCCTATGGGGCTTTGAGCTTGAGAGTGTATTATAATTATTGTTGTTATCGCTAATATTGTAGTGTCTTTTCCACACATTCCCTTCAAAAAATCCATGCAAACATAGATGGATTCTTTGGGTCTCTTTGGGTTGTTTTCTTTGAACTTCAAATCCCTCTTGGGTCTACAAGATTCCCCTTTTGAAGTCTCTGATCATTTCATATGATTCATGGGACTCAGTGCTTGAGTTGTAGGTGTCATGGTGTCTATGGAAGCCTTCTATAAGATTTCAATGCACTAATTCCACTATTGGTCCCTTGTTCTTGATTTTGGATAAGTCCTTAGCCTATTTGGTAAGACTCAACATTGCATCCATTAATTCTAGAGAATTCTATACTCACAATTCTCCAACTCACATAGGCCCAACTATCCCCCCGATTGACTTTGCAATATTTTTACGTCCTTTTGGTGACTCAACAAGCTTTTGTTCCCATTTGTTTCACCCAATGATGTAGGCAATTTCTTTTCAAAGATGTTGATGTCATGGTGAGTTCCACCTCTTCACTAATCTTTTCCCTTTCAAAGTCTAGTCTTGATTGTAGCCACATAATTGAAATCCCCTAGTACACACCAATGATTGATCTTTGGTAGCATCTAATGGTGCAACTTCCCCACATCACCTCATCCATGTGTTAGTATGCCTAACTTTGTGATGGGGTTTGCTTCAATTTGCCTCCTTTTTTCTTCAAGAACTTGTTTGAGCACTTGCCACACTAACACCTCTCATTTGCACTAAGTCCTTGTTTGTTCTTGATTTTGGATAAGTCAGCCTATTTGGTAAGACTCAACATTGCATCCATTAATTCTAGAGAATTCTATACTCACAAGTCTCCAACTCACATAGGCCCAACTACCCCCCCGATTGACTTTGCAATATTTTTACGTCCTTTTGGTGACTCAACAAGCTTTTGTTCCCATTTGTTTCATCCAATGATGTAGGTAATTTCTTTTCAAAGATGTTGATGTCATGGTGAGTTCCACCTCTTCACTAATCTTTTCCCTTTCAAAGGCTAGTCTTGATTGTAGCCACATAATTGAAATCCCCTAGTACACACCAATGATTGATCTTTGGTAGCATCTAATGGTGCAACTTCCCCACATCACCTCATCCATGTGTTAGTAGGCCTAACCTTGTGATGGGGTTTGCTTCAATTTGCCTCCTTTTTTCTTCAAGAACTTGTTTGAGCACTTGCCACACTAACACCTCTCATTTGCACTAAGTCCTTGTTTGTTCTTGATTTTGGATAAGTCCTTAGCCTATTTGGTAAGACTCAACATTGCATCCATTAATTCTAGAGAATTCTATACTCACAAGTCTCCAACTCACATAGCCCAACTATTCCCCTGATTGAATTTGCAATATTTTTACGTCCTTTTGGTGACTCAACAAGCTTTTGTTCCCATTTGTTTCACCCAATGATGTAGGTAATTTCTTTTCAAAGATGTTGATGTCATGGCGAGTTCCACCTCTTCACTAATCTTTTCCCTTTCAAAGGCTAGTCTTGATTGTAGCCACATAATTGAAATCCCCTAGTACACACCAATGATTGATCTTTGGTAGCATCTAATGGTGCAACTTCCCCACATCACCTCATCCATGTGTTAGTAGGCCTAACCTTGTGATGGGGTTTGCTTCAATTTGCCTCCTTTTTTCTTCAAGAACTTGTTTGAGCACTTGCCACACTAACACCTCTCATTTGCACTAATAATTGATTTGTGAACATGATTTACTAGTCCAAAGCTTCCCTTTCTCAAATGAAATTTTACCTCAATGAGGATCTTCACATAGAATTTCTCTCCCTTCCTAGTGATGCCAACACTATTTTTCCTTTTATCGAGTGTGTTTGAACCCTAGCCAATTGTTACTAGTCTTATGTGGCATTTCCCACCTCATGTTTGACACATGCTCCATTGCTCTCAATGATCATTGATTGTGAGCCACCACCTAATATTTGTTGTGTTTAACTAATATTTAATCTACCAATTTTCCCAAGTCCTCTATACTTAAAGACAATAGGTGGCACTTGTATGCATGCGATACTACCATGACTCTAATTATTTGTTTCCAAAGTTTCTAACTATTCACATATGTTTCATCTCATTGGTATCATCTAAAGATGTTTCAACAAATGCTATAACTTTTTTGGCATCTGTGTTGGTGTGAGTAAGGTGTTTTACCTAACTAGTCCACTAGTAGGTCCTATTCACATGTTAAGTTTACATAGGTCCTATGAATCTTTCTAGAAGTCTTAGTTGGCATTAGATCTTATCTTATCTTTTGTCATTTAATTCTTGTTTCCTAGGTCATTTAATATTTGTTCAGTTAGTTGTATCATGAAATAGGATTAAGACACTTGTCATGATCCCATCAAATCCTATACCTCACCTTGGTTATATAACCAAGGGGTTCTCATTTGTAAATTATTCCATGGCATTGCATTGCCTATTGATCACATTTGATTTAATATTATTTTGCATCCATTATTGCAAATTTATGCTCTTGCTTTTCTCTCTTGTAGAAGGTTATTTTTGGTTTAACAAGTGATCTTGGGAGCTTGAGTCCTTGAGTGACTCTAACAATCTATCCCCATGCAATGTATTTCTAAATTATTTAAGTTTGAGGGTGTTTGGTTCACTTCCTACTTTGGATGATGTGCTAGCTTAAGTATAGAATAAAATGATCAACCAATTCATAAACAAAGCTCCTATTCTACACCTAGTTACACCTTCATTAGAGCAAAGAGAATGCAAACTAAATGATAAAATAACAATGAGAATCTCTTAGCAATACCCTCTTGATGTTATGGATGTGCTCAAGGTTTGTTGATGGAGAGGATGAATGTGATTGCTCAAGAATTTCAATAGCATGACCTCGCCTTGCACCTAATTACCACAATTCAAAATGGCTTGAGGAATGGAAAATTTATAGCTTTGATGATAAATGGAGGGTTGAGATTGATTAAGAATTGATGGATAGGACTGAATCAAAGGAATTTGAAAGGGAGGAGAAATTAAATGCTAATAGTTGGTGTGTGGAAGGTAGGTATTGATTGGATTAAGTGGACAATTGAGATTAAAGGTTTATTTGAATTTGGATAGAAGGTAGCTGGAAAGGGGTGACTAGGATTTGCTTGATTGATTTGATAGCTAGGATTTAGGATTGATGGTTTGCATTTATTTTAATCTTTGGTTGTGAATGGACATAATTGTCCTATTAGTGGGGATTAGATTAGGATTTGGGGCTTTAGTCCAATTAATCACATAATAAGATTATTTGATTAATTAGTGGAGAGAGATGTAGGGACTTAGTTTAATTAAATAAATACGAGTTAATTAATTTGATGATGGAAAATGTTAAAGGCTAAATGCTAATTAATTAAATAGATATAATTTATCTAATTAATTAGTGTTGAGATGATGAATATGGTTAAGATGCGCTTTGGATGGTTTTGAAAGTGGCAGAAGTTGTGATGCTAGTTGTGTCACAAGGATATAGTTAGATTTAAATGTCTACATTTTACCCCTATTTAAAATGACATTGCGACTAGAAGAAACAATGTTGTTTCAAAGAAGATAAGTATAGACCTTCGGTGGGGTAGAACTAGTGGTAGGATGCCCTAATTATTTAGAGGAAATGATTTTAGAATGTTGGTTAGGGATTCCTCATTGTAAGTGAGTAGGTTGATAGGACCTAGGCGGTCTCTCAAAAGTGTTGCACATATGTTACCTCTGTTTGTCAATGTTTGTCATTGATGTCAACACTTAGTTTGACGCCTGTGTCAACACTCAGTTTGGGCTGTCATTGCTGCTTACATTTGTATATTGATGGTACACTATGATGTGCTAATAGTGATAATGCCGATGTTTATGGTTGGATGTAATGCCTTGTTTGATGTCAATTAAAGTAGTATTGAGTAATGTTTGTTGTCAAAAAAGATGATATCATGATGATATATTAAGATGAGGGTTAGAAGTATTAAGATGAGGATTAAAAGCATTAAGATGAGGATTAGAAGTAATGTTGATGTTGGGGATAAGTTTTGCCTGAGGAAGTATGTGTTGCTACAAGGTAGTTCAGGTCTCTGGATGTTGGTGAAAGTTTTTGCTACAAAAAGTTTCTTTAAAGACTGCTTGGGAGAATGCTTTACATTCCTCCGCCTTTGAAGATATAGTCTTGTGATTTGGGATTTAGTTTTTATGTTTTGTGGATATTGCACTCTTACCTTTTTTAGGTCACCAATGTTGCCGAGGAGGTATCTGGGAATTGCAGCGAGTTAGCAGTTTGGTTACTTGTCAAGATTGGTCCAGAAGATGCTCCACATCTCTTTGCATTGTTATTTCTATTCCTATGGCTTGGTGGATGTGCTTTTAATGTTTGTGTAGTATCTCAATTCAAATTTCATATAATGAAGTGTACTGCAAGTTGGTTTGTTAATGTTCTATCTCATGGCTGTCTTTTGGGCTTTTGGGATGAAGTGTTCTATTTTGTTTTGCTTTGCACTAGCTATTTTTGGCATGACAGTGAGAAATAAGTTTATGGAAGTGTTGATGGATGTTCATGGAACGTCTCTTTGTGGTTTGCACATCAATGGTTGATCTCTTTGGTGTTGTTTATTGTTTTGAGTTGATCTTCTAGGTAACTTGTGGATGTCTGGTCGACAGGGCTTCTCTAGCTTGCCCTAGGTGCTTGGGGGTTTGCACCAACAATTGAGGTTGTGTTAAGTTTGGGTCCTACCTTATCTTCTTGAGAACCACATTGAGTAAATTTAGTTGAAAGTGTGTTTTTGGGCCGACTAGTAGTGTGCTACACGTTTCTTCTACACGTTTTCTTGTTGCCATCTTGGGATATTGTGCGCCAACATTTTTAATGCTTGGGATCACATTGGAAGATGTAATAAGTTGTTTTTGGTCCTCTCTATCTCCTAATAGGACCATTTTTCACTGCAATTATGTTTTGTGGTCGACTTATTGGGAACAATGTTTGTCTCCTGTTCTGGATGACCTAATTTGATGTTTTCTTTTCTTGCAAAGGATATAAATGGAAGAACAAATTAGTTGCAAGTGGTGTGGTGGTGTGTGAGTGTGAAATTATGCAGTGAGTTGTGAAAATATAAGTCAGATGTGCTTCAACACCTTAGTCAACAGAGTGTATTGTTGACATATGTTGTAATTTTAAATTTTCATGTATCCTACTATTAAACAGTGAGTCTCTTTAGCAGATCCTTGTATCTTTCCCTATGGTTGTGCGCCTCAGCCTACAAGTCCTTTTTATCTTGCCCTAAGGTTGTGCGCCTTAGCCTGCAAGTCCATCAGGGAGCAGTGTACTTCCTTAGGTAGTGAGCCTTAAAACAAAACTGTAATTTTTGTAAGCAATGAGCTTCATATATTATGAGAATTCTCACTGTAGTTTTTCCCTTCTTGGGTTTTCCACGTATATCTTGTGTTATCTTGTGCATGTGTTTTCATTGCTTTATCTTTCATTATTGCTGATTTGATTAAGAATTTATGATCTATTTAAGGGTTGTTGATCTTTTTAAAAATATGAATTTGCATAGTTATGAAGAGTTTAAGTTTTTGTGGATACTGATTCACCCTTCTCTCAGTATTCAGGTGTGTTAAAAAAAAGGAGAACTAGGTTCAAAGGGAGGGAAGATGGTTTGGTGTAGGAAGGTTGGGACACATGAAGATAAGGAAATGCTATTAGTTATGATGAAATCCCAAGGGATATGATGGGCATGGGTGAGGAAAGGAATAATGATACTGTAATAATGTGTAATGATTAGGTATGGTTGATGGGAGGTACTAGTAAATGAATCATTGATGAGATTCCAAATGTTTTGAATAACTTATTTATTATAGGTTGGTAGTAAGCACCATGACATAGGTGATCATGATGGTGGTGTGCCAAGCATGCGAGGGATTGATAGTCAAGTATGAATATTATTTGATACACCATGATATGGAAGACCATGATGACACCAATGATTAGGTGCCCCAAGAATCAACTCACAAATGCAAACCATAAAATAAATATACACAAGTAAGAAAGAATGCACAAACAATGAAATGAAAAATAATATTTTTCACCTAATCAAGATAAAAGCCAACAATTGATTGATTTGATGATGATGATAACATTGTTAATGTGAGAATGATATATCCCGAGACATAAGGATTGGGAATGATATATCTTGACAATGATGTTTGGTTGATTGAAACTTAAATAAGAGTGGATTTTAGTAGGACTAAGGACAAATTTTATGGATGTTTGAATATGTGTTGGATTGCTTGACTAGATTTGTCTACATCATTGTGTGTTGCTATTGATGTGTTTGGATAACTAGGAGATTTGGACATTGGATTGTCCACATGGATTGGATTTGGACTAGTTATGTGGATTGGGAACTAGGTATGGGATCACAATCTTGAAGGTTTTAGTGTCCAGAATGTAGGATTGTGGATCAATATTAGAATCGGATGTGCTAGATGTGTTGAAGTATGGCAGCTAAGGAGAAAGCCTATTCTAGCATTAGGGGTGAAGATGTGAAATGAATGGAAGGGTGGGATTATAAATGGTGATTAAGGAGGGGATGCACGATGGAAATGGGAAAGAAATGTAGGATGTGACTTCCAAGGGCTAAGTGACAAAGGAATGATATGACCCAATCAATTATGTGTCATTTATGATGCTATATCAAGGGATTGTCAAAAATCTATTTCAAGATTTTTTCTTTTCCCTAATCAAGGTAAAATGTGGGAATGGGGATATATATGATGGCATGGGGATGTAGATATGATGGATAAGAATTTTAGACACCTAATTCTATCCATGCTTGACCACACTTGACTTTATCCCATTCCAACCATTAATTAAATAAATAATATTTTATTTATTTAATTAATTCACTTTTATCCCTCACCTTTAATTAAATAAATTGATATATATTCTATTAAATCTAACCTTATCTTCCAAATCCTCCAACTAAATCAAGTAATTAATACCCAATTAATTAATAGATTTAGGGTAATTAACCTTCATTGCTATTTTTCCTAATATTTAATTCCACCTCACCCTCAATACTTGTCTATTCAATCCTAGCCATTGAATCCACCTATATGGATCAAGATCTAAACTTTCCATCATATAAAAACTTTCTACCTACTGTAACCCTTTGTCACACATTTGTGAACATATCTCTCACACATGTGAAGCCGCTCTACCTCTTATACATGTCATAAGGTAGCCACCCTACTTCCCTCATTTGTCCCTTTCATGAGATTCCCCATGTGCACTCACATATGTATGAGAATGCCTAGATCTTACAACCCCATTCCTCTTGTGACACTTGTCACAAGGCTAAGCCCTTAATCCATGTCCTCACTCACACTCACTATTAGCCATCCATTAGACAGAGCATCTTGACCCTCCATTTTCACCATCAAGAATCTATATATGAAGGCCTTTGCTCTAATTTTTATCATATATTCCAATCCTAACTACATTCTGTCCCATTTTCTATTCTACTATTGTAATTGTAATCATAGTAATAACTAAATACATTGGATCCATACAAATTTAAGCAATATTTAACTACCTAAGCTACAATCCTAATGAAATATTTGAAAACCATTAACAAAGAATCCATTTAAACAAAACAATGAAGAAATGCATAAACTAATCCTAACTAAATGCTTCAAACCCTATCCCATTGGGGGATTGGTGCTGCATTGATGTGGAATGACAACCCTTTCCCAATCCCTTTGATAAAATGAGCATCTAATCGAACTCCGTTGATAAAAACCAAGCTAATATTGAAGAAACTATACTAAGGATGGATGAAAAATGCTAATAATGGATGCAAGGATGAATAAAGATAGGATTCAAACGTGCAACATAACTTTTCTTTGATGGAAGTGAATCCATTTCTCTCCAAAATGTGAGGTATTTATAGGAGAAAATGGCGAATCAAGGGTCAAAATCAAATTGATCAATCAATGGTCAAGATGCAATCAAAGGTGAAGACATGGATCAAGGATTCTCATCAATGGATGAGAATGCAAGATCACATGGATCAAAGAGTCAATCAATGGCTCACAATGTTTCAAACAAACACACTTTCAAAGTTGTTAGAAAGCTTGTTAGGAAATAATATTCACTTTTTGGAGCTCAAATGAGAGAATATTCCAAGGGAATATTCCCATGCAAGTGGATGGGTGAAGAAAACTAGTAATTAGTTAATTAAATCAAAGTTATAATTGTGCAAGTTGAGTGAATTTAGGATTATCATTAAATAATTAATTTATTTAATGAAAGGGGTTCAAATGACATTTAATTAAATACTTAAGATTATTTAATGAAATGAGAGGACATAAGCAATCTAATCAAATAATTTGCATTATTTGATTAAATAAGATGATAATTAAAGTGAAAGGGGATGAATTAGTCAAATGACCATTTATTAAATAGGAGAAGTTGATGCATTTAATTAAACAACTAGGATCATTTAATTAAGCAGTAAAAAAGGAGATGAATTTTAGGATGAAATGGTGTTAGTCACTAGATTCAAGTGTATAATATCATTCAAGACAATTTTTAGTGTCTATATTTTTCCCCTCTTTGAAGCAAGGTACCTATTACATTGGTTCAAAGATTGACACTTTTTGGATAAATGTTGTTGCTCAGATCAAAAATTCAAAAATTTGTGATTTTTTGAATGCCCCACTATTGCCCCAACAAAAGGAATTAAGCTAGTACCCTACCCCCTCGAGAGATCAGGCATAAATTGTAATTTTCAGGTTGAGATCGCGATAAAGGTTCAAGATAAGTTCAACTCAAAGAGGACTAGAAACCTTAGATGTTTAATGTAAACAAATTTGATGATGTATAGAAAATCATTGATCACGGTAACCTCTAGTATATTTTGATATATATCACACAAATTCGATACTTGGATAGAAATTTTAGTAAAGATAGAAGAATAAGAATAATAATATGGATGGATTAACCATTTATTTTGAGATTGATTCAGAAGTCCAACAATTCTATGAGTCTTCGATACTTTATTAGATACGGTGATGAGAGTGATGATATGCTCATTTCAGGGATTGGGATACTTCATCATTCCTTATTTTTGATATAATACATAAATACGATGCATCATGGTATTGATAACTGGGATGGCACTGTATCTAGTGTGATGGAATTTGACTCTGCAAATGGATAGGATAATCCTTGCTCATAGCTCGTTGGAATGTAGTTTAGAAGTTTAGAATATTTCAGACCAAAGCATACACAATAGTCAACAATCTATTGAAAATGGCCTCCCTACACACAACTAAACAAGTACTCGCCAAGATTATTTTACAAGAATATCCCACAAGCATATCAAATGAAAGATAATGATTGATGCCCCATTCCTTTCTCTCTAAATCATTTAGACATCATTGAGAGGTCCTCAGAATGGGTCAACAAGATAAATCATAAGACAAGATAAAAATGAACAAACAGTTAATGTTATCTATATCTCTTGCCAAAGGGTGTGTTTTATTTTAGGATAAGTATCCAAAGTGATTGCCAAAGATAATTCCCATTGTAGGAAGGATGCATCCTAGGAAATGTTAGTGGATGGTGGCAAGTTGATAGGTTATTTGAAAGGCCATTGATATTAGGTTTGATTGACATGTTTGATAATGATTAAGAGTTTGATTGTTGCATTTAAATGTTCTCCTTTTGCTGATTGTTGTACTTTTTTTCTATTTGTTTTACCAAAGGGTGAGTGTGACAATCAATTTATTATGGATGGAAGATTATTGCAAGCGAAAGCGAAATGAGATGGGTGGTTTTGGAATTTTTGAAATATTTCAATGTTTTTGGTATTTTGCAATGTTTTGAGGCTGTTTTTTTTTTAATCTTTTTAAATGTTTATGTTTTCAGGTTATGTGAGGCTGTTTAGGATTTTTGAATGTTTTTGTTTTTTCTAAGTTTTCAAATGATTTTTTGTTTTTCTAAGTTTTCAAATGTTTTGAGTTTTCAAGTTTTGAACAAGACCTAAAAGAGACTGACCTAGGGCCTTGGGGGCTTATCAAATATTAGCCTTGCCTACATTATATACACAAAGACCACGCAGTTCGACTGACTCTGACCAATAACTATTTATTGATGAAGTATGAACACTTGATGGATTGTCAGTTTATTATGAAAGACTCCTAAAGGATTGACCTAGGGTGTCTGAGGCATATCAATGATGGCCTTACCTACGTTCAAGCTCAAAGACAATGTAGTTCAACAAGGGAACGCTTTTGATTTTTTGATGTTTTGACCTTGTTTAGGGATTTTGACGTGTTTTGGATGTTTTTTTTGAATTTTTTGCACGATGTTGATAAGTGTATGGATATGTGACAATTTCAGTGATTTGTTTTGGGATTCTGTTGAAAACCATGCTAGGGTTGATTGATTTGATTGATAGATTATTGATAGTGATGACATCATTGAGGATGCACAACAATGTAAGGATAGTGTTGAACAACACAAGGATTGGGAAATGATATATCCTGAGATGATGATGGATTGATTGGATAAGATAGATCAATATTTTGAAGCTAGGCATGGAACAAAATCTATTGGAATGATTTGATGTGACATTGATATTGATTGTTTGGATTGATGTTTGATAAAAGATAAAGCTTGATAAGGAATATTTTCTCGTCGACATGTGCCATGGGCTAGTGATTTAGATTTTTGCTTACAAATGATTTGACCAATTTGATTTTTCATTTTGCAAATGTTTAGATCACCACAAAAGTTATAGGATATAGCTCAAGATTTATTCCCAAAGCAAGATGTATCTACCTCCAGTGTCTAGCAATGTATGGAATGATATGGGTGGATGCATGGATAAATGAATGGGTTGATGGATAGGTATACACATGATTCTAAGGATTATCTTGTGATAGGATAACATGTTTGGATATAGTATGCCTCTTTGGACAATGCCTCATGGATCAAATAATGCTAGTTAGGATAGGATCAATGATAGTGACCCATGTTAAGATGTTTACCATAAGCAAGTGTGAAGTACATACTGAACTTTTTCCAAGATAAAGATAAGCTAGATTGGATGAAAATGAATTGGATAATGAAGGTTTCTCGAATTTATTATGGATAAGATGGATCGAATGCAAGATTTATTATGGATGGGATGAGATGCTTCCACTTGAAATGGTGCACATAGATGCTCGATTCTACTCATGATGCCTGTTTTTCAGGTTTTCATCATGGTACTTGTCCAAAGCACCACCAAAATGATTTTCACTAGAGGACGATTTTTCTCTTGACTATTTTCTTGATTTTTTAATTTTTTTTTGGTTTGATTTTTTGAAAGTTTATGCTCATGTTGAACCAATTGGTGGTGTTGATGTAGACACTGCTAGTGTTGATATAGATGTTGTTGCTATCAAGACGTGCCAATGATATCCTACTTGGAGGAGTTGTTTTGCTAAGATACGAGCACTTGAATGCAACCCTTGCATTTTTTCATCTTCTTTATCAATATCGGAGTTAACCTTACCTAGATGCGCACATCATGATAAAGTTCCCTTAGAGTCCTTATGAGAAAGAGTTGTTGTCAATACATGGCCAATACAAGAGTTGGATACCATGGATATCGAAGTGGATGGTGCAATGCATTGAGGGATACAAGATGTAGATGGATTGGTTGACAGTTTGGAATCTTTGATTCTCCAAAAATGGGATGATGAGCAATGATCGGTGGATATGGAGATTTGATTGGAACCAAAATCTTGACATAACTTGTAGGTCTCTCTTAAAGCTTTCTTTTAAATCGATGGATAGTTTTGATAGTTACAATTCCCTTTTTGAATTTTCCCCATAGTTTCTTTGACTGATGGGGTATGAAAAGGATGATTTCTTTTATTTTTCTTTGGTATCCATTTGAATTTTTCTTGTCCATTTTTCTTTGCTGATTCTTTTGCTTCAATAATCTTCTCTTTTCTTTGATATAAACCTCTTTCGTATGGTTGGTCCCAATTAGTAGGTGGGATGATGCATGGACAACGATTCATGATATGAATGGTTGGAGTGTTGGTAGCCATTTCATCATAAGGACTCTTCGTGCTCCCCATGTTGGTGTTTGCACTAGATAAAGTTTCCCCCAATATTATGGGAGTATTACTGACATGCTTTGATTTTGCTGCCAACAAACCATTTCCTTTCTATTCAAGATTGTTTAGATTTTTTGATTTTCGATAATGCTTGATATCCTCATACTAACTTTCTTCAATCTATATGGAGCATGTGTCTGATTTTGATGCTTCTTCAAAAGGTGTTGATGCTTTACAATCCATATAAGAGTCTTCCCCATGACCCATTTCCGCTTTCTCTTTAAAGGATGTTTCTGATTCACCATCCATGTAGAGGTCTTCTTTATGATCAATTTTTGATATATCTATGGATTTTGCTATGCCTTGATCATGTGTAAAGATATTAAGAGTAGGAGAATCTTGTTCCTTGGTAATGATATTAAGAGTATGAGACTCTTTTTTTGGATGAAGGTCATCTACATGTCCATTAGGAGTTAGCATCTCATGGGGAGATGGAGGAGTATGTGATATATGTATATGATCATTATTTGTGACATCTTGTATGGATGGGAGAATACCCATTAGATCATGGTAGTATCTTGGAGATATGGATCCTTGATCTTGACTTTATGTGGTGTTATCTTAAATATTCTTTGGTTCATGTTCTTGACATGGATCGATTTCAAAGGATGGATTGTTTGCAAAGGGTTCTTGAATGTATTCATTATGCATGAGTATTGGCTCAATATTTTTTGATCTTCAAGTGAATTTGGATCAAGTGTTGAATTAAGGATTTTTTCAATATTGACAACCATGAGGTAAAATTATGTTAGTATGTCTTGGAAGGGACCATTGCTAGACTTTGGTGAAAGATGTTGATGATGTTTTTTAATAAATTTTTGAGGTATGCCATCTAACTCATTGGGTGATGTAGTGACATTGTCAACATGATCATTGGAAAATGAATCTTGAATTTTATCCTCAACAATTGTGGTAGAAACCTTGTCAATGTCTTCAACCATGAGATAAAATGATGTTAAGTTTTCTTGGAAAGGATCATTGTTAGATATTGGTGAGGGATTTTGATCATGATTATGAAGCGAATCTTGAGGTATGTTGATTTTCTCATTGGATGAGGTAGATAATTCTTCAATGTGATCATTGGTGGATAGATCTTGATCATTGTCCTCAACACTTGAGGTTGAGATACTGTCAATGTTATCATTAGTGGTAGAACCTTGAAGGTTGTATTCAATATTTATTTCTCCTTGATCAATAAGGTCTTGGATGATATTTTTAAGTTTAATACAGTTTTATGTGCATGACCTTTTTCTCTATGATATTCACAATAAGCCTTGTCATCGTGATATGAAAATTTGAATATAGGTTCGTAATTACCAAATGATTTTGGAAGTGTGATAAGTTTATCATGGACTAATGTGTTTAATGTTGATTAAATTGGCTCCTCTAAAGGAGTGCATTCACGTTGGTGATGGTGTTGTTATCTTGTGAAGCTTGTGCTTGTTGTGTTTGATCTTGTTGCAATTGATCGTGTTGTTGTAGGGATAAATCTTGTTGTTGATGTTGTCCTTCTTGATATCCAATATCTTGATGTTGGAGATGTGTTGGTTGATGTTGTGGATACAAATAAATGTTTTGATGATTTTGATGAAGAGTTTATTTATTTGGAGGTGGAGACATTTGTTGGAGAAGTGTATCAACTATCTTGGTAAGTGAATTTAGGGAAATTTGATGTTGTAGATATTGATCTTGATATTGATTTTGAAACCCTTGATGTAGTTGATTATGTTATGGATTTTGAGGATGTGGTTGATGTTGTGGATATTGAATGATGTTTTGAGGTGTGAATGTATCTATCCCATAGTTCACCAAGTGTGGATTTGACATGTTCATCTTTGATATGTTTACATTTGGTATGCTCATGTTTGACATGTATTGACTTGGTGAGCTAACTTTTTTTTGATGAAGACTCATGCTTTGATCATTTGGTTGATAGATTGGTAAGTTTTGACATTGATTTAAATCTATCATGCGACAAGATGCTCCAAATTTTTTATTTGGCATACCCACATTTGTTATGTCATTGTAGTTTGTAGGATATGATGATCCCATGTATGGATTGTAGGGTGGAATTGTGAAACCTCTAGGATTAAGCTCATTTATTCCAAGGCTTTGTTTGTTTGTGTCACTCATGGTAGATAAATTTTGTTTTTTCTCCATGTATCTCTTGTGTTTTGACCTTGTTTCAAAAGTGAACCTATAAGGTGTTTAGGACCAATGATGTGAATGGATGATGAAAAAAAGGGGGGAGTGATATGGAGGATGAACTTTCTAAACTTTTGGACAATGCTTTAGACAAAAAGGTTTGATGTTTTGATGTCTTGGATAAAAAAGGGTGCTAATGAACTTGTAAATATAAAGGTAGACTTGTGACCTTTAAGATAGACTAGTTCAAAAGGATGATGAATAACTCAACTAAGTGTATGGAAAGGGATTCATTTACACACAAATAGCTAAGTTAGGGGATTGGTTTGATAATAGCCTAAGTTTAGAATGTTAATGTGTCCAAAAGTTTCTAAAGTTGTTTGTGAAGTGGGATGTAAAATGTGTGAAGATGGATGAAATGTTTGACCCAAAATGTGTTAAACTAAAATGGACCTTTGTTTTACAAGACCAAGATGGTGAGAAACATGCATTTACGTCTAAAGTGATAAAACCTAATAACTCAATGTTTTGATAATAGAACTTGGATCCAATGTTGGCAATACTTTCCTTTTTTTACTTTGTTGCTAGGGGGTCAATGTGCTTTGAGAATAAGCCCAATGTATGGTGTGTTAATTTGGATTTAAACTTTGATTTAGTGAGATTTATTTTACCACATCAATAAGTCTTAATTAATTTCAAACTAAAATGTCTATGTTTAAGCAACCTTCATTCCAAAAAGTCCAATATGTGAAAATCAAGAAGCTAAGGCTATAGTTCCCTATGTTGACTTTGGAAAGTGTAAATTAAGATATAAGCCCAAATATTTAGAAGCCTCTAAAGATAAAATACTTAGGGACAAGCATCAATATAGGACTCTTCAAAGCTATTCACACTAAGTACAAAGGGTTTGAAATTTGATGAACATGTTGATCTTTGTTTAAGTTGTTTTGAAACTAATCAAAGTGTCAAACTAACTCAACAAGAACAAACAATAACAACCCTAACTCAAGTGGGTGCGTTCTTCTTCGTAGGATTACCTCATGCCCCAAAGAGATGATTATACAAGCAACTTATCGAGGGAACAAATAGAGGTATATCACCACCTCAAGCTTTTGTACAAGAGAATGAACTCTTGAGCTCTATGCCTCAACCATAAATTGGACTTGGCAAGTAACTTCTTGAAAGTAAAATTCTGATGCATAACTTTCAAAGAATGTTTCAAAGAAAAAGATTGGCCTCTACACAAAATTTTTTAATGACACAAATCAAGAACACCAAGATGTATAAATCACCTGCAAGCCACTAAAGGCATTACGTCGTTCCTTTCCGGCCCATAACTCTGGACTTGGATTAGGTGCAGTATGTTATTCCACCAAAAATTGAAGCTACTATTTTTCAAGTTCACAACCTTTATATATCTCACTGGTAAACATGATTTATTGAGAGTCACTTAGATTAGTTCTCCATTGTGGGATGTATCTCATTAGTAGGCCCTTTCTTAATAAGAAAAATGCTATTTATCTTCACCCACTATCACACGAAGTGCAAGGAGAGTGGATATGTAGCAAGTTCTTAGGGTGACCAAAAAAAGAAAGTTTGTACATTTGAGTGTTTCTCTTCACCCAAGATCGCATGAAGCGCAAGGGGAGTGGATACACACTACAAGTATACACAAGCAAAGAACTCATGCATTACACTCATTATTTTTAAATCCTTTTTAGCAATGATGAATTCATTTTAAGCACTGAAACTAAAGTGTATGTTTGTACTTGTTCAGTTTTAACCGATATCGCAATAGTGAGGATGTATGGGTTCAATTTTAACCAACTTTAAAAGATTATTACATTGTATATTTTAAACCCAATTGAAATATATTGGTCTTAAAACATGAAATGAAGCAGCATATGAGGGGTTATATCATCCCCTAATTGTCAAAACACTTTTACAATAAATAGAATCGAGAAAAACCAAAAATCCAAAATTTTTAGATTTTTTTGGTATTTTCTAGGTTCTAGTAAATCACATTTTTGGAGGTCTTCGAAGTGGAATTTGGGGTTCAAACTTGCATCGGTATCTAAAAATTGACTACTATAGGCACTAGATTTTTAGGGATTGAGTTAGTGCTCTTGGAGACCTTTCCAATGGTGCAAATGGATTTGAATTCTGAGGACCGAGTATAAAGTTATGAACTCACCAAGTTGGGGTAAAAATATGCAAAATTAGCTAGCCTCATAGAAAAACCAGAAGTCAACGAATGATGAGAGTGGATTAAATTGAAAAATCCAAAAAAACTTTAAAATATAGCTCTTTATTTTACCTTGCAAAAGTGTCATTGGCCATCAAAGGCTTTGCTCTGGTAAACATCAAAAGCGTCGTTGTTCTGCAAAGCCATCATTGTATTTCAAAGGCTTTGCTCTAGTGAAAGTCAAAAGCGTCGTTTTGTAGAAACCAGTGACATCAATAGTGTCTCTATAGCCAAAAATAAATAGCATCACAATATTCAAAGGTATCGCTTTGGTGAAAAGCAAAGGTGTCACTGCGTCTGCAAACTGGAATCACAAAAAACTCAAGAGAAATTCATTAAATTTGGTTAGTTTTTCCCTCCTATTAGCGCCAAAATGTGATTGTTATCATAGTAATAGCTAAATACACCAGATCCATACAAATTTAAGTAATATTTAACTACCTAAGCTACAATCCCAATGAAATATTTGAAAACCATTAACAAAGAAGCCATTTAAACAAAAAAATGAAGAAATGCATAAACGAATCCTAGCTAAATGCTTCAAACCCTATCCCATTGGGGGATTGGTGTTGAATTGATGTGGAATGACAACCCTTTACCAATCCCTTTGATAAAATGAGTGTCTAATTTAACTCCATTGATAAAAACCAAGCTAATATTGAAGAAACTATGCTAAGGATGGATGAAAAATGCTAATAATGGATGCAAGGATGAATAAAGATAGTATTCAAATGTGCATCAAAACTTTGCTTTGATGGAAGTGGATCCATTTCTCTCCAAAATGTGAGGTATCTATAGGAGAAAATGGTGAATCAAGGGTCAAGATCAAATTGATCAATCAATGGTCAAGATGCAATCAGAGGTGAATACATGGATCAAGGATTCTCATCAATGGATGGGAATGCAAGATCACATGGATCAAAAAGTCAATCAATGGCTCACAATGATTCAAACAAAAACACTTTCAAAGTTGTTAGAAAGTTTGTTACAAATTTCGTTAGGAAAGAATATTGCCTTTTTGGAGCTCAAATGAGAGAATATTCCCATGCAAGTGGATGGGTGAGGAAAATTAGTAATTAGTTAATTAATTATTATTTTTAATTGTGCAAGTTGAATGAATTTAGGATTATCATTAAATAATTAATTTATTTAATGAAATGGGTTCAAATGACATTTAATTAAATAATTAAGATTATTTAATGAAATGAGAGGACATAAGCAATCTAATCAAATAATTTGCATTATTAGATTAAATAAGATGAGAATTAAAGTGAAAGGGGATGAATTAGTCAAATGATCATTTTATTAATAGGAAAATTTGATACATTTAATTAAACAACTAGGATCATTTAATTAAACAGTCGAAAAGGAGATGAATTTTAGGACGAAATGTTGTTAGTCATCAAATTCAAGTGTATAATATCATTCAAGACAACTTTAAGTGTCTAAAACTATTATCCTATAATCATGACATGCTATAAACAACCACATTTGACCATTCAACACTCATAGAAAAGGAGCACATCAAGTGGAGAAGGGTGCCTCTACTTCAGATCAATCCATGAGATGAGAAGGTAAAAGGAAAGGTAATTAGTGTCTTTCATTTATATTATCTATGTGTCTTTTATCATTTCTTCATCTTCATCCTAGTACACTCAGTGGGACCCATGTCCCTATAACTAATCTCTTGTCTGAGTTTTGGAGTGACCTTTTATATTGTAGGTTTTAAGATAGTGTATTCAACTCATGCTTTAGCACTTTCGATTCAAGATCACTATCTTTTCTCTTAGCTTAATGCTTATGCAACTCAACAAATGTGACCTATGGTTTATCACTTTTACTTTTTGCTATTTTTGTTTTTGTTTTTTCCATGTTTAGTAGGAGAGTTTCATTTATTAAATTTGACCTATGGAATTGTGTTTTCATGGTTCAACACCTTCACAATCATATTTTATCACTTTCACATCACCCTTTCAATGCCCTTGCATCTACCTTTCAGTGCTTTCATGGTTTGGTGCCTTTACAACCATCTTTTAACACCTTCACATCCACCTTTCAACACATTTGCATGTGCCTTTAAGTGTTTATGTGGTTCAATTACTTCACAACAATCTTTTAGTGCATTTGCATCCACCTTTCAATGCCTTTACATCTAACTTTTAGCTTTTTTTGGTTTAATGCCTTCACAACTATCTTTCAGTGCCTTTTCTCCTTTTGTGTTTCCTTGCTTTATGTTTCTTTTTGTTTTTTTTTTTTAATCATTTTTTAAATTATTTTCATCTTGTTTTTAATAATTGGTAACTCTTTGTTTTTATTTTTCATTCTCTGTTTTGTAGAAACTCATTGCTTTTTGTATTCGTTGATGAGTGTTTTCATGGATTAACACTTTACCTTACGAATTTAGCGCCTTTGCTATATTTTTTCTATTTTTGTTTTGTTTTATTTATATTTTAGTGTCTACGGTATTTAGTGCCCACACTCTATCTTTTAGCACTTTTAGTAATTTTTTTGGTCTTGATGGCTATGCCCCTAAACCCCCATTAGTGGGGGGTCATATTTGTCCCCCTACACCCCTGAATTGTTGGGGTGAATGTCCCAATCCACACTACAAAAAGGTCCAATTTTTTAATTGTTGTCTCAATCCTAACAATGATTCTCATTGATCACTTTGACATCGACATCTAACCCCTTGTTGTGTAGTTTGAAATCACTTGTCAAAGATAAATATTAAAATTACTAACATTTTGTTTGTAGTGTATGTTTGTTGAAGACATAATTTTCTCACTAGTATAGGAAAATTTTAAATTCTTAAGGGGAATCAACCATTGTATGTTGTGTTTGTAAAGTCCTCTTAAGTGTATTCTCTCTCCTCACACCCTTGGGTGATCTTGGAGATCAAAAGCTTAAGTTGGTCTCATTTTTTATATCATTGTATCCCAAGGAACCCAATGTGTGTATTCCCTCTCCTTGCACTTCATGCAATATTGGCTGACAAAAAACACTTGGATAATTCCTTTTAAGAGGCCTACTTGGGGATTTCATCACCTCAAGGGATGACCTCAACTCCCATGTTTCAATAAAGTATAAAAAAGGGTGAATCAAAAGACACCCCTATTAGAAGTGGAATATAGTTAATATTTTCTAATCTCCCAAAAAAATTATACACGAAGGAGGTGAAGGTGGAGAGTGGGTTACCCTCTCCTCTCAACTATTTGGCATTATTCTCTTTCATCCATAGTTTTGGACTCACATACTCTTGAGGTATTTAGAGGATTCCCTAACAACCTTGTTCAACCTAGTTTAAGACCTTTCAACCATTTTCTAGTGTGGTTAAAGGGATCCATATCACACCCTAATGCTACTCACAATGTATCTCCATGTGGTGAGATAGAGGTTACCAAGGTAAGGACTTTTGGCCACCATTGCTAATATATCCTTCACCCTGTGGCTCATTGTACTCTCTAGCTATCAATTCTTAGGTAGATGGTATTTGTAGATTAATTTCTATTATGGGCCCACATTAGTCAGTACACATACTTGAATAATTCTAGGTTTTTGCAAGTGCTTGGTGTGTATTCTTCAAAATCAATACTACCTATCAATCCAACTCCTGTAATCCTTTTTTTTTTGGTGTTTTTTCAAGCCCACCCCTTAGTCAAGAAAGAAAAACCTTCATCCCAAAATACACTATCGAATATTTTCCTCCAAATACTTCATCCATCCATCCAATCCAATTATTAATACATCCAAATCACCCAATATCTTTCACAACCAATCCACCATCTCAAAATCAAAACTATAGCCAACCTATCCCTATTAAATTTAAATTCAAATTCAATGTCATCCTTCATATTCATCCTTAAATCCAATTCTTCTAAATCTCCAACCTATTTCTCATCTATTATCGTAGTTTGCATCCCATCCTCCAAATAAAAATCCAACTAAATCTTAGTCAATCTTTCATCTATTATCTATTTATTCTAACCTCAATCCTCATCAACAACCAATCTCAAAGTCTCCTATTTCAAACATTTTATTTCATAATATAATCAAACATTCTTGTCTTCTATCCTCATACCATATCTTTGATGAGCCTAGTTTTTGGTCTAATTTTGGGTAAAATATATAGTCTATTTGCTAATAGATGTCCTGGACTTTGATGCTTAAGTGTTGGTATTGGCATAATGTTTCCCTCAAACCATTGACATTTGACAATATCCTATCTCTACAACTTTTAATGACATTTGACATAATATGTGGATTATCTATATTGATTTTGCATGTGATTAATGGATGTTTCTTAGAGTGGTTATACATGTGCAGTTATTATGTGTACTGACTTTGTCATGCAGATTTAATGAGCTAAGTTGAGGAAGACACCACCAGCTAGGCATGCACCATAACGTCCAACTGAGGAATCGCTCCAAGTCAAAGGCAACCGAAAGCAAATATTCTTCATGCAACTGAGCGTAACCACTGTGTAGTGGACCTTAATGATCGAGCATGCATGGGAATTACTATTGTGCTGAATCTGTGCTTGAATTGCATGTCTGGCTAGATTCCTTGCATGCGTAACTGCCATCGCTCCACTTTCCCCTATTTTCCCTAAATGGCGTCCTCCCAGTCATGGAGTTGGCTGCCCTGTTTAGCTGTAGTATAAATAATAATTTGATGCTCCTTCCTCAGGCGTTGCATGATTTGGAATTGTACTTGCATTCTCCAGTTTCAACAATACAGATACATTACTCTTTGTATGCATGATTTACAGTGACTGAAATAAAATTATAAGTTCGAGCGTCTAAGTTCTTGTTAGTTTAGAGGATACTTATCCAAGGGGGCCCACTTGGTAAGTAATCCATCTTCTTAGTTTAGCATTAGCTTAGTATTACTTGATGTTTAGTGCTTAGTTAGACATCTGGCATCGACTGTTCCTGCAACCACTAGAATTCCATTATGTGACTGTTCTTGCAACCAAAGCAGACAGAGTAGTTTCTTGTTTGTTGTTCAGAGCCATTCTTGTTTTGCATTTTAGCTTAGCATAGTTGTCGATTGATGTTCAACATTTGCTTCATTTCTTTCCAACAATTTACTTTCAGTATTGTGTTTTTTAACCGTAGAATGTAATGGCTACTTGAGCCCCTAGTGCACATACTATGCTGACCCATTTCAAGTTCATGTCCTTGGGTTGACAAGTTAAATGCACCTTCTTGATGATTGAATAGCTATTTAGGTTAGATATCCAATCTCTGAATCACGACTGTAAAGACTTAGTTATTAAATCATTGTAGGAGGCCAACATTTTTGGTGCCATTGTCGGGGATGGTGTCAAGCTAGGAAGTCTTTTGGAGTCATTGGTAGTTTTTCTTGCTGTAGTGTTTTGGAAGTTGTTCTTAGCATATCCTCATTTAGGAAGTAATGACACCCCTTATTCTTTACCAATTCTTTGTATGAGCTGACTGATAGTGGGTGATACTGTATGCATAGAGGAAGGAGAAGGGATGCTTATGGGAGATTTCTTCCTAACAATTCACATCCATTCCAGCTAGTTGAGTACCAGCACCTATCGGAAGAAGAAGAAGATCCACACCCCTTGTTGATGCATATCCTGATCTGACTAGCTCTGAAGTCTCCTCTGAGGATCAAAATAAACTTAAAAACCCCTTTGTTTTGGAACCACATCAAGCAGGCATGGGTGATGCCAATAGGAACAAACATAACCAATCAACTTTTCCTTTCCCCATTGCCCATCAAAATGAAGTTGACAACATCAAAAAAATTCCTGCCTCAACACTCCCCAAGTTTTATGGACTTGTGACAAAAGATCCTGATACATTCTTATTTGAGTTTGACATACTCTATAGGAGTTATGATTATACCACTGATGCCCATAGGCTTAAGCTATTTCCCACCACTTTGAAAGAGGCTGCATTAAGATGGTTCATGAGCCTAGGCAGAGATACTGTGGAAACTTGGGAAGACATGAAGAAAAAATTCCTTGAGAAATACAAGGAATATTGCAGGGGTAGTGACATAAGAGGAGGTGGCATTTTTAGGATGCAACAGAAGGAAGATGAGAGCTTGGAAGACTACATTGCAAGGTTTCTATTTTTCTTGCAAAAATCTCCACACCATGCACTTAATGAGGACTCAAAAAAGTTGCTTTTCCTAAGAGGAATTAATGACAACTGCATTGATGCCTTGGATCTCATGGAAGAAGGAGATATCTCTCAAGTCCCTTGGGAGGATATCAAGAAAATATGCCAGAATTACTCTAGGGAAGCTTTAAAGAAAGGGAGAGCTTATCAATTTTCCATGGGTAAGTCAACTACTAGTGGAGTTTCAAGAATGGAGATCACTCATTTGCTGGTTGGCTTCAAGCAGGACATTATCAACAATCTAGCTACTCAGCTGGATACACTTCAGGCCAAGAAGAAGCAAGAGGAGGCAAAGACAATGCTAGCAGAGTATTGCCCTCATTGCAGACAAAAGAAGAAGGACTGCAGATGAAAGATAGTAGCTAATATTGAAAGCAACCATATCTCACCTAAGTTCAAGCCAATTCAGATTGAAGAAGACCAAGTCTACTATGTTGCACAAAGGAAGCCTTAGGCTCCTAGACAAGGTATGTCACCGGATCCACTATCCTATGTTGGGCCATATTTTAACTCTTATTCATCTGGTAACCAATGGAAACCCCCATATCCACCTAGTTATGGAGGATATCCACCACAACCTTGGAGTAACACTCCAAATGCTTAGACCAGTCATCAGAATTCTCCACCCCAGTGGTAGCAACGTCAGGGAAATTGGCAGTAATTCCAAGGGCACTAGCAACCACCTCTAGGAAATTAGCAGCAAACAAATCAATGGAGAGGAGGACAACAATGGACTACCTAGAAAATTGACTACATGAAACCACCTTCTCAGCCCCAACAACCTGCTATAATGCCTCCACTTGCTAATCCAAGTTCAAATGCACCTAAACCCACTTAGCTACCAGCTCAATCCACACCCAATCCAAATAACAAACCACAACAGTAGCCTGCATACTTTGCTGATTCAAATCAATTCCCTACATATGTTGTGAATGTAAGTGACATCCACTTCCCTTCATGAACTACTCTATCAGCCCCTTCCAAGCCCATTATCACTGAACTTCCCATGGAAGAGGAAGTAGAGCCTCTGAATGATCCCATTCAGCTTGATGCACCTAAAAATATTGAACCAATTCAAGTCAAGAAGATTGAAAAAGAACCACAACAGATTGAAAAAGAACCACCATTCCCTCAGAGGTTGGAAATTACCAAAAAAAAAGAAGAAAGGAGGATACCACTTTCGACATCTTGGATCAGCTAAAGCATATATGTGTTCAGATACCCCTATTTCAGGCCATAAAGGATGTTCTAATCTATGACAAAGCTATCAAGGAAGCTTGTCTCAAGAAGCCAGGAAGAAAGAAGAAAGACCCAACTACAGTCCATGTGGTGGGTCAGTTAGCTAACATCATGTTGGGAAAAGTGACTATTCCCAAGCATAATGACCCAGGCAGTCTTGTGGTAGCAGTTGTCATAAACGGGATTTAGGTAAAGAATGCTTTGATTGATTTAGGGGCATCAATAAATGTAATGACCAAAGACATCCTGCAACAACTAAATATTGCAAGCATGAGATCTACTCCTACTATCCTGTAGCTTGCTGATAGCTCTACTGTTAAGCCTGATGGTATAGTGGAGAATCTTGTCGTAGTTCTAGACTCCTGGGAGTACCCAACAAATTTTATGATTCTTTCTCCCAAGGCTACACTAGGCGGGTATCCCACTATTCTTGGAAGGCCTTGGTTGGCAACTACAGATGCATACATTGGATGTCGGTCAGGTGACATGATCATTTCAGATGGCAGGAGTACTAAGAAGTTTGTTTTGTATCCGCCTGCTCAGCCATCTCATAATGAAGATGATTCTATATGGCGGAAAGTTGGTGAAGAGGCCGAGGAAGTTCATTCTGTGGCGCAACTTATGAAGCTAGGAAGAAGCTCTTTCATGCAGCTCCAAGATGAGGATGAAGTATTGGCTAACATCATTTAGAATCATTATGAAGTAGACGAAGCATCATCCTCTCATCTTGCTACTTCAATCAAGACACTTCTACATGCTCTTCCTGTAGCCATTGTTCCTGCAACTACTCTTCCTGCAGATATTCTTCTTGCAGACGTTCTTCCTACAGCCATTGTCTTTGCAAACAGATTTCCTACAACAACAGGTATGTCCCATACATTGCTGCCATATGAACTAAAGGTACCATGTGTGAATGAAGCAACCATGATAGAATTAACTACACAAGTACATGTGTCAGAAGGAAGATATCTGAATGTTAATAGTAAATTGAATGAAGAGCAATAACTGTTATTGGAAAATCTATTGAGGACCCATCAACGTGCATTCACGTGGGATTATCATGATATGAAGGGATTGGATCCTAAAGTTTGTACCCATAGAATTTATATCAGAGATGATTGCACTCCAGTAAGACAACCACAAAGAAGGATTAACCCTGCACTAAGAGAAATTGTGAAAGGAGAACTACAAAAATTACTAGATGCATGATTTATTTACCCCATTTTGGATAGTCAGTGGGTATCTCCATTAGTGATTATGCCCAAGAAAGGAGGAAATGGCGAGTTTGTGTTGATTATAGGGAGCTCAATGATGTCACGAAGAAATATCACTTTCCTTTACCCTTCATTGATCAAGTTCTAGATACACTTGCAGGGAAGCAATACTTCTCTTTTCTAGATGGATTCAGCTGCTACAACCAGATCCAAATTGCAATAGAAGACCAGGAGGAGACCACTTTTACTTGTCCCTGGGGGACCTATGCTTATTCGGTGCTCCCATTTGGCTTATGCAATGCACCTGCAACTTTCCAGAGGGCATTCATTAGCATATTCTCAGACATTTCTCATGACTGCATGGAGATTTACATGGATGACTTCACCACTTATGGTGTTGATTTTAATCAAGCATTGGAGAATCTCAAGAGAGTCCTATAAAGAACTGAAGACCAAAACTTGTCCTTAAATACTGAAAAGTGCTTCATGATGATGTAAGAGGGTGTAGTTCTTGGCCACTACATCTCCCACAAGGGGATCTAAGTTGATCTTGCAAAGATTGAGGTAATCACAAATCTGCCTACATCTACAAAACAAAAGGATGTTAGAAGTTTCTTGGGTCATGCAAGATATTATAGGCGATTCATCAAGGATTTCAGCAAGGTAGTAGTACCATTATATACCCTTCTCACTAAGGATGTTGAATTTCAATGAATTGAAGCTTGTGACAAAGCCTTTTATGACTTGAAGGCAACTTTAACTCATGCTCCTGTACTCAAGGGACCCAATTGGGAACTCCCTTTCCACATCCACATTGATGCATCAGATTATTCCATAGGAATGGTCTTAGGATAGAAAGAGGGAGTTTTTGAACATGCTATTTAATTTGTCAGCAAAAATTTGCAAGGAGCTGAATTCAATTATACAGTGTCAGAGAAAGAGATGCTATATGTAATCTATGCACTGAACAAATTTAGACATTACATAACAGGCTACCAAATCTTTGTGCACACTGATCATGCAGCCATTAGGTACCTTATGAATAAACATTTGATCATAGGTAGATTGGCAAGATGGTTATTGTTGATTCAGGAGTTTGATATAACCATTATGGATAAGCCAGGGAAAGCTAATGTTGTTGCAGATTTTCTTTCAAGGCTAACTACATCAGAAGACAATCAACCCATATATGACTTTTTCCCTGATGAACATCTATTCTCTCTTAGTGTCCAAACACCCTGGTATGCTGATATAGCCAATTACTTGGTCACAGGTAGAATTCCTTCTCACTTCTCCCCAAAAGAGAAAAGGGCACTTATTGAAAAATATTTTCCTTTCTCTTGGATTGCTGGATGTTTATTTTGTACTGGACCAGACCATGTCATGAGAAGATGTGTAAGAGAAGATAAGACATATGAAATTTTGCATGCATGTCGCAACGAACCATGTGGAGGAAACTTTGCAACCAAGAGGACAATAATGAAGGTTTTGAACACAGGGTATTACTGGCCAACACTCCACAAGAATGCAGGAAGGTATACTAGAAAATGTGATAGGTTTCAAAGAATGGGCAGACCAACTAGATCTAATGAGATGCCAATGTGCCCTCAGGTAGTAATCACTCCCTTTGACAAGTGGGGATTGGATTTCGTAGGACCAATTGACCCTCCATCAAATGGTAAGTCTTACATATTAGTATGCACTGATTATGTAACAAAATGGGTAGAGGTTAAGGCCATGAAGCATGCAAGAGATCACAAGGTTGCAAAGTTTCTTTATGAAGAGATTTTCACAAGATACGGAGTCCCCAGAGAGATAGTAATTGATCAAGGAGCTCAATTCACATCAACTCTTGTTCCGACACTAGTTAATGAGTACAACATAAGGCACATGAATTCTACCCCTTATCACCCCCAGGCTAATGGCCAAGTTGAAGTGACAAACATAGAGATTGAAGCCATTCTAACCAAAATAGTAGCCATCCATAGGAAGGATTGGGAAAATAGATTACCAGAAGTTGTTTGGGCCTATAGGACAACATGGAAAACAACTACAGGCTTCACCCCATTTGAGTTGTTATATGGAAAGACAACTATGATGCCCATTGAATTTGAATATAAGACTTTGTGAACTGCACTGGATTTGGGGATGGATATTTCTAAAGCACAAAAAGAAATAATCATGGAGCTAAATGCTTTGGATGAAATAAGAAGAGCAACCCTACAACATATAGAAGTAGTACAAAATTAGAGGATCAAGTGGCATGACAAATTTATCAAGGACAAGAAATTCAAACTAGGAGATTGGGCCTTGCTCTATGATTCCGAATACTAGGACAATGCAGGAAAATTATAGATAAGGTGGCTAGGACCATATGAAGTTGATGAGGTCTTTCCCAATGGAGTTGTCCAGCTCACCACCATTGACCTTGTCAGGTTCAAATTACTTGTCAATAGTCATCACCTTAGATTATACCACAAACCAGCCTCTGAAGAAGAGTTCTTGTAGCAATTCACTCAGTATTCAACACTTGAGCTTCCTGCAACCGAAGGAAGTGGACCTAGTGTCCCTCCTTTTTCCTAACTAAGGTACATACTTTTCATAATAAAGAATTTCGCTTATGTGGAAGTCCATTTCTTCGTCATTCGCCCATCCACCCATCCATCACCACCTTTCTCTCTCTTCCATCACTTCATTCCACCTCACCTCATTCCACTTCATTTTCATTTATTGCTCAATTCATTCTCCAACAAGGTGAACGTTACTTTTTCCTCGATCTTTGCAAAAAATCTTCCACACATTCAAGTATGTGCACATTAATTGCTATCTTTAATCATCTTTTAGGAGTGTTCATTTAATCACTGTATGTTAGTATAGATGTTCACATAGATGCGATCATTACTTGTCAATCACCACTCCCATCTCAAATGAGCGAACACATGCCCAAATTTAGGTTGGGGGAGGCGAACTAAAAAGATGAAAATATTTTGTGAATTTATTTCCCATGTGTTAATTCATACTAGGCTATGCCAGAAATTTGAAATGAGCTGATTTGAAATCCGAGTGAAAGGACGACTTGCATGTGTGAAGTGATAGTAACTGCAACCGCCGTTTCTTCCTATCATGACTCTCTGTCATCACCCCTTTTCTTTCCATTATTGAACCTGTCAAAATCTTGAGTTGAGGAGCCATAGTTGCAAAATAGAAGGAAAGAAAGTCAGTTGGTAGTAGTGCTAGAAATTTAGTAGGGTGGTACTGGAAAGAAGGGGAATTGCAGGAAAATAGTTGCAAGGGGAATTGCAGGAAAAGAAGTTGCAGAGAATTTGTTTGATTGCAGACAATGGGAGGTGGGTTAATCTGAAACGAACCCACGGTGCATAATATTTTATTGCAGGATGCACAATGCCTGGCCGAATTTCAAAACTATGGATGGATAGATTACTTTTTGAAGTTGGATGGTTTTGATGAAGGCATTTCCCTTGAATTTTTTGAGACGTTTTCAGAGGGAAAATCCATAGTAAAAGGGTTGGAAGTTGTGGCAATAGAGGAAAGAATTGTAGAGGTTACAGGGTTACCTACTGATGGTGAAAATTACCTTGCTTCCAGAGATGCTAGGTCAACTAGGGATGAATTTACAGAGCCAAATGATCCCCCATTGAGAATAGACAAATAGGGCGCAAAGAGAATGTCTCTACTCGATCCGTGGAAGCAGATAGCTGTGCATGTCATCAAATACATCACCTGTGAGGGTCGCTAGTCAAACTTGCACTCTCTCCACTTCAAGCTTTTGAATCATACGAGGCATGATAGAGGGATGAATGTGCCTAACATGTTGTACAATCTTCTCTCAATCATGGCAGCTGAAACTCAAAAAGGTAGGGATAATTCTGTTTCCCACCATTTCCTGATTAAATTACTAGTAAAAAAATCTCCGCGTGATGTATCTGGAATGACTTGGGAAGAGTTTATCAAAGTTGATCATTTTCCACCTAGGGCTATACCTCAATCCTATAGGTCTAGTAGGAGGGTAAGCACCACTAAATCCATTCCTAGTGCTTCAACCTCTGGTGCTAGCTCTAGTGTGAATCGTCTTGCAATAGAAGAATCTATAGAAATTAGTTCTTCTGAAATAAAGCATGCAGAAAAAGAAAGCCCTTCCTCAGGTTTTGATGATGAAATCTCATTTGAAACCCTCTTGAAAACTAGGGCACAACAGAGAGAAGTAGAAAAGAGAAAAGGGAAGGCTAAAGCACAACCTATAAAAAGAGGTGCCAAGTTCTAAGAAGAGGAAGGCTGATACTATTCATCCTGCAGCCAAAGGAAAATGTGAGAGATCTCCAAGGAAATCAAGACCAACTGGGCTTGCATTTAGTACGCCTCCACAAGAAAGCCCTAAACCTAGTGAGACCTCACATGAGGACCTTGAAGCTCTAATGGAGTAGGAGAATGTTGAAGGAGAAGAAGACATATTTAAGAAAGCATCAAATATAAAACTGGCCAATATTGCTAACATTGCAGAAGAATTGGAGGAAAATTAGGACTTCCTGCAACATGAGCAAGAAGTCCTGTAGCAATAGCCAGAACTGGAGCAGGATTTCTTGCAGCCACTACAAGAGTAAGAACAACAGTCCCTATAGTAAAAGGAAGAAGAAACAGTACCTTTGTAGCCCAAGATAACTGGACAACCTGAGTCCATGCAGATAGTACCATATGAGGAGCCACCACCGAAAATACTGGTAGGAATCCATAAACCTCCTAATTTTACAATGCATGCATTTCTTTTGAATTTATGGCAAGAAATACAAAGAAGAGAGGAAGAATGGAAAAAGGAAAAATGAAAATTAAAGGAGGAAATTCAAAAGAAGGATGAAGAAATTGAGGATAAAAATGCAGAAATTGCCACCCTGAAGCAAAGGGTAGATGATATGGCAACCTTGGTGCCAAAGATTCTAGAATGTAGAGATCCTCCAAGAGTCTATGCTCTGCTCTTGAAGGAGAGGTTTCTCTCTTTTAAGATGTCAAGAATTTCCTTAGGTTTGAATCCTTCTATTGACACCCCCATGGAATTCTTCAATGCTTATAGGATTGCCTCACTTGAAATGAAAAATTTGCTATGTGAATTTTATTTACATAATTATGTTGTCATAAAAGACCATGATTGGAATCCATTGCTGTATGTTGGAGATATTTAATTGAGAGCATTCATGTCTTGGGTACAAAATGATATTAGTTGGGGACAACAACATAGTGCTTATAAACAATTGGAATCCAATATTCCCCTGCATGCTAGAGCTGAATCAAACAACCCAAGGGACATTTACAAAGAATGGCACAAAAATGCTGCTTAGACCAAGTTATGCCAATAAAATTATGCCTTGGATTGAGGTAGTTTACAGTGAGTATGAGGTAAAGACAATAGCAAAGGAAGAGGCCATGAGGAGATGTTTATCCCAAAGATGGAATAGTTTAACTGATGAGTTGAAACAAGTTGAGCCTCATTCCATCCACAATTATGCTGCAACCCTAAAACATTTGAGAGGTATATCAAGATTGGGAGAGGACAGGGGCAAGACTTGCTTCCCTTGACTTTCCAGCCACCCATGCTCAGGTGGCCTATGCCAAATTTTAGATTTTACCAGTTTGATGTTGCTGCAAAGAGGTAGAGATGGAACAGGTTTTCCAGATTGGGAGGATTCTATTGGGACCCAAACTCATGCACTGTAGCCACTGATGTTGGACAACTCTCTGTTGCAAATTTCAGAGCTTTGACCAAGCAGAAGAATAACCCTTCCCTTGTTAGAGGACCAACAAAATGTTAGGTTGGGGGGAGTGATGAGCCTAGTTTTTGGTCTAATTTTGGGTAAAATATATAGTCTATTTACTAATAGATGTCCTGGACTTTGATGCTTAAGTGTTGGTATTGGCATAATTTTTTCATCAAACCATTGACATTTGACAATATCCTATCTCTACAAGTTTTAATGACATTTGGCATAATATGTGGGTTATCTATATTGATTTTGCATGTGATTTATGGATGTTTCTTAGAGTGGTTATAGATGTGCAATTATTATGCGTACTGACTCTGTCATGCAGATTTAATGAGCTAAGTTGAGGAACACACCGCCAGTTGGGTATGCACCATAACGTCCAGCTGAGGAATCGCTCCAAGTCAAAGGTAGGCGACAACAAATATTCTTCATGCAATTGAGCATAACCACCTTGTAGTGGACCTTAATGATCGAGCATGCATGGGCATTACTGCTATGCTAAATCTACGCTTGACTTGCATGTTTGGCCAGATTCCTTGCATGCGTAACTGCCATCGTCCCACTTTCCCCTATTTTTCCCTAAATGGCATCCTCCCAGTCGTGGAGTTGACTAACCTATTTAGTTGTACTATAAATAATAATTTGATGCTCTTTCCTTAGGAGTTGCATGATTTTGCATTGTACTTGCATTCTAAAGTTTCAACAATACTGATACATTACTCTTTGTATGCATGATTTACAATGAATGAAATAAAATTATGAGTTCGAGCGTCTGAGTTCTTGTTAGTTTAGAGGATACTTATCCAAGGGGGCCCACTTGGTAAGTAATCCATCTTCTTAGTTTAGTATTAGCTTAGTATTACTTGCTATTTAGTGCTTAGTTAGACATTTGGCATTGACTATTCCTGCAGCCACTAGAATTCCATTATGTGACTATTCTTGCAACAAACGCAGACAAAGTAGTTTCCTATTTGTTGTTAAGATTTCCATTCTTGTTCTGCATTTCAGCTTAGCATAGTTTTTAGTTGATTTTCAACATTTGCTTCATTTCTTTCCAGCAATTTACTTTCAGTATTGTGTTTTGTAGCCATAGAATGCAATGGCTACTTGAGCCCCTAGTGCACATATTGTGCTAACCCATTTCAAGTTCACATCCTTGGGTTGACAAGTTAAATGCACCTTCATGATGATTGAATAGCTATTTAGGTTAGATTTCCAATCTTTGAATCACAACTGTAAAGGCTTAGTTATTAAATCATTGTAGGAGGCCAACAATCTTCATAAATTTTTTCTTCACATCCATCTTCACGTCTAACTTCAACTAAATCTCAATCAATTATGCATCCATCTTTAGTCTTTTAATCTATCATAATCCAAATCCCATTCTAAATATAATCAACCTTCATCTTCTAAATCCTACTTCAACCATATGCTAATCTACTTCTCATAACACCCCTATCCTTCTTTCATTCTAACTATCTTATCCCAAATTTGAGCTTAATTAAATCCAAAATTAGAGCTTTAATAAATCAATCCCAAATCTAATTCAATTCATCCTCAACTAATCTCTTCTAATACAATTTCATCCATCCTAATCTAATCCAACATCATGTATCCATCCCCTACTTGAACAAGGACAAAAATCATAATCAAGGATAAACCTAATCACATTGATGATGATAAGGCTATCCTTGTTGACTATAATCTCTATGATGATAACCAAAGCTTTGTTGACTATGTGGACCTATACCATCCACCAAACTTCAAACCCAAGCATCCATTGGTTACACTCCCAACTCCCATGACATCTTCAATTACTTTCTCATCTCTATCTTCAACAATGATAAAAATTCCATGGTTAGATACCTTCTTAGTAATGACACCAAACTTCCATCATCCTCACCTCCATCAAATTTCTATCCATCTCCCATTTCCCATCTTTCCACTTCCTTTGATAGGGTAAACCAACCCTCTATCCAAATTTCCCCTCCAACCCCATCCACATCTCAGATCCCCACCTCCAACTCCTTTTCAAGATCTTCATCCTTATCGTTAATTCACAAATCCATTGAAACCTCCACTTCTTATTCCACTCTCTTATCTCCCACATTTTTACAATCTACATCACCCTGATCCTACAAATTCACTTCATCCAATGTCTCCCATGATTTCCTCCAAGGACTATTAGCAAATGAGCCTAACTTCTCATGAATAGACAAAGTCGTGCAATCTTGCCATATTATCTATCCACCTCTATCCCCTTACTTCCCATCTTCCAAATCCATAAAATTTCTCCAATCTCTAAAACACATAAATCCTCCATCCAAAGACACCAAAAATCATTCCCTCATCCATGTACACCAATCCTATAATCCATCCATGCTCTTCTTTCTATCTATGTAAAATATCCATCCTTCCTCATATCCTCCAAACATATCCAAGTATGCCAATCCTTTGCTACAAAGAATGATAGCATAGACCCCCTTCCATCTCAAGATAAAATAGTTCATTCCACTCCATATCAAGTTCAAATCATCCCCTCAAATCCATCCCATGATCCCATTCCATATCAAGATCATATCACTTCTTCCACTCCATCCCATCATCCCCTTCCATCTCAAGATCAAAGCACACCCTTCACCCCATCTCATAATATCCTTCCAAATAAATATCATGTCATCCTATCGACTCCATCCCATGATACCCTTCCATCTTAAGAGAAAATAACTCTTACCACTCCATCCTTTGATCCCCTTCCATCTCAAGATCAAATAACTCCTTCCACTCCATCCCATGATCCCCTTCCATCTCAATATCAAAGCACCCCCTTAATTCTGTCTCATCATCCCCTTCCATCACAAGATCCACACGTCCCTCCTAACCCCCTCATGATCCTAATCCTTCTCAAGATCCCATCACCCCTATCCAACACACTCATGAACCTCACACCTATCACCTTGGTTCATCTATACTTATCCAATATGATTTCCTTCAAGAACCTATTGTTACTTTCACCTCATTTCCCCTTCAAAATTGACTTGCGTCTTTCTTCTAAAAAAGAAGAAGATCCAATTGGTAAAATTATTTGTCAAAACATGCACTATCAAGGCAATGGGTTAGGCCACCATGAACAAGGCACAGTGGAACCCATCCATATCAAAGAAAATCCACATTCACATGGCCTTGGATACTAAATACATTCTCAACGTGTTGACACACCATCCATCCCTTCCATCCCTTCCAAATTTCAAATCCATCTATATAAATTAAAATATCTCTATCCCCCATCTTCTAAATCTATTTTGGGCCCTTATGTCCCAAAACCCACTCTATTATATCCCCCATCCATTTTGGGCCCTTATGTCCCAAAAAAAAATCCTTCATCCCTTCCATCCATCTTGGGTCCTTACATCCCTCTATCCATTACCCCCATCACCCTTATCTCAACGAATCTTAAGTCCACCCCCAAATCCATAATCAAGATTAATAAAGGTATACATCCTTGAAATCCTTTTAGCATCCTGCCTCCATCAACCAATCTATTAAATAACCATATTATTACTCTTCATGCACCTATACCATTTCTCTTGAAGTAATTTTTATGCTGTCAAAAATCCACTTAAATCCAAAAATCATGTCCCATAAAAAAGACATGCTAAAACAAAGAATAATCTCATTGAATAGAAAAATAATAAATACAAAAGGTCACAGAGGCCCAAGAAGAAAAAATAAAAACCAAAAACCAAAAACCAAATGGATCCCCAAACAACTAATAGAAGTAATGCATCTCAAAGTGAAATCACAATTGGAACCCAAACTTGCTAATCCAATAGCTTCCTCCCCTCAAAATTCCTCTCAACTCCATTTGAAAATCCTCCATATTCGAAATCTATTTTGGGTTTTTATGTCCCAAAATACACTATCCTAAGTCCTCCATCATCTCCTCTATCTATTTTAGGCCTTTATGTCCAAAATCCACATCTACTCCTCCATATAAATATCAATATTCAAAATACACTTCCACTCCACATATCCACCACAACTCAAGGTGTGTGCCAATGTTGATCTTGAAAAAATCCCATCCACTCATCCCATCCATTATCCAACATGCATTCCAAATCCTTCCATTCCTTTAATCCAATCATTTTAAAATATCCCTATCCCCCTCCATCCCCATCCATTTCATCCCCCTTACCATCATTTTAAAGATTTTTATGAACATTCCTATACTTTCCATGGTCCATTATAACACAACTTGAAGGAGTACCATCCGTGGAAATAAACACTTGAGTATTTATATGTCTCCCTATCATGTATCCACTATCTTCCAATCCACTTATCCACATCCTTATCCTCATCTTTTTCCATCCATACTATTCAAACAAAGAGACAAAAAAACAAAAAATAAAAAGAAGAAAAATAATTCATTGAATGGTGAAAACCAATTCTTGTGGTTCCTTGGGGAAGTAACATGATGAAAACCCAAAAAATAAGCATCATGAGTAATACCTCATCCTATTACGCTCTACACTTTGGGGCAAGATTCATCTATGCTATCCTATCTACCACATCCTATCCACACCTTCCACTATCCATCATCCTATCTAAGTCCACCCCCGTTTTCCACATTTGATATTGATAAGGCTAAGGATATTCATAAGAATCATGCATCCTATCTACCTCACATTATCCATATATTTCATCCCATATCCCTCATCCTATCCTTCATCTTATCTCCTTCCACCCATCATATCCAAATGTATCTTCCCTTCCCTTCTTTGATCTCGATAAGGCTATGGGAGAAATTTCCATTCACCATCCATTCTATCCTAATTACCATATCCTATCCACACCTTCCACAATTATCCCTTTTCACCTTTGATCTTGATCAAGACTAGGGGAAATATATTCATGCATGCTTTGAAAAATGCAAACTTTACTTTCTCTACCATCCATATCCCTTATTCACTATCTTTCCATCTCATGTATATTTTTCCACACTCAATCCATAATGGAATTATATTTAGTGTGGGGAATTTTGTTCCTTTGTAAAATAGTCATTGGAGATCCATCCTTCTATCCTCCATCCCTTATCACCATCCATCCAATTAATCCCTCTATCTCCTATATAAGTAACCCCTCCATCCTTCCATCCTTTTACATAACCTTGGTTCTATCTTGTCATTGGTTCCACATCCATTCTTCTATCCAACTATCATTCCACTACACTCCCTTCTCCCAAAAGCTCCATGCAATACCATCCTATCAAATTCATTTATCCTCCTTTCTATCCATCCAATCCAAAAATAGAAATTATTCCATCCAAGTGCAATCAATCCTAATCCATGCAATCCAATCTTGAAATCTAGCACATCATCCCATAGAAACCATTAATTTTGATCCAAATCATTTGATATTCCATTGAAAAATTTATTATGATTATTATCATAGGGATATATCCTTCCCAATCCTTGGGATACACATTGTTATTATTGTTAACATTATTATCCCCATCGTCATCAATTCATAAATCAATCAAATGGTTTTCAACTTGACTAGGGGCATAATCTTGGTTTTTTTTTGGTTTGTTGTACATGCTTTCTTATTGCTTGTGTCTATTATCATTATTTTAATTTATCATGGTATTTTTAGCATATTGCCACAACAACATCATGGTCTTCTACATCATGGTGTCATAAGGCATATATGTTTACACATGACCTTTTTGATCATTTACTTGTCACATTTTCACTTTGGTTCCTTATACCTTGGTGTGTAATGTCAAGTAAAATATCAAATCTAGGTTTCTTATACCACTACAACATAATTATCATCCATAAAATATCTCTATACATATCTCTATCATCCCTATCTCCCTTCCATCATGTCTCTATCCTTCATCCTCTAACACTCCCCTCCATTTCAAGAGAACAATCATGTTCTTCAAACTTGCCTATCCTCTCCAGGGGGAATACCCAATTCCCTCCTCATCAATACTCCTCTTCCTACTAGTGTCTAGGACATCATGCCACTAGTCCACATCTCTTTCTACCCACTATATTTTATTCTTCTTTGATATAACATCACTTATTATAGTTGTGACACCACATGAAAGAGGGAAAATGTAGAAACATAATCTATCCATGATTGAAGACACTTGAACCTACCCTATTCTAGCCATTAATTAGATAAATAATATTTATTTATTTATTTAATTCATCTTTATCCATAACCTTTAATTAAATAAATTGATATTTATTTAATTAAATGTAACCTTATCCCCCAAATACTCCAACTAAATAAATTAATTAATACCTATTTAATTAGTGGATTTAGGCTAATTAACCTTCATTACTATTTTACCTAATATTTAAGTCCACCTCACCCTCAATCCTTGTCCATTTTATCCTAGCCATTGAATCCATCTACATGGATCAAGCTCTAAACCCACCATCATATGAGAAGTTTCATAGCCTACCTACCCTACCTCTTTCTCACACATGTGAGAATATCTCTCATACATGTGAAGCCACCCTACCTCTTACACATCTCATAAGGTAAGAACCCTACTTCCATCACTTGTCCCTTTCATAAGCTTCCCCATGTGTGCTCACACATGTATGAGTACACCTAGTTCTTACAACCCCATTGCTCTTGTGACACTTGTAACAATGCTAAGCCCTTAATCCATGCCCTCACTCTCACTCAATTTTAGCCATACATTAGACATTGCATCTTGACACTCTATTTTCACCATCAAGAATCTATAAATGAAATCCTTTTCTCTATTTTTTATCTTCTCTTCCAATCCTAACTACATGGTGTCCCATTTTGTATTCTTCTATCATCTTATAGTCATGATGTTGTTATAAGAAACCACATTCACAATTCAAAACTCATAAAAAGGGAGAAAATCAAGTGGAGAAGGGTTCCTCTACTTCAACTCAACGCATGAGATGAGAATGTAAAAGGAAAGGTAATTTGTGTCTTTTGTTTATATTATCTATTTATGTCTTTTATTGTTTCTTCATCTTTAGGAGCAATATGATGGTCTGTTATGAATGTTTGGATGATGCTGCAAAGGATGAATGGGCTGAGTGGGTCAAAGAGTCTTTCCTTCAAGTGTAGGGTACACATAGGTAGTAAGCTTACACATGAAACCCATGAATGGGTTTTCACATTAGTATTTTACCAAGGCTCCATAGGAACAATTTTCACCATTGGACACTTTTTCCTCTTTACTATTTTGATTTTAAATTTTTTAAATTTTTGGGTTCAATAATTTTCTTCCATGATAAGCTAATAATATTTCAAATTGAATTGTTTCTTTATGTGTTCATGCTACTAGTTTTTCACTTCAAAAATGTTGTTTTGAGTGTTGGTGATTGATAAGTTAGCTTCTCTCAAAGAGATTCCAAGGAAAGTGGAGTGGGTGGTAGATTGGATGAAGGATGCATGGTTATGTGAAATTTTGAATGAAAGGGATGTGGTAATAGAGGTATTTGGGGTGATGGATTGGAGTGGGTAAAAGGGGGGTTGGGGGGTGGAAGGATGAGATTATGGAGGTATGAGTAAAAATCATGAGACAAAGGGGGATTAATTGACAAGTTAACACATTGTATTATGTTATGATATTGGCTCTTCTATTGGACGTTATAGTGACTTTTAGATATTTGAAGTTTGGGACTTGTTATCTCGAATCCAGCTACACTAGATTTATGGGATAACCCCCTACAAAACTTTTCCATTTTGTTGTTTCGTGTGCTTCAAGCACGTAAAATGAGGCAAATTTGAATTCACCTCGATGCATGGTCCAAAACATCAAACAGTCCATTTGAGTGTTTTCCCCTCGTCCATCTTTTGAAGAGCTTTGAAATGAGTATCTTCGTCAACTCTCAACATTTGGGAGTTAGGAAAATTGTGAAACATGTCAGAGCACTAAAAATCAATGCTCGTACATGTGCCTTAGTCAAATTTCAATCCCAAGTGTCAGAGCACTAAAAATCAATGCTCCTACACTTTCCACCAAATCTTTGAGATGCATAAGCACTAATTTTTAACGCTTGTGCATTTTTCTTTTAGTCAAGTTTTTGAGATGCACAAGCGGTGATTTTCACCACTCGTGCATATGTTTTTCCTTTAAGTCCACCACATTTAATGCAACTTAAGTTGCATTTATGATCTTTTCTTAGGTGACTTAATAAGTAATTTTAAGTTAATCTATCCTTATTTCTTCGCCATTCTCTCTCCCTGTGCACTGGTCTCCATCAAATTCCAAGTTAGGTCATGATCTTGAAGATTTTTTGTGATTTTTAGTTAGGGTTTCAATGTTTCTAATAGGGGCATCATTGTTTCTTCCTCTTTGTCGGTCATTCTTTCTATTTATTTTTAAAGCTTTGTAGTTTCTTTTTTCAGTCTATTGTCTTTCATTTTTTTGTGTTTAGGGTTTCAATCTTTTCGACATTGAATTTCCATTCCTCCTTTCCAAGCTTGCCTTTCTTTTTGTTTTATTTTCAAACATTTCTTTGAACATGTTTGTCCCATGCACATTCTCCTTAGTCTTGCACATCTTTTTAAATGCTTTTCCAAAGTAGTTTCCTCTTACTATTGAGTTAGTTTGGATTTTTGGGTTTTTTGCAAATGACAAACACTTCACATTTTTGAGATCATTTCTCTCAATCTTTGAGTGATGAAATTCAGTGCTCAAACATTGAATGGCCTTCCACAAATTTTCAAGTGGTTAAATTATCTGCCATTTCACTTGCAATTTTTCACCAACTCCAAATGTAGGAGTAGTGAAAATCACCACTCCTACATGGAGTGCCTCTTAACGCCAAATTTTAAAGTGGTAAAAAATCCCGCTAGTGTAATTGACTTCAAGGAAAAAGATAGGACATGATCAAGCACTAAAAATAGCGCCCAAGCATAAAGTCTATAAGTCCCCTGAAATGCTAAAATGCTGCATTTTAGTGCCTCAACATTCATCATCCCAAAGTACTTAAGGAATGTAGAAGTGCTAAAAATTAGCGCTTTGACATGCAAACTATCATCTCAAGATGTAGGAGCACTGATTTTCAACGCTCCTAAATAAAAAAAGTAGCTTTTCCTTCTAACGCTTTGAAATCACTCCGCTTGCACTCTAATCCCTGTTTCTTCGCCATGCTCTGTTTTCTGTGTAAAATAGCTCATTTGCACTTGCTTTGAATTGCCTGCTTGCTTCACACTTCCTAATGCTTCTTTTTCTCCTAACATCTGTTGATTCACTATTCTTGTAGTTCCTCTCAAGATCTCATCAGGTGATTCAAGAAGGTGATATCCCTTGATCCTATTGTTTCTAGATGATAGCAAAGAAGCCTCTGTCATTTTCTAAGAAAGAGGGAAAAATGGAATACAAATAGCAGGGTGCCTTTTCACATACCGTGGTGATCTCAAAGGTGGATGAAATTAAAGACACTGAAGTTGTTCATTAGGACCTTGAATATTTTGTAAAAATAATTGAGCAAAAGCCCCTAGAAGACAACTTGAGAGCTATTGTCCATAGCAATTTGCACTTGGTATCCACATTCCCGACTTCTACTCATAATACATAGTTTTTTCTCTAGGATGCGTCTCACTACATCAAAGATAGCATAAGTGTAATAGACTCCTCGGGACAAGTCATGATGAGACTAGATCTTGAATTCTTTGATATTGTTTTTCGGGTTCCCCATATAGAACAATATACAAAGATCTCAATGCAACAGGCACAAGAGGTTTATGATCAAGACCCAACTAAGGCTAAAAATCTGATTAATAGCCAATGGTTGAAAACACCTAGGCCTACTATCTCAAGATGGCCAAAGGGGATTCCTAGGAGTGATTTTAAAGATGTCAGGGATATGATTACCCTCCTTAGCAAGGTGAAAGGATTGCTTGAGTCATCTCATTTTTAGGAGTGAATGTATGAATAGATTCAAATCATCAAGAGAAAGAAAGCTCATATTAATTGGGGAACCTAAATCAATGATGAAATTTATGAGTAGTTAATAAATGTGCCAACCACTTTGAAGTTCTACATGACTTCTTATTTGGTGTATGCTCCTGCTGTGATGAGGAAATTTCTAGGGCTATCTACCAAGGGAAACTAACATTCTGTACCTATGTATGAATATTTTTATCAGTTGAAATTGAAAGAAAGTCTTCATCATTTCAAAAGAGTTATAGATGCCTTCTTTGCACCCTTGCTATTCAGTTTTGATCCAACTCTTGAAAAGAGGAGAGTGTTGGATAAGGTATACAAATTGGTGAGTATGGTTGGTTGTATCTTTTTACAATTTCAAACTTTTACCTATATGAGGGTAGGTTGCTATACTGAGTGCCCTTACTTGTTGCCCAGATATCCTCAGATAATTGGATACTCATGGAGATGTGCAAACAACTGATCTCAATCCACAAGGAATGTATGAGAATTCACAAAACAGGTTTGAAGTTTCCACTAACAATTAGGAGGTATACTATTCACAATTTACAAAAGGAAAAGTCAGTCTATGCAAAAATGCAAATTGTAACTATTAGGACATACAAATATAGATTTGACTTTGACTACTGGGATATGTAAAGAAAATTGAAAAAAGATCACCAACAAGTCTACCGCTTTGAAGACATATGGGCGGATTGCAGGAATGAAGAAGATATCCACAAAATGGACTTTTGCAAGCTAACAGTAGAGCAAATCAAAGAGTTGGGTGTAGCTGATCTACCAGAGGATTTCCAAGATCCCGACGACATCTTAAACTCTGTTTATGAAGAAGATGATATTGCTAAGAGGCCCTTACCTCTGATTCAATGGTCTAAAAAGGAAAGTATCTCTATCAGGGAAAGGCTTGCTCCCATCTTGCACAACACAACATAATGGTTGCATAAACACAGTTTCCAAATGAAAGCTTTCAAGACCAAATCAAAAGGAGAAGTACTAGGAGTAGAAACCAGTCAACAACCAAAACTTTGCTCAAAGAACAAACAAGCGGCTATTCCCTCTTCTTCCCAAAGAGGTCCTAGAATCAAGTTTACCGTTGGTAAGAAAGTCACACATGCTATTGAAGAACAAGAGGAAATAGGATCTAAACCTACACATGTAGAAGGAAAAGAGTTTACTTATGAGGAACAAACTTCTGAAGAAGAAGGAAATGAAAGCGAAGAATCTAAAGAAGAAGAGTTTGCAGAAGAAGAGTCTAAAAAAGATGAAAGAGAAAAAGAAGGTAATGAGGAAGTGTGAATGGTGATGTTAGACTTGCACAAACACAAAGAACAATCACACAATTAGTCCATTATGCAAGTTAAATCAACATTCCCCATGGAATTCATTTGAAATGCAAATACACAAGAAATAGGTGAAGAACACAATAAAGAAAACTATTAAATCCTATCTAATGCAAACAAACTCTCAATCCCATGGGGGAATTGGTGCCATTTTGATGTGGAAAATGGCCCTTTCCCAATTCCTTGTAAGCTTGAATGATGATTTTTTTGCTTCCTTGGTGAAATTCCTACATAACCTAGCTATGAAAATGTGAAAATGGATGAACAATGGATGAGCAAATTCAAAATCTCAAGATAATGTCTTTGCATGAAGTTGTGGATCCCAAATCCAAATTAGAGCCTCTTATTTATAGATGTGAAAGATTTAGGATGAGGAAAAATGGATGAATGTGGGACAAAAGACCAACCAATAGCATGAAGCCACTTGTCAACATGTGAGTGGACAAAGGTGGAGCACATTTTGGTGAATGTGCAATTAAATGCAATTAGGTGGAATTTCAAAATGGATGAAATGACAAGTTGGAGGGAGAAGAAAATGAAGTTAATGCCACTTGGCTCAAGGCAAAAGGACATGTAAGAGGTTTAAATGCCTTGTTGGATGTACAAACCCTTTTGGAGGGATTTTTCAAACTTGGAGAATATTCCCTTTTTGATGCCTTTTTAAAAGTAATTGAAGATTTAATAAACCAATTGAAATGATTTTCATGAGCAAGTTGCAAAAGCTAGAGGATTTGGTGATTAATACTAGCATTAATCAAGATTTGATTAATTAAGAGGGGGATTAGTTGATTTGACCATTTTGACTAGGCTTTTTGGATTAATTTAAATCAAAATGAGAGGAATATGATTTAGATTTAATTAAATAAAGATTTTGATTTATTTAATTAGAGAGGGATAATTTTAGATTAAATCAAATAAAGATTAATTTATTTAATTTAATAGAATGACTTTAGAGATTTAATTAAATGAATTATTTAATTAAAGAGAGACTATAGAAGTTGATTAAATAAAATGATTTACTTAATTAACAAGAGATGATGACTTTTTTTTTTTTTTTAAAACAAAGGGGTAAATTTTTTATTGAAACTCAAAGAACAACATTACAAAAATATCAAGAGACCAGAGTCCCCAGGATAACCATGACCACCAAGCAGGAAAAGACAAACATCCATCACCCATCACCTTCTCCCTTCCTGTCCTCAACTAGAATTCTCTCAAAGTCAGGGCGAAGCGCCGGAGAGACCATTTCCCACTCCTCAATTCTCCATCCCTCAGCATACTCTGACGCCCATTTCGCCAAGCAATCAGCAGCCCTATTCCACTCCCTTGGAATATGAACGAAATTCACCAACTCCATTAATGAACTAACCCGCAAAATCTGTTGCACCACCCCAGCCAACTGCCAGCTAACATCCTCCACTTTCTGCTTAATAAGTAAATTGATCAAAACCTGGGAATCAGATTCACAGACAACCCTTCTCCAACCTAATTCATGAGCTTTCTCAAAAGCATAGAGAATTGCCAACCCTTCCATAAGGTTGACAGTATGAACACCCTCATATACTGAAAAGAGGAACACCACCGAACCCAAATGATCCCTACCAATTCCCCCAATACCAGCCGGCCCCGGATTGCCTCTGGAGGAGCCATCAGTATTGATTTTGAGAACCCCAATTGGGGGAGGCTGCCAGAAACCAGACCTTTGAACTCTCTGCTTCAAATGCTTACCACGCTTTACGCCTGCCGAGCCCAGGGACATCCCCTGAATCCCCAATCTCTCCGCCACTTCAGCATCCCTTTTCTCCAAGGGGAATTCCAGCTCACACTTAGCCGCCACCATCTCCTGAACCATGCCCAAAGTTCTCTGCCAAATTTGTTGCACCAACTTCTTTTCTCCACGAAATATTCGCCGGTTCCGCTCCAACCAAATCTGCCACAAAATGAAGATAGGACCCACAGACCACACCATCTGTAAAAAGGAAGCCATAGACGGAGGCCTACCCAACCTCTGCCAAAACTCAATCAGGGAAGAAGCATGAACACAGGGACTATTCCAAACCCCCCACCAGAAATGCCAAATCTTGAGGGAGAAAGGGCAGCGAAAGAACAAATGAGCCGAGTCCTCCCCGTTAGCTCCACACAAAACACATATCGAGGGACCCTGGAAGCCATGCTTCTGAATGTTATCCCAAGTCAAGCACCTATTCCAAGCCAAAGTCCACACAAAGCAATTACATTTTGGCCAGGAAGACTTGTTCCATATCTTCTTCCACCACTGAAATTCATCCCCCTCCACCCTATGGAACAGTAGCTCCTGGTAGCCAGAAGCAACCGTATAGTCCCCTTTAGGATTGGGAGACCAGGAAAGCACATCATCATTCTGGAGAGAACTGCAACGTCTACTAGAGAGGATACTATGTAGCTCAACACATTCCTCTGGCAACCCAACATCAGGCCATTCGTCTAGAGACTTCCATCCAGCCACCTCCAGCTGACCCCGAAAGGAAAATGACTTAAAGTTACTTACCCGAGTCCAGCCAATCTCACGAAATCTCTGACATAGATTTAACAAGTGAGGAAACTGAGAGATAAGGGGGGGGTATCCATCCCACGAATCAGACCAGAATTGAACCTCAGTCCCCTTGTTACAAATCCAAAATAAGCCATCCTTAATAAGAGTAGCTCCTTTCTTAAGCGTACTCCAGATCACTGAGCCCTTTCCAAGAAGGGGGTAACGAGGCATCTCCATCTGAGGGATTCCTTGAAAATACTTCTGAGAAAGAATCTTGGCCCAACTCTTATTCTGCTCCTTACACCACCTCCAATATAGTTTCGCAGCTAAAGCCACACCAGTCAAAGCCATCTGCCACAGACCCAAGCCACCATATTGCTTTGGGCTGCACACCACCTCCCATCTAACCAAGCTCCATTTGGAAGACTCCAAACTACCTGCCCATAAAAATTGACGTGTTACAGAATCCAAGTCCTTAACAAAACCCAAAGGGGCAACCTGAAGCATGCATCTGTAGATGGGCAAAGCTTGTACCACCGACTTGATAAGCTGAACACGGCCAGCAAAGGATAGCCACCGGTGAGTCCAGTGATTAACCTTTGCCCTAAATTTATCTAAAATGCTCTACCATGACTCCCGAGGCAATCTGCCCACCGCGATAGGGAAACCAAGATAGGTCAAAGGAAGTGTCTCGATCTGAAATCTCAATGTTTGAGCAATCCTCCTCTGAATGGGACGGGGAGTGTTGAAGAAAAAAATAGATGACTTATCCTCATTGATTTTTTGGCCTGAGGCAACCAAGTAAACATCCAGCACTCTACGTAAATTAGAAGCCTCACGCATTGTGGCCCTACCCATCAGAGCAGTATCATCCACAAATTGAAGATGAGACTGTGGAGGTAAATTACCTCCCCACTGCCAACCCTGTATGCTACCCATCTCCACATTTCTTCTAAGCAATCTCCCTAAACCTTCAGCGAGGAGGATAAACAAGTACGGAGAGAGAGGGTCCCCCTGACGGAGGCCCCTAGAAGCACCGAATAGCTCAGAGTGATTCCCATTAATAAGCACAGAAAAGGAGACTGAGGTGACACAACTCTTAACCCATTGAATCCACTCCGCCGCAAACCCAAAAGCAGCAAGAACCTTCCACAAGAAGGACCATCGAACTCTGTCATAAGCTTTCGCCATATCTAATTTGATAAACATTGCCTTTTCCTTAGAGTTGGCCATAGAATGGATGACTTCAGTAGCAATAACAATCCCATCCAGAATCTGTCTGCCAGCAACAAAACCACTCTGTTCCTCGGAAATCAACTCCTCAAGACCCTTTTTCAACCTGTCAGCAATTACCTTAGAGATGATTTTGTAGATGACATTGCAAAGAGAAATGGGTCAAAATTGGCTTAACCTATCCGCCCCCTCACATTTGGGAATAAGAGCAAGGAAAGTAGAATTTAACGCCCTTAGCATCTGCTTGTTCCTTTGAGATTCTTGCACAACCTCCAGGAGATCCAAATTAATAATATCCCAAAATTCTTGGAAAAACTCGATCGGGAAGCCGTCGGGACCTGGAGCCTTCCCCTTTTGCATTTGGAACACAGTTCCTTCAAGTTCTTCCAGAGTGATATCATTCATAAGCTGTTGGTTCAGCTCCCTAGACACAAGATGAGGGATACAAGACAGAACCTGGGCCTCCTCAGGAGACCCCCCTTGCGAGTCCTCCCTAAAGAGAGAAGCAAAGTATTGTCTTACCTCATTGGAAATTTTAGGGAAGGAAGACAAATGTTCTCCCCCATCATTCACTAGACCAGAGATATAATTCCCATGCCTCCGTGCTTTCACCGAATTGAAGAAAAAAGATGTATTTTTATCCCCTTCCTGCAGCCAAACTATTCGAGCCTTCTGTTTCCAATATATTTCTTCCCTTAGCTCCCATTCCTCCAAGTTTCTCACAGCTTGTGCTTCAGCCTGAAGAAGCTCAGGTGTCACACCAACCTCCCTTAACCTCCTTGTGATACTATCCAAATCTTCCTGAGCCCCTGCCTTTTCCTGGAAGACATTCCCAAAACACTGAGAGTTCCAGCGCTTAAGCTGATATTTAACATGTTGAAGACACTTGGAAAAAATATACATTGTCGTCCCATAAGCAGGTCGACCACTCCTCCACCATTCTGCCACATAATCCCTTAGAGAAGGGTCATGCAACCACATGAGCTGGAACCTAAAAGAAGGCGTACGTGAAGCACAGGTTGAATCAATGGCAAGCTTGATAGGCCAGTGGTCTGAACCTTTCCAATCCAAGATCTCAGAGCGGGAAGACCACATCCCCCCAACCCAGTAGCAGGACACCAGAAAGCGATCCAGTCTTTCTGCGATGCAATAATCCCCAACTCGACGGTTGTTCCAAGTAAACTGCCCATTACTAGGCTTGATATCAACAAGATTTAAAGAGTTGATGCTATCCCTAAGCAGCAAAGCAGAGGGCTCTAGCCTCCCAGAACCACCCCGCTTCTCAGCCAACTCACAAATAGCATTGAAGTCACCAGCCATAATCCATGGATGGAAAGGTGCCATAGAACGGACTAACCTGATATGAGACCACAGATCTTGCTTACCCCGGATGTCAGTAGGAGCATAGATATTAGAAAAGAGAATAACCTCCCCTGTCTCAAAGCTAGAAGCAATCATAGACATTGTGGATTTAGAAGACATCCACCAAAGAGGTCGAAATTTTTGAGGATTCCAAAAACAGGCCACACCCCCAGAAGATCCATGAGCACCAATACATTGACACTCACCACACCTCCATAACCTGGGCGCCAAGTCAAGCATACTCTCAACCGATAACTTAGTCTCTTGAAGAAAAAACACATCAGGACCATGCTTTCGAACTAAATCATGAACCGCTTTTTGTCGAGGGCCGCTGTTCAAGCCCCTTACATTCCATGAAAGAACTATCATTTCAAGGGACTCGAAAAGTGAGAATCTAGAGTCTTTACTGACCCTGACTCAACCAAATTCTCGCCTGTCAATTTGATCTTTTCAACATCCTTCTTTCTACCTGGTTTGGCCAATTTCTCTACCCCACCTTTCTTAATATCTTTTTGCAAAATACCCAATTTTGGAGGCTTAGATTTCTTAGCCGAATCCAGATCTACACTTCGCCCAAGAGGAGAAGAGACCTCCCCCACTGCTGGAATAACGGCCAAAGAAACAGGAGCCTCCAGACCTGCTGTCGGCATAGCAACATCTGTGAGCACGCCAGAATCATCTTGCGGTTCCACAGAAGAATCGTGAGCAGGTTCCTCTTGGGCAAACCCTTCAATCCCCTGCTCCAAATTTACCAAACCTGGGTTAACTTCCTGATGACTAAGGTCGTCCAAAACCTCAAACCTGTTAAAAGTGCCCTCTTCTTGCCTTTCACTGAAAGGCCTCTTTTGCCCCCTACTCTTATTCCGAGCCTTGACAGGAACAAAACCCTCATTATCTACCCCTGCAGAAGGAGCGTAGCCCTTCCCCTTATCCGCCCTGGGAGGCTCCCTAGATGGCTGAGAGGGCTGGGGATCCACCGGCTTGTATCTTGGACACTTTCTCAGCAAGTGGCCATATTCACGACAGAGCCTGCAGCGGAAAGGAAGGGTCTCGTAGTCCAATTGCTGCACCCAAGAATAGGAACCCACACACATATCTATTGCATCGGGCAGAGGCTTACTTAGGTCAATTTCAACACAAATTCTAGCAAAAGTCATTACCTTTTTCCCCAAGGTTTGTGACGAAGCTCCAACTGGTTTTCCAAGGAGCGAAGCCAGCATAAGCAACACATCCTCCCGCCAGCATTCCACTGGAAGGCGAGGTAAACGAACCCACACCGGGACGCGATTAGGAAGCTCCTCAGCGGGGTTAAATCCTGCATGCCACGGCTTGATAAACAACCCCACCTTATTATGAAAATAAGGTCCTCCCTCAAACACCCTGTTGCGATCCGCTATGCAGTTAAAAGTGACCATGAAGTAATTATTAGCCAACAACATTAACTCCATTTCTCCCACTGGCTCCCACGTTCTCTGAGCCCAAGTCTCCAAAAACTGGAGTGAAACCCTCATCCCCAAAAATTTGCAATATAAGGAATGATTTGAGTAGTAATCAATATCTTCGGCAATCAGATCAGGCGGAACAACAAATTTCGGTCTCACCTTGCACCGCTCTAGACAGCCATTGACCTTTGTGATCCGTGAACCAGAGGACAATCCGACACTATCCATCCCAGGGTCTGTAGCAAATAAATTGTTATTAAACGTTGACATCCCATCCTTTGGGGTCATCGAGCAAAATGTTGCACAGAAACTCAAATCAGGGGTAACCCCATAAGCTTCTCCTTTGGATAAATCCATCAAACCCTTTTCCAATGCATATACCCACAAAAAGAAATAATGGGCCCAAACCCCTACCACTCCTACCTCCCGAGCTTAGCACTAACGGCCACTCCAGCTCTCCCACACTCGCACCAGAAGAGAGGAAGAGACGTAGCACTGCAAGAAACCTCCTACAGCCCCCGATCCACCTTTACCAGCCAGGAAACTCACAAAAACCGGCCACAGATCCGCGGCCACACCCGAAACCAGCCTCCCACGTGCGAGGAAACGCACCCCGAACACGCCAGGCGGCTCAAGAAGCAGAAGGAAGCTCCAGCTAGCCTCCCCAGACAACAGAACCAACCAGAAAAAGAATCCCGCCCCCAGAAACGCCAAAAAAACCCCTCCCAGATCGCGCAGTAGCAGAGAAAGACTGATAGCGAGCTAGGGCACGGGGGCCCTAGCTCGGCCCGAGCAGAAGCGTTCGCCAGCCATCATGTTCGACCCAGAACAAGAGATGATGACTTAATTAGATAAAAAATGATTTATTTAATTAAGAGATGAAATGTGATGAATTTAATTAAATAAATATTATTTAATTAAATGACTAGCAAAGGAGATGATTTAGGATGAAGCAATGTTAGTAATTAGGATCAGGTGTATAAGATCAATCAATACATTTTTCCCTTCTTTGAAGCAATGTCCCTACTACGTTGGTTCAAAGAATAAGCTCTTCATGATCATAATTCAATTTTTTTTAAAAAAATGCCTCATTGTTGCCTTAGCGAGAAAAACCATGCTGATATACAACCCCTCGAGAGATCGAACAAGGTGCTCGATGGGTCCAGAAAGGGTCGAGGATGCCCAAAAAAGTGCAAGGACACAAAAAAATGATGCAAAACAACCCTCGGTTGGGAAAAAAGGGTATCGGGGGTCCAAAACCCTAGGTGGACAACTAAACAGTGTCAAAAAACCTTAATTTTCAAGTTTAAATAGGTCTCAAGGGGCCACTTCCAATTCATTTGCTCACCTAGCCTTTGGAGATTCTTGCATTTTGAGCTCTGAGCACTGATCGAGATGGCACAACGTGTGCTTCCACGACACATTTTCGAATGCATTTTGCGTGTACTAGTGACTACCAGGCATAGGACCAGCGGTATGCCATCTTCTCCTGACCTTTAATTTTTATTTTTGAGCACATTAATTAGGGTCTAAAGGTCAACCAAGTCAAGAAACACTATTTGGTGCCATTGAAAGCCTTAAATCGACGCCGCGTGGGCTTAAAGTGTGTTGCTAGTGTGAGCTACACCATGGTGGTCCAGTTTAGAGTTTAGGGTTTAAGCGTCAAATTCTGCTGCATTTGTGAATAGTGTTGTAGTGATTCATTTTACAATTTAGGCTTAGGGGTCAAATTAGCACACGATCAAAGTGCACCGCAGCGATAGAGTTTAGGAATTTTTCGTCTCCATCGGCACAGTTTGGAGTTTCCAAACAACACCGCCATTGTAAACAATGACACATTTGCTATTTCAGGCACACAAGCTCCAAGCAAGATCTCAATTTTTTTATGAAACTTGACGCGGTGAATTTATTGATGCAAGAGGACATGGAGCCAGTTCATTCACGAGAGCACAAGTCCTCGATTCTGAGTAGATTGACGAGCTACTCTAAGAGCACTTGGGAGAAATTGGACTCTGGCACATTGCATATGCCCCGACAATCCGAACACACCTTGGCATGATGACAGTGCTGGCGAAGCACTGGCATAATGAAACATCCTCATTTCATTTCCCCACAAGTGAGGCGATAGTGACCCTAGAGGATGTGTGGCATATTCTTTGATTGTCGATCCATGGAGAGAGGGTCATCTATGATGTGGATGCAAGGACAAAGGACTATTATGATGTCATGGGCCTAGACGAGATCATTTTTTCAGAGGGACAAATTGAGCTAGAGTGGTACAAAGGTCATATATCATCTTTCCGATTGATTGTAGCCATGATCATTTTAGGACTTGTGGCACTAGATCAGTGTGGGAAGTATTTCAACCCGAGATGGGGTCTTTCTTGGGAGCAAATGCTCTGATAGAGAGAGTAATTTTCCTGGGGGCCAATGATGCTGGTCTCGCTCTACCATGATCTTCATGATTTTGCATACTGCGATAGTAAGGCTATCAGAGCAGGGGTCACATTGCTGCACATCTGGGCCTGGGAGCACATTGTAGTGCTCCACCCATGAGTCACACTAGTCGACATGGAGCTAGATGACCCAATCATCTAGAGATACAGGGGTGGACTATCATTTACTCACACAGGGGAAACCAACATCCGTCACTGGTGGAGGGTCATCGATGAGATGACTATTTTCACTTGGAGGCCTTGGTTGGGCATGCCTGCTTGGTACAATGATGTACAACAACTTTTTTTTTTTTTATAGACAGTATCGACTGATACAGGGCAGGGAGCACACGATGATAGAGCGTTATTTGTTAGATAAGGTTGCTCGACAGTTTGGGGATGTGCAAGACCATCTCGATGATCAGTACGTGGCCATCTTTGTGCGTACTATGAGGGAGACCACTTGGGGACGACCGATTCTAGCTGAGGATGCAATTGAATTTTTTTGATAGATGGTGACCAAACCATGGCCATATGATCAGGGGCTAGCAGATGCAGTGGTTACATATGCATACAAAGATTGGTTCCATCCTCCAGTGAGATTGATAGTTCCCAGTGCACAAATACCGTGGAGGAGACCTAGAGGCCGATCAACATGGTGGGGGTGGGGGTGAGGAGGCAAGGGAGATAGGGATGGTGATGGAGATTGCGGCGGGGGCAGAGGAGGAGGTAGAGGAGGAGGTGGAACACCTTTGCGATAGCCTAGAGCAGTAGCCCGAGCAAAACCAGGATCAAAGGGATGCCCCTAGAGACGGGCATCAGGATTAGCCCAAGGATGGTCACCAGGACCAGGACAGGCAGTGGGACCCACCAAGAGATGGTCACTAGGACCAACCACTAGTCCAGCCACCACCACAACCAGACCCGAGGGATGATTAGATTTTGCAGTTACAGGCTTAGATACATGTGCTTACTATAGAGAGGAACTAGGCGAGACCATAGGTCTTGGCGCTAACAACTGAGTGAGATTAGACCATCTAGCAGTGATAGGTTGTCGAGCTGCAAGCAACACATGAGATGGGCTGCCGAAAACAACTGGAGAGTATGGTTGCATCCTCCTCTAGGAGAAAAGTTTCTATGCAAGCGCATTGAGAGGCCATATAAGAGAGTGAGTACTATCAGGTGCATTACCACTAGATAATGCCTCGAGCAACATGAGTTCTAGATTATTCATAGTAGATTTGATACAGGCCTCCAAAGGATCATGGGGAGAGGCAGGGTGGTGAGGGGAGCATCCAATAGGGCTAGCTCATTTTTTTATTAGAGACACTATTCTTTTGAGATCCACAAGCTCATTTTTGATAGCCCCGTGGGCGATTGTATTATACTGATTGATATACACACTTGATCTTGATCCATGTACCATGACACTTGTATTATTATTTTTATGATATATGAGATGATATGGTTCGATCCGATATAATGTGTTCTATCTTATTTACGCATGATGGATGGATGTTTTTTATTTTCTATATACAATGTTCTATATGTGATGCGATGACTCTATCCTATGTGATGCATGTATGCTTTTTTATTTTGTATGATGTTATGTGATGATTCTATTTTATGTGATGCAATGTGATGTATGCTTCTATATGATGTTGTGATGCAACAGGGATAGCTTTAAGAAACCCCCCCTCAACGAAGGTATAAAATCTTGGCGAATCTTTCCTTTTATTTGAAAAAAATATTAATTTTCCTAGCAAATCTATGCACATTATTACAAAAAACTATAAAATCTCGACGAATCTTAATGAATAATAGGTAAAAATAATAATCACAGTGGTGAATCCTAGTGAATAATCACTAAAAAGATTAATTACAATGGCGAATTTGATGGGCAAGGTCGTTGATGTCACAACTTGCATTATTTAATTAATTCTTTTATTGAACCGGGTGTGTCTCAGAGCAATATGCGATAAGGATAGTTGTCACAAATTCTTTTGGGGGGTTTGCACTGTAAAAAGTGACTTCATGTATCATTTTTCCTACTTTAGGAGCTTTCAGGAGCTAAATTGTAGCGACTAATTCCTAAGATTTAAATCTATTTTAACTTCTAATTTAAAATTCTATTGACTTAATTCTGACTTTATTGACTTCAATTTAGACCAATCCATGGAGAAAATTAATGATTACTTTAATCCTTAATCTAAAACATGAAATTCCAAATTAATTCTATTTTGCTTTAAAAGAAATCCATAATTTAATTGCTGGAAAGTAAATGCTAATTTAAGAGTAGGAATAAATTGCAGGAAAATGATGATTATTCTAAAAATCATAAAGAATAATCTCCATGAACAAATTCCGATCATACTTCAACTCCATCTTCCCATAAATTCCTAACATTGTTTTAATGAAACTTAACAAACAAATATTAATTCTAACTGATTTGAACATCTAAACCTAATTTATATTAGAAACTTGTTCAAAAATTCTAATGGTTCAATTCAACATTTCTTATAAACAAATCTAAACATTCTAATGATTCGATCTTAATAAACTTGAAACTTTGAAATGGAATTGTAAATAGACGTGATTATCCGATCTTAACATTTACCAAGATAGAAGATGATTTTAACGATTGATCAATTCAAAATCAGTTTCTACTATAGATTTAATGAATCAGAAAATAACATAACTTAACAAAAATACCATAAGATCATTCCAAAGGTTGAGCGGGCCCTGCTTTTCCTCAGGTAAGATCCTTCAACACAGTAAATTAATTAACTTCTTGCTTCCTTTCTCATTGATCAAAAGGAGAACACAGAGAAAAGTATTGCTTTTGATTACAAAAAAATCTAATTGAAAATGATCTAACTCCTAACTAAGACTGAAATGTGGATATTTATAAAATATCCTTATTAGCTTCTAACATGGCATTAACTACCAAAGCTTAAGGCGACAATCTACAGATTACAAAATGAAACTAAAAATAGAACTGAAGTTGACTATGGAGGACTATGCCAGAACTACGCCAGATTGGCGCTGGAAGTAAAAGTTCCTCAATCGACTATGAAGAAGTTGATTCATATTTTGAGTGACTCATCATCCAGCAAGGCCTATCTATGGCGTAGTCATTCCTTAGGATTAGATAGAGAGTTTAACCGTCTCATCAATCTTTAAGATACCCTATTAAAAATCCTTATGAAAAGGACAAAAATCATGGCAATAAAGATTAATGCAACATAATCATCTCATCCAAAGTCATAATAAAGCAACGCATTTAACATAAGCTAGTACTTCCAAAATAGTCGCTAATTTTGTTAAACATAAAGTAAAATAAGAAAATATGTTAATCTATTGTGTACTGCCAGTTATGTCAATTAACAATTTTTATTCAAGGGGTAAACGCTTTTGACCGGAGCTATGAACTGGATACAACAATACCACCCCAACAGGGTTTGAACCTTGGTGGCAAGAACAACAATGCCACCTATAAACCATCACACCATGCCAATACCGGCTATGTCAATTAACAATAAAAACAAGTCTTTTTAAACATAAAAATCCTTAAATGAAAGTATTTTAATCTCCCATAATTTTCTCCCCAACTTGCTTTGGACCATGTCCTCATGGTTCATCATCTAGAATTATGGTGTTCTCTCTCTCTCTCTCTGTTTAGTGCCTCCATCCAAATGAAACAATCAAAAACACCCTCTCTGTACTATTCCGGCAATCTGGTATTAATTGCATAGCCATAGTTTCCTCTTAAGTTCTCAGACCACAGCCTCATTACTGGAGCTGGTACATTTGTCGTTTCCTTTAGCTTTGGTGCTGGCATTATAATAATTGGCATTCTAAATCTCATGCCTATCCACAATTCTTTTTGCTATTGGATTAGAGTGATGACATGTCTGAATCTGACTAAACTCCAACTGATATTATTTAGACTAATTGGCTCCCTTCTCCTGACTGATTTTGGAATAAGCTAGTACCTTTCTTCACAGGACCGTAGTACTAATGGCGGGAGTGTTGCTTCCACATTCTAGAATGATGCAATGCTATCAAACAGATTTGAGACATAGAGGGGATTAAAATCATTCAACCTAACAACTAATCTTACAACTTTGATATATAATTCAACATGGGGCTTTTTAGGTCTCATTGGCAATCCATATTTTCTTTGAGCTTCTTTGTACTTATTCATTCTATTTGACCAATCCACCTGGTTTTGCATTAAAGAAACAAATGACCTAATCTGAAGCTCACCAACATATATATTCAACATTGTGTCATCGTTATCCCCCATTAAAAACCCATGTTGGTAGAACTCACACATTAGATTTTGAATGTTAGGGTGACTGTTAAAGCAATCTTTAAGGAAATCATGATCTTCATTGTAATCTAGACTCCTTCCCAGAATTAACTAATTTATTTTTCATTCTAAAAACTTTTCTCTTAGAAACAAAGAATATGTTATGACCGGTCTTCTCATGGAAAGCATGGCGGAACTGATTTCTACCACCCGTTCAAGTCTTCTTTCTATCTCATTCTTTTCTTTTTCTAAATTCTGTATTTGCTCTTTTAACACTTTGTTTTCCTCCTTATATTTGAAAACTACCAAAGAACGGTATCGTGGCTAAATTGGAGTTGGTTGCATAGGAGGAACGAAAGGAATATGAGGAATTATGGAAGGTAATGCAAACCTGTGTGGAGGAGCGGAGGAAGTAGAGGCTTCTTGTGCATAGAACTGCATGGATTGCTGTTTTAATTCTTCTTCTTTCCGTTGCAACTCTTCCTTCAATTTTGAAATTTCCTCTGCACTTACTAATGCTTACATACTGGCTTGTTGTAGGGCATCCTTTGTTTTACTTAACTATTCTTTAATCCTTGCCTCATTCTGCTCAACTTGCCTTTCCATTGCTTGATTCTTGCAGACTAATTGTTGCAATTCTTCTTCTTTTCTTCTTAATTTTTCTTCAAAGAATTGCACATTTCTTCTTTCTTGTTCTAATTCGGCCTCTAAGCGAGACATTTTCATTGTTCTCAGCAATTCCTCAATTTCTAATTCTTCTTTATTCAATTCTTCTTGGGGTCCCTCTTCTTCAATTAAAGGTTCTTTCCCTTTTCTCTTCTCATGTTGTGGGGAAGGTATAGGGGATTTCACAATATCTTCTTGTTCAAATTCTTCAGAGGCCTCTTGCTCTTTAGATTGTGTGCCAAACTCTTCAACAGAGTCGTAGACTTCAAAAATAGGGTTATCTTCAGAAGTCGACATTGGGTTTTTAGGGGGACTTTGAGGTCTCTCAGGAGATTGTACAGGGGTACATGTATCTTCATGTTCAGGGGATTTAATAGGGCTTTCAAAAATAGGGGTTTGACTTATAGGTGCCTCTTCAGGAGTGGACACTACAGTTTTAGTAGGTCTAGGGTTTTCCTCTTGGACTTCTTGTCTCCTTCTTTTTGACCTAGTACAGGTTACCCTAGATATCTCTAGCAATTTCCTTTTTCCCCTTTTCTTGGAAGATTCTCCTTCCTCCATTTTTGTCTTTTTGGCTGAGGGTCCCCTTGTGGGTCTCCCTTTTTACTTTCCTACAAGCGCGGACAAAAATTCTAACCATCCCTACTTCCCAGTTTCTTTCTTTAAGAAATGGTATTTAATTATCAAATGTATCAACCCCTGGTATTTCATAGAAGATTCCCCCTAGCTTTTACTATCAAAATCATGGAAGAAATTTTCTGAAATAAGAATGTTGGAAAATTTATCCTAGCTGAAGGTTTTGTTTGACCATACCTTAAATGTATTAACAATTGCATTCCTGGACCTAGTATTGTACCATACTGCCCATCATAGGTGAAGAACTTCATAAGCCAAGTCACAATAGTCCTCCATGGCTTGTCCAAACTGTTACGAGCTATGCCATGCTGGTCTCCTTTGTGCATTTGTATCTCTAGATTTCTTTCCGGCTCTTGGTGAAATGCAGCCACCAATTTCTCAAACTTAACTCGACCTTTGTTAACCGGTTTTCCTTCATTCAGAATTCCAGAAATTTCACTTATAAGTTTTGGTGTGACTTCTATTACTTCTCCCCTTACCCTGGTGACATTTACATTGAAATTTGTCACAAATTATCTAACCATTTCTAGTTGGAAGCCTTCATACTACATCAAAAAATTTAGCCACCCAACTTCTTCAAACAATCTTCTGGTCTTTGAATCAAGATTGAAGTTCTCTGGTTTAGAATTTCTCTTATTCCCTATCTTTCTCTATCAAAAAAATGGCGGACTTCACTGGTGGACTTCAACTGGCAGTCTGAATTACTTACCAAAAAGGTGTGGAATAATTTGTTTCTTGATTTGGGAGCAACCAATTTCAAAAATGACATAACATGTCATTAATAGCCTGCATTTAATTCCTTATTGCTCCGAACAATTCGCACGCCACAACTTGAAACTTGCAATTCAATTCACAAGGTTGGTGACATTCATTACACATGTCATCATGTACTTGGGAGAATTTTTGAAAAGACAACCGAATCATGAAGAGATCTGTTGTCCTCGACTGACATCATCCATGTCACATCATTCCTTATTCTGACAATCCATCGCTTTTGGAAATGATTAAAAGTGGAATTATTATTATCATTTAATTAACATTGTGGCGGAGATGTCTAGATTCATAAATATTTACCTATTTTAAATTAGTCTAACTACTTTAGAAAATAATTTTGAAAAAAATATTCATATTAAATGTGCACCTTAATTTATTTCGAGCCTTTGAGTTCTTTAGGAGCCTTTAGGAGTTCATCAGGAGTCTTCAGGAACTCTCAGGAGCTTTCGAGCAAAGACGAAGTCTTCAAAGTCTTCAGGAGCTATCAGGAGCTTGCAAAAGTTAACTTAGATAGACCGCCATTTCTGGTTTTCAGTCATCAATTTTTTTATTTTTATTTTTAATTTTTTTTTCTTCTTGAAAGTAAACCGCCATTTGCTGGTTTCAATTTACTTCCATTTTTCTCAAGGTAAACTGCCAATTGTGGTTTTCAATTTACCTTGTTTATTTCTGCCTTCTTCAAAGGTTCAAATATTTTCTCTCATGGAAGAGATATCTTCCATGAGAAAATGTTCAATTATGTGTTGCACTTCATCCAAAAATTCCTCCTTTGTTGCTGGCTTATGGTAAGTTTTCAGTTGATGACCATTAACTAACATGACTCTTTTCTCCCCATCAATCAGAACTAACTGGACAACTCCATTCTCAAACACTTGTTGTATCTCATAAGGTCCCAACCATCTGGTATGGAACTTTCCTTTAAATTCTTCAAATCTGGAGTCAAATAATAGCGCCCAATCTCCCTCTTTGAATTGTCTGGACACAATATGTTTATCGTGCCATTCCTTCCTTTGCTTTTGAATCACTTATGTATGCTGAAGTGCCTCCATTCTCATTTCATCAAGCTTATTAAGCTGCAAAATTATGCTTTTCTCTGCTTCTGGCAGGTCAATTCCAACTTCTACTGTTGTCTTCAATGTTTTCAACTCAAATTCAATTGTCATGACTGGTTTCTTTCCATACACAAGTTGATATGGAGAGAACCCAGTCGTTGTTTTCCACGTGGTGTTATAGGCCCAGACTGCTTCATCTAGCCTATCTACCCAATTTTTTTCTTCAAAGAAACTGCTTTTGTTAGAATATTCTCCAATTCTCTATTTGTGACCTCTGCTTGTCCATTCGCCTGTGGATGATAAGGAGAATATTTTCTGTGAGTTATTTGGTACCTCTGTAAAAATGTTTCCATCATTGCTAACACAAATTGTGGTCCCTGATCTGAAATAATTTCTCTGGGTGCACCAAACCGTTGGAGAATTTTCTTGTACAAAAAGTATGCAACTTTATCTTCTTTTGCTACTAGTAGTGCCTTTACCTCAGCCCATTTTGTTACATAATCGATACAAACAAGGATATATCTTTGACCCCTAGAAGGTGGATCTATTGGTCCCACAAAGTCGATGCCCCACTTTTCAAATGGTTCAAGGGCTATTTGTGGCTGCATCAGCATCTCCATGGTTGTTGTAGGCTTCCCCATTCTTTGGCACTCATCACAGTGTCTGACAAAAAATGTTGCATCTTTTGTCATTGTTGGCCAAAAGTAGCCAGCCCCCAAGATTTTGTGAACTATTCTTACAATTGAAAAGTTTCCTCCTTCAGGTTCATGATGGAAAGCATGCTCTACATCATAAACTTCCAATTCTGTTACACATCTGTGTAAAACATGGTCAGGACATAATTTAAATAGAAGACCATTAATCCATTGAAATTTGGAACTTTCATGGATTAACCTCTTATTTTGCTTATTACTAAATTGACTTGGACATTTTCCTGTAACAAGGTAATTTTCCAAATTAGCAAACCATTGTGGATGAACTGATATAGAAAATAAGTGTTCATCTGGAAATGCATCATCCACTGGTTCTTGATTATCCTGCAAAATAATTCTGGAAAGAAAGTCAGCAAAAACATTGTCCTTTCCAGGCTTATCAACAATAGTTACATTAAATTCTTGCAATAAAAGTAACCATCTGATAATGTGTCCACCTACCACTACTTTATTCATTAGATATCTAATTGCAACATGGTCTGTGTGTACATAGATTTTATAGCCTATAATGTAATGTCTGAATTTATTTATTGTATAGACCACAGCTAAAAATTCCTTCTTTGTTGTTGTGTAGTTTCTTTCATCAAGATTTAAGTTTTTGCTAACATAGTAAATCACATGCATGGCATCATTTTCATCTTGTTGTCCTAATACTACACCAATGGCCAAATTAGATGCATCTGCATGTATGTGAAAATTCTCTCCCCAAACTGGTCCTTTGATAATGGGTGAAGTTGTTAGAGCTATCTTAATTGTTTCAAAGGATTTCTGACAATCCTCTGTCCATACAAATTCTTCTTCTTTTTTGAGCAGGGTGAATAGTGGTGATGCTATTTTACTAATTCCTTCTATAAATCTTCTATAATACTCTACATGCCCAAGAAAAATTCTTACTCCAGTTTGGTTCTTTGGGATTTCAATGTTCTGTATGATCTCAACTTTCTTGGGATCAACCTTTATCCCCTCTTTTGAGATGTGATGTCCCAGAACAATTCCCTCTGTCATCATAATGGAACTTTTCTCATGATTGAGTGATAACCTATGATCTTTGTAAGATTGTAAAAAATTTTCTAGGTTTTTTAATGCTTCATCATATGTTTTAGCATGGACTGTAAAGTCATCCATATAGATTTCTACACATGAAGTGGTGAAATATGCAAATATTGCAAATACCGCTCTTTGAAATGTCGCAAGTGCATTGCATAGTCCAAATGGTAATACTGTATATGCATACGTACCCCAAGGATAGGTAAAGGTAGTTTTGTCTTGATCTTCAGGGGCTACTTGGATTTGGTTATATCCACTAAAGCCATCAAGAAATGAGAAGTAGTTGTTGCCCGCTAGATTGTCTAGTACCTGGTCGATAAATGGCAATAGGAAATGGTCATTTTTAGTGGCCTTATTCAATTCTCTATAGTCTATGCAGAATCGCCATTTACCATTTTTCTTTGGAACTATAACTAGTGGAGAGACCCACTGACTATCAGATATTGGGTATATGAATCCCACGTTAAGCAACTTCTCAATTTCTTTTTTTACAATGTCACGAAGAACAAGATTAATTCAACTTTGTCCTTGTCTTATTGGTCTGACATCTTCTGTGTAGATGTGATGACTATAGATTGAAGGATGGATACCTCTCATATTAGTATATTCCCAAGCAAATGCTGCAGTTTATTTTTCTAAAATTTATTTCAATTTTACCTCTTGCATTAGGGATAAGGTTGAATTGATATTAAGGGGTTTATCTCCTGCGACTGTAATCTCCTTTATGTCTATTTTAGAATTTACTGATTCTTCAACAAGAGTATTCAGAGGGCAACAATGTTGTTTGACAATTATCTTGTTCACTTTATGAAGTTATCTCTTGTTCTTCACATTCCTAGATATGTTCGCTTATGGTTACCATTGCTAATTCCACAATACCATCACCTTCCGAATCTAAATCCTCATCCACCCAAAGTTGAGTGTTTGTTTGAAGTGATGGTTGTGTAGGTGGATAAAGTGACAATTCTTTTTGTTTTTTCCCATTAGTGATTATCATGCTTCCTGATCTACAGTCTATTAAGGCTGCAGCGGTAGCCAACCATGGTCTGCCTAATATGATTGGGTATCCAAAATCTTTCCTTCTGGCTTTGAGAACCAAAAAGTCGACTGGGTAATCCCATGTATCAATTGTGACCATGATTTCTTCAATAATACCTTCTAGTTTTGTAGTAGATTGATCAGCCAACTGCATAATAGTTGTTGTTGGCTGAATTGTTGTCATTCCTAGCTTTTTGATTGTATCAGATGTAATAACATTTATGGCAGCTCCTAAGTCAATCAGGACATTTGGTATTTCAATTCCATTTATACTTAGTGTTATGATAGGGCTACCAGGGTCATTATATTTCTGTGGAAGCATTCTTCCTGATAACACATCAGTAAGTTTAGTTCCTACTTGAATTGTTGAAGGCATTTTCTTTTTCCTTCCTGGTTTTTTTTTTTTTATTCAAGGGGTAAACGCTTTTGACCGGAGCTATGAACCAGATACAACCATTCAACAATACCACCCCAACGGGGTTTGAACCTTGGTGGCAAGAACAACAATGCCACCTATAAACCATCACACCATGCCAATACCGGAAAAAAAATTAATATTAAGGTTTGGGCCTTGGTTGTTGGCATTATAGGCAAGAAGCCCCACCAATTCACCAAGGAACCTCCCCTTAATATGAGGGTAAATAACAAACTCCATTGTTGACGCGGTAGAGAGCAACCCCGCGAGGTTTGAACCTTGGTTGTTGGCTCTACAAGCAAGAAGCCCCATCATTTCACCAAAGGGTCGCCCCTTTTCCTTCCTGGTGTTTTCATGCAAAGGAATTTTACTAATTGATTGATCTCTAGTATATCCTTGATTGCTTGTAACAGAGGTATCTCTATGTTAATCTTTTTCAATTCTCTAAGAAGTTGTGAATCAATTACATTCATGTAGGTAGGGGAAGAGGGTTGAGGAATAGTTTTCTCTTCGTGCAATCTCTCCGGATAGGGAGCTTTTTTGACAGTTTGTTCTTCTTCCAATATTTGTTCTATGTTTTCTTCCTCTCTTTCTGGAATTGTCTTGGTTGGTGCAGTTTGCACATTTTGACTTCACAACTGAATGTCATTAAAATCTACCACATTTACATTTGGGTTGTTTGTATCAGTTCATGCATTTTTTGGATTGGAAACCGGTTGAGCTGGCATTTGGGGTTGATTCACTTGATCATTGGAAGCATTAGGGGCATTAAGGGCTAGAGGTGTTTGTACCCATGGTCATTTTTGTCCCTAATTCTGCCATGGTTGGAATTGGTTTTGATTCTGCTGCCATGAGGATTGATTTGCTTGCCATTGTGGTTGTTGGTTAGACTGCCACTAGGATTGGTTCCATTGGGGATTCATCCATTCTAGTTGCCCCCAATATGTAGGTTGGGGTTGTGGCTGATATTGTGGGGTCCACTGATTTTGGTTCTGCCATGGATTTTGATTCTAGTTTGATTGTGAACCATATTGTCTTGGATTTGTGTTATACCCTTGGTTCTGAGGTCTTTGGCCGACGTAATTGAGCTCTTCCTCGATTACTGGTGGTTTCTTGATATTGTGCTTTATTCCTGCTAAAAGATTGCAAGAATTGGTTGGGTGTGGTTTTTCACAAATCTCACAAATTTCAACCTGATTTAATGGGCATTCCCTCAAAAGGTGTTTCCCCCTACATTTGGAACAATAAATTGATAAAGGTTTAGTGGTCCTCTTTTCTCCTTGCATGTTAAGATGTAATAGCAAATCAATCTTCATGTTTTCCAATTCTTCCATTACTTCAGATACATCAGTGGTGTGAGTCTTATTCCTCCTGGAGTTTCTATTCCCCACTCTAGTTCTAGAGTAGTTTCTATAGATCTCCACAATGTCGTCCAAGGAAAGGTTGTTAATGTCTCCTTTTCCCACTAGGTTCAAGGATTCTCTAGACTCATCTTCAATCCCTCTTAGGAAAATTGTTTTGCTGATTTCGCCATCTAGCCCATTAGTGCACCTTTGATGTACAAATTGAAATCTATCAGCATAGTCTTCTAGACTTTCGTCTTCTAATTTCTTTATGCAAAAAATTTATTCCTTTCTATCTCTCACTCGACAGTAATCTTGGTATTTATCCAAGAATTCGGTCTCCATCTGCTGCCAAGTCCTAATCGTTCCTGACCCTAAATCCATAAACCATCTTAAAGCCGATTCTTTCAAAGTTGAAGGAAACAACTTCAACTTCTGATTATTAGTTGAATAATCATAGGTTTGGCATAAGATTTTGAATTCAAATAGGAATTGATCAGGGTCTTCTACAGTTTTTCCCTTAAATGTTGGAAGAACTGAGGGTGAAATGTTTTTCATAAGGGGTTCATCAAGCTGTCTTTCAAGATTGACAGGATTTGAAAATGTTCTATTTGCTGGTGGACGTAGTGGTTGATCACCCATTTCTTCTCTTGGAATTGGATTTATGTTCTCTTCTTGATTTTCAATAGGGTTTTCTTGATTAATTTCTTTATTTTCAATCTGGTATTGTTGGATATCCTCTTGATTAAAATCAAGATTTCTTCTAATGTCAATGTTTGGTGAAGAAACCTTCCTAGTTGGTCTCTGCTTCGTCTCATCCACTATTTTAGATCTCTCTTCCCTATCAACACTAAGGTTTAACACTAAATAGCCAAATCATTTAAGTATCCCCGACAACGGTGCCAAAAATGATGGGCAAGGTCGTTGATGTCACAACTTGCATCATTTAATTAATTCTTTTATCAAACCAGGTGTGTCTTGGAGCAATATGCGATAAGGATAGTTGTCATAGATTCTTTTGGGGGGTTTGCACTATAAACAACGACTTCAGGTATCATTTTTCCTACTTCAGGAGCTTTCAGGAGCTTTTGGGCACTCTTCAGGAGCTTTCAGGAGCTAAATTGTAGCGACTAATTCCTAAGATTTAAATCTACTTTAACTTCTAATTTAAAATTCAACTGACTTAATTATGAATTTATTAACTTTGATTTAGACCAATTCATGGAGACAATTAATGATTAATTTAATCCTTAATCTAAAACACAAAATTCCAAATTAATTCTATTTTTCTTTAAAATAAATCCATAATTTAATTGCTGGAAAGTAAATGCTAATTTAAGAGTAGGAATAAATTACAGGAAAATGATGATTATTCTAAAAAGCATAAAAACTAATCTCCATGAACAGATTTTGAATAGACTTCAACTCCATCTTCCCATAAATTCCTAACATTGTTTTAATGAAGCTTAACAAACAAATATTAATTCTAACTGATTTGAACGACATCTAAACCTAATTTATATGAGAAAATTGTTCAAAAATTCTAATGGTTCAATTCAACATTTCTAATAAACAAATCTAAACATTCTAACGATTCGATCTTAACCATAATAAACTTAAAACTTCGAAATGGAATTGTAAATAGAAGTGATTATCCGATCTTAACATTTACCAAGATAGAAGACGATTTTAACGATTGATCAATTCAAAATCAGTTTCTACTACATATTTAATGAATCAGAAAATAACAACACTTAACAAAAATACCATAAGATCGTTCCAAAGGTTGAGCGGGCCTTGCTCTTCCTTAGATAAGATCTTTCAACACAATAAATTAATTAACTTCTTGCTTCCTTTCTCATTGATCAAAAGTAGAACACAGAGCAAAGTATTGCGTGTGATTACAAAAAAATCTAATTGCAAATTATCTAACTCCTAACTAAGACCGAAATGTGGATATTTATAAAATATCCTTATTAGCTTCTAACATGGCGTTAACTGCCAAAACTTAAGGCGACCATCTACAGATTAAAAAATGAAACTAAAAATAGAACTGAAGTTGACTATGGAGGACTATGCCAGAACTACGCCAGATTGGTGCTGGAAGTAAAAGTTCCTCAACCGACTATGAAGAAGTTGATTCAGATTTTGAGTGACTCATCATCCAGTAGGGCCTATCTATGGCATAGTCATTCTTTAGGATTAGATAGAGAGTTTAACCATCTCATCAATCTTTAAGATACCCTGTTAAAAATCCTTATGGAAAGGACAACAATCATGGAAATAAAGATTAATGCAGCATAATCATCTCATCCAAAGTCATCATAAAGCAACACATTTAACATAAGCTATTACTTCCAAAATATCTGCTAATTTAGTTAAACATAAAGTAAAATAAGCAAATATGTTAATCTATTGTGTACCACCAGTTATGTCAATTAACAATAAAAACAAGTCTTTTTAAACATAAAAAGCCTTAAACGAAAGTATTTTAATCTCCCATCAGAATCTCTCCTTTAAAAATTTGCATAGTTGGTTGGCACAGTTCCCCCATATTTTTTTTATTTTTTGTAATATTGAAGTAGGGGCCCGGGGGTGGTAGCCACCGACGGGGTCAAGGGGGCAAAGCCCCTTTGTGGGGGTTGAGGGGGAAATGCCGCCTCGTGGGGTTCGGGGACAATGACCCCAACATGCTCCTCTCGCAATACAGGTAGGGTCGAGGGGCAGAGCCCCTGCCACCAAGCATAAATTCACTATCGAAAATGCATTGGAGTACACACAGATTAAGTATTTTTTAAAAATATCACTTTAAAATTAAGACTAAATGAAAAGTGAATTTTTTACCATTGATTAGCTTTTTAATCAAATGGCTGCAAGTTGAGTCCGGGACCTAATACACACGTGCTTTTTAAAAGGCTTGTTGAGGCCCAGAATTTGTTTTGGTCCACACAATTAGGTTTAATCATGTGGACCAAAACAAATTCTGGGCCTCAACAAGCCTTTTAAAAGGCATGTGCGTATTAGGTCATGGAATCAACTTGCTTCCATGTGATTAAAAATATAATCAATGATTCGATGACAATAAATAAAAGCCTTATTCAAGGTTAAAATATCCCTAAAATTAAATGGCAATTTATTATTGTGGTGATATTGCCCCAAAATTAATGGTAGTAATATAATATTATTGGCGAATATAATTAATATTTGTAATTATAGTATAAACTACTAGCGAATCGGTTCCAATGATGCATTGTTTAAAAAATAATACATAGGTGAATTAATCAAGAAAAAATATTTTTTTGTAAAAACCTGGGAATTCAACATCCTTTTTAGCTTGTGCTATTCGCCATTTCTAGAGGTCCTGATTTAATTTATTTGCTAATTGGCAAAGATTCGCCACTAAAGTTTTCCCTAGTGATGCAGTGATTTATGGATGCATTTCTTTTACAGTATCTTTTCTATGCACTTTTTATGATGATGTATGGATGGTGCAAATGTTATGATATGCAAATGGTTTAAAATGCTTAGACTAATAGATCTATATTATGCATTGATGGATGATGATGAATTTATGAGATGCAATGACATATTTTTTTATTTTTCAATATCTTTCTTATGTATAATGCATATATGGATGACATGATGATGCACATGATATGATGTGATGATGCTTTTATAATGATGCCTATGTGATGATGTATTCAATTATGATGCCTTTGTGATGACATGTTATGTTGCACATGGTATGATAATGCTTATATGATGATGCAAATGGATGATATGATGTATATGTGATATAAATGCTTATATGATGATGCAAATGGATGATATGATCTAAATGTGATGTAAATGCTTATATGATGATGCAAATGGATGATATGATGTATATGTGATGTTTATATGATTATGTAATGGATGTAAATGTATGGTTTATGAGATTCTTAGAATAACCAATCTATATTATGCAATGATGAAATCCAATGCACGTGAGATGATCAATGTTTCTTATATGATATGGTATGATATGCATTATGTTGATGGTTTTGTGGATACAGGATGGATGCAATAGCGATGATTTTGATTAACTGTCATGGTACCATGTTAGCATGGAGAGAAGGAAGAAGAAATAAGATAATCCAACAAGTTAACTTTATTAGAGATGATGATGATGATGATGATTTTCTTACTAGGGATTGGGACCTTAAAAGGGACATTTACCTTATGTTTGATAATACACATAGGCTTGATGCATAAAGGTATAAAGAACCAGGATGGCGTTGCACCCAGTGTGATGGACTTTGACTTGAAAATTAGATAGGAGTACTCTTGTTCACACCTGACATACGAAACCTCATTCAAAATGTAGTTCGGATATTCCAAATATCTCAGACCAAAACATAGAAAGGAAAGCCTTCTTATGTGGTCAGCAAGACACCTAAAACATCCTCCATACAAAACAAACAAAGCACGCATGACCAAAGTTATATTACAAGAATATCTAACAAGCATAGTAGATAAAAAGATAAAGATCATTGCCCCATTCATTTCTCTCTAAATCCCTTTGCTTGGACATCATTGAGAGGTCATCGAAATGAGCACAATAAGATAAGCCAAAAGACAAAGATAAAGTAAACAAACAAGCTAATGTTCTTCAATACCACTAGCCAAGACTAAACTACGGTGATGCCTAATGTTGATGTCCATTGTAGGAAGGATGCATCCTAGGACATGATGTTATTAGATTATTGATTTGGGATTGATTGGATGATAGGCTATTAATACAAAGAGTTGACTAACTTGTTTACTTACTGACCTAGACTTGAGATTTTGGCGTTTGAGTTTTCACTTTTAATCGACTAGACTTGTTTTTTACTGTTTCACCAAAGGTTGAGGATGACGATGATTTATTATGAGTGATGTTTATTTTGGGTGATTGGGAAATGGGATGGGTGGATTTTTTCAAATATTTTGATATTTTTTATGTTTTGAAATGTTTTGAGGCTGTTTTTGGTATTTTCAAGATGTTTTGCAAATGTTTTGATTTTCAAATTTTCTAATGTTTTGGGGTTTTCTGAGATTTTGACCAAAATACTAACCTAAAGACCTATCCTAGGGGCCTTGGGGGATGATCAAGGATTAGCCTTGCCTACGTTATACACACAGAGACCACGTAGTTCGACTGACACAAACTCAATTATTGATGAGATATGAACAAATGGATTGCTAGTTTATTATGGCAGACTCCTAAAGGACTGACCTAAGTGTCTTGGGGGATGATCAAAGATCAACCTTGCCTATGTTTAAAGCTCAGAGATGACATAGATCGATAAGATGACTCTATTTTTTGACTGAATTTTTGACCTGCTGTTGGATTTTGATATATTTTGGATGTTTTTGGATTTTTTGATTTTATGAATGTTTTTGGATTTTTTGGATTTTAGGAATACTTCAAGAATATACACAAATCCGATCTGATGAGAACATGCGCCCAACATGATGCAATAGACTACTCCGATAAAGGTAGGACAAAATGACCTTGAGAATGGCTCGAGTAGTACTAGGAGGGATCATGATACAAACACAGGACCAAGCCATGATGCGGATGTGAACGAATGATGGATGGAGATGGATGGATGATGCAAAAAAATCTGTGAAAATCTTGGTGGATGGAAAGTGCTTATTTACACAAGGTGCCTATTTTCCAGGTTTTCACCAAGGTACTTGCCCAAAGTGTCACCGAAGTGGTTTTTAGTATAGGACATTTTTTTCTTTACTATTTTTAATCCTTTTTTTGATTTTTTTTGATTTTTTATGTTTTTTGATATTTTGTTGTCACCAAGACGCCTGTTTGTTAGGTTTTCATTAGGGTGACCATTTTTTCAGGACACTTTCTCATTTTTTTGTATTTTCTGGTTTTATACCTTGCAAGATTAGGCATAATTTTTTTTGAGATGGGAGTTGTTCATGGGCTCCTGCAGAGATTCCTCTTCCAGTGTTGATAACTGATATGCCCTTGACTTGTAACTCGCTATGATGACGAAGGGTCCCAACCAATTAGGTTCAAAATTTCCCTTGCTATCCAGATTTGGAACATTCTTCTGATTCTCCTTGAGCACAAGTTCCCCAACTTGGAAGATTCAACTACTGATCTTCTTCTTGTAGCTTCATTTGAGTCGATTTTGGTAGACTTTCAAATTGTTTGAGGCATCCATGCGCCACTCATCTAGTAATTCTATCTCGTTTAATCTTGATACCCGATATTCTTGATTTGTGATGATATTCTACAATGATATTCTCAAGGATGGGAGCTCATTCTCAATGGGAAATATGGCTTCTGATCCATAGACTAGGGAGAAAGGGGTGGCACCTACTGGTGTGTGGATACTTGTTCGATAGGCCCATAGGGTAGGATTTAACTGCAAATTCCAGTCACAATAACTATTTTCTTGAGGATTTTTAGGATGGTTTTATTGGTAGCTTCTTCTTGGCCGTTTCCTTGGGGATAATATGGGGTGGAAAAGTGATGTTGGATTTTGAACTTCTGGCATAGGTCACGAACATCCTAATTCTTGAAAGGTGTCCCATTATCTAAGATAATGGCTTGAGGAACACTGTAGCGACATATTAAGTAGTTCAAGATGAACTAGGATATTTACTTTCCTATAATGTAGTTCATGGGGATGGATTCCACCCACTTGGTGAAGTACTCAGTGATAGTAATGATAAATTTATGTCCACTGGATGAGGTGGGGGTAATTTTTCCAATGAGATCGAGCCCCCATTGTGAAAAGGGCCAAGGTGTGACAATCAGGTGGAGCTCTTGAGCTGGTGCATGAATGAGATCCCCATGCTGCTAACACTATTTACATCTTCTGACATAGTCATGTGCTTCTCTTTCCATTGTGGGCCAGTAGTAACCTGTCCTCAACAACTTCTTGGCCAAGGTCATAACACTCGAGTGTGAACCACAAATGCTATTATGTACCTTAGTTAAGGTAGTCAATGCCTCCTTAGTGTTTAGGCAATGCAAAAGGGTCCCTTCAATGCTTCTACAGTATAGGGTATCTCCTAGGATGACAAAATAGGATGAATTTTTGACAAAGGCTCTCTTGAGGTTTGGGGTTATGTCGAAATGGAGGACTCCTATTCTCAGGTAGGTGTATATATCATGGTACTAGGGATCATCGGGACCAATGATTTTGCACAAAAATTCGGACTCCAGTACCTCGAATGTGGGCACAAGAAGCTGCTCTACGAGGAATTATTGCTTTGGGATGTGTGGGATTTCTAGGAGTGATTCGATTGTAGCCATTGCATCTGCCGCTTTGTTGTTTGCTCTTGGTAGTTTCTCAAATGTGATATCAATGAAGAACTCCTTGAGACTTTCTACCAATTTATTGTATGGAGTTAGCTTGTCATCCTTTGTTTGATACTCATTGTTGAACTGGTTGATTATGAGCTATGAATCTCTGTAGAGCTTAAGTGCCATTATCTACCATTGCACCACAATTCTTAATGCTATGACAAGAGCCTCATATTCTACGATGTTATTTGTGCAAGGGAATGATAGTTTGTATGACTTTGGAATGCAATCCCCTTGTGGGGTGATGAAGAAGATCCTTGCTCCCAATCCATGTTGTGTGTAGGATCCATCAAAGCACATTTTCCAGTGATCCGCTACACTTAAGTTGAAGATTGATTCGTTGGGGAATTATGAGACAAGCGGATTCTCTGAGTATATTGGTGCTTCTACAAACTGATCTGTAATTGCTTGTCCTTTTATGGCCTTGCATTCCACATACTCAATATCATGTTCTATGAGGATCATAACCCACTTTGTTGTCTACCTTGTAAGCGTTGCCTTAGAAAGCAGGTACTTAAGGGGGTCTATCTTTGCAATGAGATTTATTTGATGGGCTAGCATGTAATGTCTAATTTTTTGAGTGTTGAACATGACTGCTAGACAAGATTTCTCAATGGAGTTGTATTTCAGTTCATGGCCCACCATAGTTCTACTGATATAATAGATAGCTCTCTCTTTTCCATTTTCATCATGCTGTGCCAAGAGAGTGTTGAGAGCTGCCGCTGTTGCTGATATGTATAAGATCAAAGGTTTGCTTGGAATTGGAAGCATGAGGACTGGCGGCATGAGTAAGTACTCCTTGATCTTGTTGAAGGCCTGATGACATTTCTCGTCCCACTTGTATGCTACCCCCTTGTCAAGTAGGTGAGAATATGGGACTGCCTTATCTGCTAGTTGTGCTATGAATCGATGGATGGACTGGAGTCTTCCTTGTAAGCCTCTTAGCTATTTCAATGTTTTGGGTGCCTCCATTTCAAGAATTTCCTTAACCTTAGCAATATCTATTTCAATCCCTCTCATAGACATGGTATACCCAAGGAGCTTTCCTGACTGTACTCTAAAGACATACTTCTTTGGATTGAGTCTGACTTTGTGTTCCTCTAACTTATCAAAGATGGATCCCAATGTGGCTATGTGATCTTGTATTTTATTGGATTTAGCCAATATATCATCTACATAATCTTCCATAGTTTTGTGGATCATGTCATGAAATATTAGTGTCATGGCCCTCTGATAGGTTGCTCCTGCATTTTTCAACCCGAATGACATCATATTCTAGTAATATGTCCCCCATGGGAAAGTGAAGGCTATTTTGTGTTGGTCTTCTTTAGCTATCATGATCTAGTTGTAACCTGAGAACCCATCCATTAGCGATAGCATCTCATGTCTTGCTATCATATCCACAATCATGTTGATGTTTGTGTAGGAGAAAAGCTCCAAATCACCCAGGAGCAACCTGCAACTCAACCTTCACATCCGAGAAAATATAATCACAAAATAATGTGATAAGCTTAATTAAAGCTATGATCATTTGATTAATCATGTACATAGAAGCCTATTAAATAGGCAAGAAATGCGGTGAACAAACTCACCATCATAAAACAAGATAAGTCACGGGTGAAACTACCTGAGACAAACATTAACAAATATTAAATATATGTGTCCTAAGTTAAGCTTAAGACAATGTGTAAAAGGTAAAAACCTATTTACACCAACACCCCCCCTTAAGTGCAAACTTAGGGAGATTATTATGCAAGATGAAATGCAAATATGAGTCCCGGCTACGGGGTCATATTAGGTACTCATGTACAAATGAAAATGAAATCTCTCACAAACGGAGGAAAGGAGAAAACCCAGTGGGACAAAACTCCTCCCCAAAAGAGAGATACAATACAATAATGATATCCATCACAATTCCAATCAATCTCTATCCATACAAAGGATGATAAAAGAGATCATAGGACCCCCCATAAGAGATAACCTGCTGCAAGAAGAAGCACTGGAAGTTCACTGCGGAGTAACACTGGAATCTTGAATGCGGAAAGCCAGGAAAGATACTTCTGTTTGCTAGAAACCATATTAGAGTCACTCAAGGACTCAAGCCGGAATCATGATAAAGCAACAACAGACCCGATGCCAAGGAACACTGGAAAACTCACAAATTGGCACATCTCTGGAATCTATGAAGCAACAGTCGATTGAAAGATGATCTAGAATTAAACTGAAGTACAAAGAAAATTTGAAGAGCACGGGAGTGCAACACGACCTTTAGACTTCAATGAGCAATAAAAGCTACTAAATAGAAATTTTTTGAAGAAACATCAACACCACTAGAAATTTGAGATCGCCACCTTTCCGACGATATTTCGTTTGCAAAATTTTGCCATATGGAGCTAAAGTTATGTAGAAATGAAAAAAGCCCTGAAAAAGGACCTTTCAACACTAATTGAGTGCAGAAACTTAATACTAAACAAGGTCAGAAATTGGGCCCCTGATCGTCCAATATGACCACCTTATTCAAAAAAGTAGAACAATACCACCGCCACCATTGGTGGTGGGTGGGCGGAGCTGACAGAGTGGGGTGGTGCCCCGGTGGCTGTGCCACCAAGGGGCACCCCACCCCAATACACCTTATAAAACCATCGGCCCTACAAAACTTGTGGTCGGCTTTTACAATGGTTGAAATAAAAACTTTAATACATATAAAAACCAAGCCAATCAATACACCTGCCGATAATTTTAAAAATAAGTATCGGGCACTGGCAGATATTGCACGATGACTTGATCGACTATTGACGGCAGACTCTAGGAGGAATATGCCAATGTAAATGAATCCTGACAGAATGATTTTATGGGGTCGGCCCAATGTGGCAGTCATCAGCGATGGAGAAAAGTATACCCGCCGATCTGACAAAGCAAGGATGTCGATGACCTTCAATGCAGCTGATACATGTGATACCCTAGGAAATGTCCATTGACAGTGACCAAACAACAAAGGAACTCAAACCGCCAGGTGAGACCGATCCAACGGTGAATGCCGGTTACAAATCCTTCAAAAGACTATTGAGAGCCGATTAACCAGCCTGCGGTGGAGCACTTGATGGCTTGGCCGATGACTTTCAATGGAGACTACCACGATACAATGTGACACAAATCGGATGGGTGATGCCAATGCAAGTCCTCCAATGCCAGATCTTGTACAATATCTGCCAATGCTCCAATCTGAATACACTAACGGGAGATCAGGAAAAGTGACTGATGGTGTAGAAATGGAGCTCGGGCTCCAAAGTCTATGGGTTGTCGATAGTCGAAGACGCCCCGAAATATGCTCCACACAAAAAAAAAAATGTCGATTGGAATAGCTTCAGATGCCGCCAATGATAGAATCGTGTACCCGGTGACTAGATCGAAGCCAAAGATTGCAGAAGATCTGTTGTGTGACCACCGAGTGAGAGAGATATATGTCAACCGATTAACAACCTTTACTGTGCGGAGGATGTGACCTTTTGGGAGGTTGTGGCCAGCGAATGGACCAATGGAAGCAATAAATGTGCCTATGAAAGATGGAAGGTACTGGCGATGAGGATTTAGGGTGCCGATTAGAAAACTAGGGGGAAATAAGGCCTTCGTACCTGACAGTGAAGACAAGTAATGTAGACACTGAATGATATGCTAGCCCGTCAACGAGATTTGTGATCTGGACAAAGGGACGATGTGATCTAATGCCTGTCGATGATTTGACAAGGAGCAGAAACCTCCAATGCTGCCGATGAGAAGAGTTTGGCGCCGATGGCAAACCCTCGATGATGTCACAAGATGGGCTCGAGCCTGGGAGCCTCTTTTAGACCGTTGATGAAGTTGACAGAGATCCCAGCTGATTGAATTCGCCGACCAGATGAACGATCTGCCAAGATCAAATACGGGTCGGTGGAAAGAAGGAACCCAGTGGCGAAGAAAAGATGGCCGATGGTAATGTAGAAAAGACTGTCGAATAAGATGTCGATGGAACAAGGACGCTGATCCAGGAAATTGACCGATCCACCAATGACAACCACCTGCATACAATGATGTGAGACCTGTGACAGAATAAATGGAGGGCACTGTAGATCTGAAAAATCTAACGCAGGTGTTGCAGACGCATCTTTAGAATATTCTCACAATATTGGCCCAAAATTACCAAATTTATGATAAAAAATAGTAGAAATATTTTCCTGAAAATATTTTTTGCGAAAATAGGTGCAGGCTAACCACATGGAGGTCTACCAAAACACCAGTGGCAAAAGATTCTCAGCGGAAAGAAGGGCAGGAGGCCTTCTCTGATACCATGTAGGAGAAAAGCTCCAAATCACCCAGGAGCAACCTGCAAATCAACCTTCACATCTGAGAAAATATAATCACAAAATAATGTGATAAGCTTAATTAAAGCTATGATCATTTGATTAATCATGTACATAGAAGCCTATTAAATAGGCAAGAAATGCGGTGAACAAACTCACTGTCATAAAACAAGATGAGTCACGAGTGAAACTACCCGAGACAAATATTAACAAATATTAAATATATGTGTCCTAAGTTAAGCTTAAGACAATGTGTAAAAGGTAAAAACCTATTTACACCAATAGTTTGGAAGTGGAAAGTCATCCTTGGGAAATTCCTTGTTTAGATCTCTAAAGTTCGTGCAGATACAGATGCCTCCAGTGGGTTTTGAAATAAGTACGAGGTTTGAGACCCATTATGGATAATCTATCAGCCATATGAACCTTGCATCTAGGAGCTTTTGCAATTCCATTTTGACCAACAATGCTATCTGGGGATGCATCTTCCTGAGCTTTTGTCTAATTGGCTTTGCTTCAGGGTAGACAACTAGGTGATGAACCACAACCTCTAGATCAAGCCCAGACATGTTGGCATAGGTCCATGCAAAGTTTATCTTCTTTCTTTTAGGAATACAACTAGAAGTTCCTATTCTTCTATGAGAAGTGACTCTGCATAGAATGCTATGTGTGGTAGTTCCTTTGTTCCCAAGTTGACTGGATTGCACTTCTCGACTAATACTGCTAACTTCTCTTGATGAATTGCACTGAGAGGAAGATTGAATCCTTCATCCTCCGGTGCCTTATAGAGGTTTTCACCATTGGATACATCCTTTATTTTTAGTGTTTTTGGGTCAGAGAGTGCCACTGTGTGGTTTTCACTCAAAGACCTAGAGATAATTCTCAAATTTTCACTTTTGTGACTGAAAGATTCAATCATTTCCTCATAATAGGCATGTGTGTCTAGCATGATGTCAAACCCAACCTTGTGATCTCCATATGGTACCATATCCCGCATTCCCATGAATTCTGAGAGCACCTCATCATTTTTGAATGTCTCCAAAATTGGTGGTCCTCGTTGGTTGTAATTGATGAGTTGGGGATAGACCAAGTTTATTTCATGGGTTTGATGGTTTGACTCAAAAGAAAGGGTGATAATAATGAGCAAGGAGGAATCCTTGAAAAGCATAGGCAAGTCAGTTATGGGGTCCTCATCACTACTACACACATCAGTTATGTCAAAGGTAAAGTTGTCTATGAATCGACCTATGGATATTGGTAATTGAAGGGTGGATGCTGATTGCTAAGGGGGAGTTTTTACCTTTCTAACCAAGGAACCTTTGCCAAGTATGGTCACCTTCGAAGGGGTACATCCGAGAACAAGATTTCTTATTCGCTTCTCAATGACAAGAGGTTCAAATAGGCCATTGTCATTCTTCCCAAGTTTCTTGTTTCTATCATAGCCCATATTGAGCATCATTTGTAGTCCTTTACTGCTTTCATCCATTAGAAGATTAGGCATGAGCCTTTCATCTTGATATAGGAGACTGGATATGTCTCTTTCATCTACTATTTCCTAACTTAGATCCCCCAACTTCTGAATCTAGAAGGGTCTTCTTTGAAGGTATGTGATGATGTTTCAGTTGGTTGGTGTTTCTCGTGAGTCCTAGGAGATTGAGGTAACTCTCCTATGATGAAAACACTTTTCTTCATTCTATAATCCCCACACCCATTGTCTTGGATAATGACCTTGATTTTAGATATATCAGGGATGGTAGGTGTCTTTGTATGAGAAGTGGAGGCTAATGTAGCTAGGTCTACATACAAAGTGGTAGGGCCTTCATTATTCTTTGGGACTTGGGGGATTTTATAGTATTTTTCTTCTAGGCTCTTGCAATAGGCAAAGGGTTTGGGATCACCATGAACCGTGACCTCTTAATTTTGATATGGGAACTTGACACATTGATGAAAGGTGGAAGTGACTACTTGCATCCCATGGATCCATGGATGCCCTAGAAGGATATTGTAAGGAAAATCAAGGTCGAGGACCTGACATGTGGTTTCCATAATGGTTGGCCCTACTTGAATAGGGAGATGAATAGTGCCCTGAGACACTCTTTCCTGATCATCATATGCTCTGATTGTGATGCCCTTACCCTTTTCAATGGCATCCTTTGAGAATCCTAGATTCTTTATTAGTTTGAGGGAACAAATGTTTAGACCCACACCCCCATCCACCAAGACCATTTTGAATTTGTTTTTGTGAACTAGGACTTCAAGGTGGAGGGTGTGATTGTGAGATGGTTGGGTGGGGAAGTCCTGATCGGAAAATGTTATGAGACTTGGAGTGGTGATATTTTTGACCATAGCTTAGAACTGGTCAACATCAAGATCCACGGAGACACTGGATGAAGCCAATGCTTCCTCTAGGATTTTTCTATGTGTAGGTGATATCTTCAACAACTCCATGATGGAGATTTGAGTGGGGGTTCTATTCAACTGGTCTAGAACATTGTAGCCATTTGGAATGAATTTCAGATTGGAAGCGGATGCCTTAGGTGGTTGTGATGGTCCAACAATGGTAACTTTACCGCCACGTGTGGTGACTCCACAATCAGCTTTGGCTCCTTTGATGCTAACAACATTGACCATTTCTTCTAGAGATGTGAGAACATGGTCATACACATGGTTCATATTAGCATACTTGGTCTTTCCACGGTTGTTTCCTTGATTATGATACGACATCGGATTCGTGTATATTTTTATGTCCTGATTTTTGACTGGTTGTTCAACATTTATGATCTTGTCATCAATGAGGTCTTGGATTAGATTTTTCAACCTCATGCAACTAGTTGTTGTGTGCCCCTTGATTTTTTGGAAATCACAAAGGTGATTCTCATTGTACCATGGTGGTTTCACTTGGGGTTCCTGATAGTTCTCATAAGTGGGAATTTTGATGAGATTTTCATTTATTAGTTTCTTCATGTCTGATTCAATTGGTTCCCCAAGGGTTGTGTACTTTCACTTGGGGGGATTTTTATTTCATGGGGGTGGTCCCCCTTGATTATTTAGATTGTTGATTTGATTGTTGGGTGGTTGTTGTGATACTGTGTTGGCTTGCATATTGTTACGATTGTTGTTTTGCGGTTGTTGGTATGTTTGGGTGTTTTGTTTTAGAGCACTAGTTATGACCTTGGCATCCACCACACCGTCATTGGTAACATTTGTTATAGCTGGTGGAAGGGTGGTTGTCTTTATTTTCTAGATATGTGGATGTCCCCCCTTGTGCCATAAGGGCTCGTTCGACGTTGAGCTCCTTGGGGATGAATTGGTCATAGGTGGTGATGCCCTACACCTTAAGATGAAAGGACAAGGTTTTATCAAGATCTAAAATGATGGTGCAAACTTGTTGTTCTTCTAGCATGGCCCATTTGCTCTTGTTGGAATTGGATCACCATCTTTGCAAGAAGGAAGTGAATGATTCCCCCTTAGCTTGTTTAAGAGCTAATAGTTCCTCTAGACTAACATCCATACCAATATTGAATGCGTCTACAATATCTTGGAAATTTTTGATGCCAGGAGGAAGGCATGAGAACCACTCCATGGTAGGACCAACCAAACTTTGAGGAAATAGTTGCATCAGATATGTATCATCATATGTGACCTCCATGCAATGTACTTGGAATTCCCTGATGTGATCTTTAGGGTTTCCCGTCCCACGGTATTTGTTGAATTTAGGTATTGTCAATTTTTCTATTGATGGTGCTTTTGTTCCTACAACTATTCCTCACACTTCTAGTGTGCATCATCATTCAAAGGAGAGATTTGGCTTCTTGAAAATTGGTGTTCTCACTTCGGATCCTGTTCTCGAGCCTTCCCTTTCATATCCTCCACCTCCTGTTGCTATTGTTGTGGCTGCCGATGTGGCTTCTTCTATTTCAGTGCATCAGGATCCTATTGATCATCCATCTTTGGAGGTTTCTATTCAGTCTTCACCTACTTTGACTTCTTCATTGGTTGAGGTCACATCTGCTTCTGTGGAGACATCTTGGGCTATGCCTATTCCACCTTCAGAGATTTATTTCATTTGACCTCTTCCCTCTCACTTCTTTCAGGAGATGCAGTTTCTTCAGTTCTTTTGGAGTTACTTCATTCTAGGGGGATCTGTGGTCTCTTTCTTCCTCTCTTATGGGGGGATTCATTTATGTATCTTTGTGATGGATGGTTTCCTTGGGGGGTCTTATGGAGTCCTCCATCTTTCATCACTTAGTTTTTTGCATTCTATTTTGGGGAGGAGTTTTGTTCCCATGTGGTTTTCTCCTTTACCCCGTTTGATTTAGTTTGCATTGCATTTGTAAATGAGTACCTGATCAGGCCTTATTACCGAGACTCATCTTTTCATAATAATTTGCTTCTCCCTAAGTTGCACTTATGGGGGGGTGTTGGTGTAATTAATTATTTAATTACACTTTAGCATAAGTTTACTTAGGCATTTTTATTTCCTAAGTTAATTCTTATCCTTATCTTATTGAGTTGTCTTTTTGCTCAAGATAAAATTAGGGTTGTTTTTTCTTGCTTTATTGCATCATTTCCTTTTTGAAGGATTTTGTATTATTTGTAAAACAATTACATTCAATAATCAATTATGCTGGTTTTAGCTTGCACAATTTTTCTTTGAGGGTTTACAGATTTTGTTATGAATATCTGTTGCATGTGATAGGTGACTTGTAGGTGATTCTTGGGGACTGTGAAGTTGGTTTTCCAACTTCTACACAAAACCCTTGGGGAATGGAACCTTCGCGAGGCTCTTTTCAAATGGATAGGGAAACAAGTTGCTTGGTGTCTTTGTTGTTTTCCCTGATTGGAGATCAAGCACTTTCTACGAGAGCAATTTGATTTGTGTTGTCACCTCATCTTGTGGATCAAGGGGTGAAGTGAATGTGTTTTGAAGTGGTCGAGGTATTTGAGTGATGTGTGGAGTGTTGGGTGTGTTGGTGGGAGTTTGTTACAATCTCTGTTGTGCGATTAAGGCTTACTGATATTCCTACCTTTTCTATTACGCCAACAATGCTTGTTGTTGGGCTAGTAATGCTACTTCTTTCTATGCTTGGTATTGTTGTGTAGGGCTTGTTGATATGCTTGTTGCTAAGCTACTTGTAGTTGTGCCTGGTATTGAGCTTGCACTTGTGCCTGCTAAGCTTGATATTGGGCTTGAGCTAGAGCTTGCACCTATTGGGCAGCCTGTGCAACATGCACTGCTTGTGCGGCTTGAGTGGCTTGAGTGGCTTGTGCAGCTTGGGCAACTTGCTGTTGTTGTAATAAGTCTTGGGCTTGATTAGCCCATTGTGCTTGTTGTGTGGCTTGAGCTGCTTGAGCGGCTTAAGCTGCTTGAGCAGCTTGCACTTGCTGAGTAGCTTGTGTATTTTGGGCTTGTTGCTCTTGGAATTGCTAATATGCCTTTTGATAGGCCTGTTGTGCTACTTGCAATGTGATGCTATATTGATTGGCCACATTTGGTCTTGGTGGCGGTAGTGGTGGTAGATTTGGAATAGTGTTCATTCTTGTGATGAGCAGTGCCGTTGTATTAATGGTGGGGATTTGTGTAGTGGCTAGTGTGAGTGATATGCTTGGTCCTTGGGAGACCGTGTTTATGGATGGAACAGTGACTACTTGGGTTGCTTAGATGGTTTCCACCTATTGCTGTGATATCGATGGCAAGAGTGGAGGATTCATTATGATGTTTTGATTGATGATTGGGGGTTTGTTTTGATTTTGATTTAGTGATGGTAAAGGAGGTAACCCTAAACTGAGAGGTGGTGTAGATGTTAACAAAAAAGGTGGAAGTGGTGGAAAAATGGGTAGTGTGTTCCCTTGTGGAAATGATGATGATGAGGGGTCAAAGATTCCCCCTAGTCCAAATAGCCCACCTTCTCCTTGAGAAGTCATAGGGAGAGAGGTTTGTGTGTTGAGAGGATATGCGGATGTTGCATGAAAAGATGATGATGGGTCATTGGGGTCTTGAAATGTAATAGACACATATGGGTGTAGTGGGTTTTGAGGAACAGATTGACCCAAGATGGTGTTTGCATCAAAATATTGGTTGTTCACAAGGGGGTGTGTTTGTAGTGCCTGAAGCAATGAGCTCCCCTTGTTGACAATTGGTGGAGATGGAGTAATGGATGATGTGATTTGGGGGATGGTTTGAGTGATGCTTTGAAATGGAGGTGCGGATGAGGTTGGGGGTGTGGATGAAATTGGGGGCATGATCCCAAGAGGTTTCTCCACAATAGTGCTTACATCATAATCGAAAGGGAGTTTATCCCCTTATTTTTCCAATTCAAGCATGTATTGGGAGGGAAATAGCCTCATCACGATATTGACAATTTTGTGAGTTTCAGGATTTTGGACCATTTCAATAATTTCATCTTGTGTCATCCCTAAGACATTATTGGTGACGTCTTCCACTTGACATTCCTCTTGAGAATCTTGTGGAAGTGGAGGAAGATTGAGTGTGGGATTTCTAGATCCAATGGGATTGATTTCGATAGTAGTTTGACTCAAGTCACCCGAAGTTGATGTTTCTTTGTTTGATTCCATGTTCTTCTTGTGTTGAGATCTAGTTTGAACCATAAAATAGGGATCAATTTTCAAGAATGTAAGAGATGAATCTCTAATTATTTGGATTGATCTAATCTTTAGGTACAAAAAGGAAAGTCTAAGATACTAAGCATAAAAAGGATGGTGATGAGATGTTGAGATATGAATGATTGGTGAATGATTGGAACTCTTAGGAAACCTTAAGGAGGATGCTAAAATTTAGGACTTTTGGTTTGATGTTTGATTTGATTTTGGATTTTGATTTTGATTTTTGATTTGATTTGATTTGATTTTGATTTTGATTGGATTTGGTTTGGATAATGAACTCATAAAATCTAAGAGGTTGGATGTTGTCCTAGAGTAAACTTGTTCACAAGATGATAATTTAACTAAGTGTGTAAAGAAGGATTCATCTACACAAACCTAATCAAACAAGATGATTTGGATTTTGATTCAAGGATTTTCCAAAAGTTTAGCATAAAGGAATTTTTCAAGATTTCCAAGAGTTGTTTGTGGGGTGAATTTTGATTTTGATGTTTGAAGGATGGATGAAAGTTTTGATTTTGATCCTAAGAGAGACTTTGTTTACTAGACCAAGGTGTTAAAGAACATGCAATAATTCCTATGTGAGATAGTCAAACCTTTGAAAGAGACTTGGATTTTGACAATAGTAAAATGAATACAAATTAGGATTGTTCCTTGATGCATGTTTGTAAAAGTTGAAGGTCAATCTTTCACTAAATTCATAAAGCACAAACAACCTTTTCTTGCAAGCTTTTTGACTAAGACCTTTGGAATTTGGTTTTTGGATTTTGATCTTTTGGGAAATCATTTGAAAGAGCACATGTGTGGGGTCCAATTTTTTTGTATCTTTGCTTAATGAATTCTTTTTACCACAAACAATTCTTGATTAGTTTTTCAAACTAAATGTCCAATGTCCCAATTTCTTCTCATCCCACAAAGTCCATTATGTGGAAATCAAGGAAATTAAGGAAAAAGTTCCCTATTGTTGACTTTAGTGAGAGTAAATTATGATGTAAATTCAAATGCTTAGAAGCCTCTAAGGATAAAATCCCTAGGGAAAGCAATAACACTTGAATTTTTTCAAAGGTATTTACTTCCTCTAAAGGGTTTGAAATTTGATGATCATGTTGAATGTTTGTTTTCCAATGTCTAAGATCCAAGAAAAGTGTTTTGATTCCAAGAACACGCACAACCCTATGGATAAAAAGGAAATATTTGTTGAATTCCCACTTGGATAAATCCAGCTATGCCTACTCTTAGCGGATGATTAGATGCTTGACCACACAGGCTCCCCCTTATAGTGCAGTCGCATCTCAAGTCAACTAAACATCAATACCCATGAAATTACCATGACATACTTCTCATCTCTACTAAGAGCCATAAAAATGTGGGATGGCTTCAAAATGACCATTCTTGCACCAACAAATAAATTAAGGATTTGGGCCTTCTAAACAAGAGGTTCTAGTATAGGCATTCCGTTCATGTGGGATCATCCATACGACAATAGACCATTGTTGTCCTTCTTGTTGGAACAATCCTTGTGATACTTGAACTTTCCTCAAGTACCCACACTTATATACCAGTTGGAAGTCGCTTGGATTTAGTGTGTTCTCGGTTGGGTCATTCCCTGGGGCGATTAATTTTTCCCACCAGGTAGGCCCTCTAAGGATAAACAAAAGTGAGCAAGCACATTTGTAGTTCGATCAATCTTTGTTGGGAAACAAATAGAGAACACACCCGATATACTCCACTCACCCTTGCAAGATTTTGTTCAATTTTATGAATCCAAATTGAAGTGTGAAGGAAATTACTTATACAACTTAATATCACAAAAATCCTTTTGATTCTCAAGATCGCTGGGAGGTGCGAGAGAAGTGCATACGTATTTTAGATGATATTACTTTGGATAAGAGATTACAAAACATAAAAGAACATGTTCATTTTAATCCCTCAAATCAATAATTGGATTCTTTTTTAAGCACCAAAAGGAAAAGTGAAAGTTGCTTGTTCAATTGTTAAGCATTAAACACAATCTAGTAAGTTTCCTATGATTCTTTTTAATCCTTTTTCTTTGTTCTTTTTAAGCCCAAATGAAAATTAGCGAGTCCTAAAAAGCATGAAAATGAAAAAGTCCTTAGAAAATGATTATGATTCCTCCCCAAAGTGTTTAAAAACACTAGGTACATTGAAATGATGATGCCATAGAGAAGCCTTCATCTTTGTTCTCCTCCCTTCACTTTTGATCAAGCCAACCTACAAAAATTGGTTAAAACTAGAGAAATAGAAGCCAAAAACCAGTTAGTAGTCAAAAGCAACCAAAATGAAAAAAACATATGTTGAAATTAATTTGACAAGTGCCTTTTACCCAACTCTAGTGACACAGTCTACAGAGGTGGTGTAGTTTGAAGAAGTCAACGGAGCTATATAGCACCGTTGGGGACTGATAGTGGCGGACTGTGGAAAACTAGTGAGCACAAATGTGGCACTGTATTGACCAAGCGACACTGTTTGAAGTTTGGACGTTCGGTGATAGAAAAATGGTCCAACGTCGCTATTTGAAATTCAAATTTTTTGGTGGGAAGAACACAGTGTCACAATTTGGAGTTTGATAGTGGCACAAAATGGTGCCACTAGATTGATAGCGTTGCAGTTTCTCTATCAGCGGAGTTGTTTTCCTGTAGGCACAAAAACCACAAAATTTCATAAAAAAATGTGTTAGATTCTTCAAGTTAGCCCTCCTTCTAGCACTATGGTGATGTTAGACCTACACAAACACAAAGAACAATCACACAACTAGTCCATTATGCAAGTTAAATCAACATTCCCCATGGAATTCATTTGAAATGCAAATACACAAGAAATAGGTGAAGAACACAATAAAGAAATCTATTAAATCCTATCTAATGCAAACAAACTCTCAATCCCATGGGGGAATTGGTGCCATTTTGATGTGGAAAACAGCCCTTTCCCAATCCATTGTAAGCTTGAATGATGATTTGATGCTTCCTTGGTGAAATTCCTACATAACCTAGCTATGAAAATGTGAAAATAGATGAACAATGGATGAGAAAATTCAAAATCTCAAGATAATGTCTTTGCATGAAGTTGTGGATCCCAAATCCAAATGAGAGCCTCTTATTTATAGATGTGAAAGATTTAGGATGAGGAAAAATGGATGAATGTGGGACAAAAGACCAACCAATAGCATGAAGCCACTTGTCAACATGTGAGTGGACAAAGGTGGAGCCCATTTTGGTGAATGCGCAATTAAATACAATTAGGTGGAATTTCAAAATGGATGAAATGAAAAGTTGGAGGGAGAAGAAAATGAAGTTAATGCCACTTGGCTCAAGGCAAAAGGACATGTAAGAGGTTTAAATGCCTTGTTGGATGTACAAAACTTTTTGGAGGGATTTTTCAAACTTGGAGAATATTCCCTTTTTGATGCCTTTTTGAAAGTAATTGAAGATTTAATAAACCAATTGAAATGATTTTCATGAGCAAGTTGCAAAAGCTAAAGGATTTGGTGATTAAGACTAGCATTAATCAAGATTTGATTAATTAAGAGGGAGATTAGTTGATTTGACCATTTTGACTTAGGATTTTTGGATTAATTTAAATCAAAATGAGAGGAATATGATTTAGATTTAATTAAATATAGATTGTTTATTTAATTAGAGAGGGATAATGTTAGATTAAATCAAATAAAGATTAATTTATTTAATTTAATAGAATGACTTTAGAGATTTAATTAAATGAATTATTTAATTAAAGAGAGACTATAGAAGCTGATTAAATAAAATGATTTACTTAATTAACATGAGATGATGACTTAATTAGATAAAAAATGATTTATTTAATTAAGAGATGAAATGTGATGAATTTAATTAAATAAAGATTATTTAATTAAATGACTAGCAAAGGAGATGATTTAGGATGAAGCGATGTTAGTAATCAGGATCAGGTGTATAAGATCAATTGGTACATTTTCCGTGTCTACAGGAAGAACTTGGGCATGACAATGAACAATCTCCATCTCCACCTGAAAATGTTGTCGAAGATCTTCCTCGAATGTCATCGCTTGTTACCTCAAATGTTCCTTACACACCTCCCAATCCTAACACTCCTCCACCTCCTCTTCCTACTTCACCTCCTCCCACATCTACGATACATGCAGTGGACGTTTCTCTTTCCCCTACAGTATCAACTGTGCTTGCCACTCCTCCTACAGTTTCAAACCTAAAAACTATTGATGTATTGTCAAGCTCTCCCTCATCCATCCCAAGTTTTTCATCTCCATCTTTTGATGTTTCATCTGAAGTTGAATTCGATAGATTTATGAATGAGTCTTTGCAGAGTCAACTTGGTATGCAGTCTACAGGAGCAATCATGACAGATACTACCCCGATTGTTACCACCAATCTTTTCTACATAAGTAGTTGTGATACAAGAGTTGACAGTGAGTCAAGAAGCATATAATTCCTACCTTTCTCCTTGGTTGGTCTCTCAAGTATCGAAGTGAAAGAAACAAATGATCTCTCCAAAAGAGCTTGATCTTGAAGAGTGAGATCCTCCAAAATCCAAGGGGAAGGAAAAGGCGAAGGCACATTCAAGGCTTCATGTTGAGAAAACTAGTCATAAGTTTGTAGAAATTGGTCTACCTCTGCAAGAAGAAGGTGATGTTAACATGGAGGACTACACAGTCATGAGAGTCTAGCTCAAAAAATTGAAAAATGAAAGTGCAAGGGAAGATGCACAAGTGGTCCTAGATGTATTAGCAGGAAGGCTTGACAAGATGGAACATGCTTGAAATATTTACAAGGAGAAGGCCGAGAGTTGTGCAGCTATTTTGAAAAACTAGCAGGATCTTTAGGAAATGTACAACCCTTGGCTATGGTGAGCCTTGAGGAACCAATAGTGAAAAAGGTGGAGAAGTTTTTCCTCCAAGGGTAAGGTGTTGTAAGATTTCATTGATGAAATAATAGAACATGGTTCGCAAGTCATAGTTGCTATGGATGAGAAGGCCTCTCAGATAGCCAAGCTAAAATCAGAGCTCGATAAGGAAGAAAGCATACTTTCCAAAAAGCAAAAAGCAATGGGAAAATTCCTCTCATTTTGGTCATGAATGAAAGAGGTAGAGCTGAGTAATTTGGTGGAAGTTGGGGTAATTCTCGACAAAGAGAAATATGTGGAGGTAAGAGAATCCCTCAAGCACCGCATTCAAGTGATCAAGTATCTTATCAAAGATATACACCAAGTACAAAAAGATGTTGAAGGACATTGTGTTATCCTAGAAAATGGAATTAAGGAGTTATTGGGTAAGCTCCTTGATGAAGATTATATTTTCTCCCTAGCCAGTGAACTTTGACAGATCTACAAGGAAGCTGTCATGAAGCAAGTGGAGGATGCAAACTTTTCAATGACCTCCATGCATGAAATTTGTGACATACTGGTTTCTTTAGATAATCTCAAGACGCATCTTGACAGATGCAAGAAGATTCACTCATCTGCCAGAAGATCAATCACCAGATTTCACACCATTGTGGATTACACTGCTGGTTCAGATGAGGAATTCATCTTGGAGACAAAGAAGATATATGAAGACTTTCGTGCCCAATGCAACGAGCCATGAAGACTTCTTTTCATCTCTAGTGTTAGATAGTTTTTTCTTTCATTTACGCATTTTGTAAATAGTTCTCAACATCTTACATATCTTTTTCCAAGATGTAATTACATGTAAAAACATAGATGTTTTCCTAAAAAGATGGACAACATTTTTGAATAAGTCGACTAGTTAGGTGAGATTTTCCTAAATTTACTCACCTAACTTTTCTAAATTCTCTCATCTAATTTTCCTAGATTTTATCTTCCCTCTCTTTTATAATTATGAGGGGATTCTTTTGTAATAGTTATCTTTTTTCTTTTGCAACGAAGTGCTGCCTATTTTGAGAAGCAAATACATAAAACTTTGTGTTCATCTTTGTGTATCTATTTTGATCAATAAAGAAGAAAGTTGCATACCCGACTTTGTGTTGGAATCGATAATATTTTGGATTTGATTGAGATTGGCATTGATTAGTGAGTGAGATCTAAGAGCTTTGGGTAAATCCATGTTAACTTTGTGTTGCACTCCTTTATTCAAATTTATGTTATTTGATTGAATGCTATTGGTGAACCCTCTACAAGACTTTGTGCTTGTATTTATTCACGTTGGTCATGGATCTATCATGGAGTATCTAGAAGACTTTGTGCTTCTAATACAATGCTGGTTACGTATCTCAAAGGATTCGTTGGTGAAAGCTATGAAATGACTTTGTGCCTTCGTGAGTTTTCTTGTTCTATCATTTATTGTTATTATGCTGGTATTCTTAATATTTTCTTTGAAAAGATAAGAATATTGGAATTACTACTTTGCTTTTAGTTTGTAGTTATATCGTATCAGGAAGTCAAAACCATGAAGCATTGTAAAACATATTCTCTAAAAAAGAGAGAATTATGAATGTGACACACCCCCATCTCTTAGTTGTAGTGTACATCATTGTGAATACTTAATTGGTTTTACTTAGTTTCAAGAATTAGTAAGAAGGGTTCCTCCCCTTTTTGAGAGGAGAGATTGTATGTCACACAACTATGGTTGAAAGAAAGTTTTGTAATCTGTTAAAGGGATTACATAATTTTCACCCAACTATTTTTTGGCAACTTCGCTAGGGAATGAAACATGCAATTTAAGCCTCACACTTTTGATTGAAGTGAATATCTTTTCCAGTACCTTATTGTGTTTTTGTGTATTGTTATTTTTAATCTCTATCTTGTTTAGTTCTCCATTCTGGCGTATAGAAGGTATACATGAGGATTGAGGGCTCAAGTAGTAGTAAATCCACTTTTTGAAGACTTGTTGCAACATAATTATCCACCTACTTATTTGAGAGTAAGGTCACCATAGAAACACACATCAAGTTATCATCCACAAAGGCTAGGATCTCCTCTTCCAAGTGAATCCTCTGTTTTCCATAGAGTTTCAGTGCAAGTAATTGTTGTGCAACTTATCATGGCCGCACCACTTGCAGGACCTTGGGGAAATACTTTCGGTCCCCTCCATTTGGTTGTACCTCTGCATGAACTTCCACATGTTTCAAGAAAGCATATTCCAAATTTTCTAGGCGATGACAAATAACATCCTAATGCACACATTGTTTCCTTTTGCACTGTTTGTGGTTTTCTTGGCGTAGAACATAAAGACATTGCTGTGAGGTTGTTCATCAAATCCCTACAAGGAGTTGTTGTTGAATGGTTCTATACCCTTCCAGCTGCTTCTGTCACTAATTAGAACACTCTTCACACCAAGTTCGAAGAAAGGTTCAAACCTGCTGAAGATGCACACACCTTATTGGCACAACTTACAACCATGCGAAAAGAGGCCCATGAACCCATGCGTGAGTTCATGGCTAAGTTTAATAAGCTAGTGACAAGAATCCCAAATGAGGCGAGACCAAAAAATCATAATTTGAAGTGCTTCTTCATCAACATGCGACTCCCCAAAGTAATTTTTTTCTTGCGTAGGGCAGCTCTCGCCAATGTTGAAGCCGCTCAACAATTAGCTACTAGTCTTGAAGATGACATGATCCTTGCTAGAGAAATAAGGATGAATACCAACAACAAGAAGAAGATGTAAGCATTAGGATCTTCAACTTCTAATGCTAATGGTCCAAGTGCTAATTCTAATTTTGCTGATCCCATGGTTCAAAGGTTGGAAAATGAAATCTTGGCTTTGAAAAAGCAAGTTTCCAACAATAATACTTACAAGGATGTTCCAAGAAGGACTTTTCCTAACTATGCTGGAAAAAAAAATCAAAATCATCTTCCAACACCACAAGGAAGGATCACACTTGAAGCTCCACCTACCAATACTACCGTAGGATACTATGAGGCTGAACAAGATGAATATGCACAACCAAATTATCCCATGGAAGAATGTGCTGATCTCTTTCAAGATAAAGAAATGGAATCAACTAGCGACTCGAATATTGGCTATTTGCAAATGGTGAATGAATCTAAGGAGGAGGACATGGTGACAGATGAATATGCTATCTTTACACAGTAACAACAAAATCAACTTGATCAAACTCAAGCTACTACTCCACCGACAAAGGAGAAGCCGCTAGTTACCATTGCAAAAAGAGGATCTCCTTTGCCTTGGCAACCCAAAAATGTAGCGAACAAACAAGTGCTCCCCATCCCCCTCCGTTAGTTCCTGCCATTCTAAAATCCAATCCCCAAGTTCTGAAGACCAGTGTACCTTTTGTTAAACCTATTAGTGAAGTTACTACATCCACTTTACAAAATTCATTCCAGGCTTTTGACATTATTGATCATGCCAAGAAAACTAAGATCCAAATTTTTGAAGTTGAATACCTCAAGGCCAATCCCAACCAATTTTACAGGCTTGTCAAGTTTGTGAAGGATAAAGGAATTACCCCAAGTCAGGATTCATCTCCTAATATTCCTGCTGCTCCAAATCCCCAAAAGCCACATAATAACCATGTTTCTACCCCTCCAATTGCATCTGGGTGTATTGATCTATTCTTTATTTCTTTACTTGTCGATGGCTTTAAATTAAGCAACTGTGTCATATATTCCAATGCATCAAATAATGTGATGCCAACTAAGGTAGCTACTACCTTAGGCTTGAATATGACCAAAACCTTTATTTATTGTTTCTCCATGGAGAACAAACAAGTACCTTTGATCGATTAGATCAAAGATGCGTAGTATGCATTTGCTACGTACCTAGAAAATAAAATAAAGATGACGGTTCTAGTAGTTGATGTGCCAACATCTTATGAAATCCTCATTGGATGAAATTTTTGTAAAGATGTTGGAGGTGAATTAAACTTGGACATGTCTAAAGCCAGGATACCTGTGAAAGGCGTGATGTAGATATTGATTCTTGAAAGGGAGTAAAAAAATTTCAGTAACTTAATCTGATGATCCAAGAGCTCAAATTCTATTTGAGTCTTCAGGTGTTGGAATGTATTATCTACAAATAGAAGAGGTTGGTGAATCTTCAACAAGACATGAGTTGGAGAGTGTTGATTCCTTCTCAACAAAAAATGAGTCATCATTAGATTATTTGTCTATCCTAGATCATGAAGCTTCATCAGATGATGAAGCTACAAATTTTAATACTATTGGTCTTGGTGACCCAAATGGTGTTTGGTTACTCAAGTTTGATGGTAGTTGCTCTTTTGATGGTTCTAGAGTGGGAATTGTTTTCATTTCCCCTAAAGGAAATTTTTTCCCTTTCTCTTTCAAATTACAGTTTGACAACACTAATATCACTGTTGAATATGAAGCTTTGTTATTAGGAATGCAAGTTGCATGAAAGAAAGGCATCAAAAATATTCATGCACAAGGAAATGCCGAGTTGATAGTGTGTCAGGTAAGGAATTTGTACCAGACAAAAAAATGACAGACTTAGGCATTATCACAATCTTGTTTGGGATTGCATTGAAGAATTTGAGGCTTTTGATATATCTGTAGTTCCAAGGGAATACAATGATAGAGCCGATTCCTTAGCAATCTCAACCACGTGCTTGATACTGCATAAATATTTTAATGGTTCCACCTATACCATTGAGTTGGTTTTCTGCCTGAGTATTCCTGATAATTCAAAGAATTGATAGATTTTCAATGACGATAATCAAATTGTTGCCTTTTTGGAGAAGGAATTTTTTTTGATGAATTGTACTTTGAAGGAAGTGATTCTCCACATCAAGAATTTGTTTTTGATATGGATCTAGTTATAGGCAAAGAGTTCTTCCAACTAAAAGGGAATAAAATTCCCAAGGGGTTGGTATCTCTAGAAAAACTCTTTAATAAGCATGATCGCTATATCAAGAAACAACTCTCAAATTCTGATTCGTCTGATGAGGTTGAACAGATCAACTTAGGAATTGAAGTGGATCCCAAGATGGAAAACATTGGTAAGTGTTACACAATCGAAGAGAGAAAGCAGTTTGCTAAGTTCTTACAAGAATATATGGATGTCTTGGAATATTCATATGAAGATCTGAAATCCTTTCAATCGAAGGAGGTACAACATGACATTCCCCTTAAGATTGGAGCATTTCCTTATAAACAAAAGCAAAGGCAATATAACCAAAATATTTATGGAACAATCCATGTAGAAGTTCAAAACATGTTGAACAACCAAATAATATTCCCTATCCATCATTCAATGTGGATAGCAAATATTGTTCTCGTTTGTAAGAAAAATGGTGAGATCTGTATTTGTGTGGATTTCTAAAATATGAACCAAATGTTGCTCAAGGATAATTATCCTCTTCCAGTAATGGACCAAGTTCTTCAAAACATGACTGGATCTGAGATGCTCTCCATGCTATATGAATTTTTTGATTACAACTAGATTGAAGTCAATTCAAGTGACCAACACGAGATGACTTTTACAACGCCATGGTGTACCTTTGCATATCATAGAATGCCTTTTGGCTTGATCAATGTTGGCTCCACATTTCAATGAGCTATGGACTTGGTTTTTTGTGATGTGTTGGGTAAGTTCATTATGGTGTATCTTGATGTTCTTACACTTTTTTCTAAAAAATGTCATGAACATTTTTACCATCTAAGGAAAATCTTGGAGAGATGCTAACAACATGGTATTTCCTTGAACCCCAAAAAGGCGATTTTTGGGGTTACAAAAGTTAAAATTCTTGGTCACGTGGTTTCCATGGAAGGTATCAAGATTGACTCAGAAAGAGTTAAAAGTATCAAATCACTAACTCTACCATCAAGCAAGAAGGCCATCCATTCCTTCTTTGGAAAAGTAAATTTTCTGCACAGATTCCTTCTAGACTTTACAGAAAAGACTTGTCATATTGTTAATATGATGAAAGGTACTACCACTTTTCATTGGACAATAGAAGGAAAAGATGAATTCAATGATATCAAGGAGGATATTGCTCATGCACCAGTGTTAGTCTGCCCAGACTACATGAAGGAATTCATCATGTATAGTTATGCTTCCGAGCATATGATTTTAGCAATTTTGGTGCAAGAAAAAAGTGAGGGTTTTGAATCCCCGATAGTGTTCATGAGCTACCCTCTAAAAAATTATGAATTGAAATATTCCCAGATGGAAAAATAGGCTTTTTCAATGGTCAAAGTTGTTAAACATTTCCAGTTCTACATTCTTAATAGCCATTTCAAAGTCCTAGTTCTAGATTCAACCGTTAAGTCCATCTTAACACAACAGGAGTTTGGAACGAAAAGAGGCAATTGGATTTCCAATATTCAAGAATATGACATGGAAATCAAGCCTAACAAGTTGATACATGGGCGAGGTGTAGTGATCCTCTCGCTGTGACATTCTGTCTTAGTTGTTTTCAGTTTGATTCTGCCTGTTAGATGCTTTAGTTCACTACGATACTATGTTGTGTATTTTCAGTTATAACTTTGACATTATGTTGTTTTTATACTCTATGGATGATACATTGGCGTCCTATTTATCTGGTTGTGTTTCTGTGATGTTATTGAGATAGACATATATTTGATATGGTTTATTAGCTTACGATTTTTCATGTGGTTGTTGTGTTGAGGTGATTGTTTGATGATACTATGATAGATTCATTCATGATGTGGCTTATTGTTTATGACTATTGCTTATGATTTATCTTGCTCGTGTGTGTCGGTGAAGAAGACAGTGTGGCATTACTCATTCGTGAGTACCCTGCTACGCTACAATTATTATTCACAGTGTGTTTTCTAACATGAGTATATATATGTTCTAACGTTGATGTTTCCTGCAAACACAGGTACCGGGTAACGGCTCCACCTGCTTGTCAGGTCTGAGCGTACCCTAATTCAATATAATTAAGTTGTTGGAGGTACTGACAGGTCCTTTTAAACCATCGTTCGTCTTCGAACGAGTATCTTTGTGTTACCCCGTGTAGCCCAGATGTTTTGTGTTTGCGAATATAATATTTAATTTTATTAAATGCTTATTAATGTTTTAACCAACGTTAATGATTTAATTTATTAAGTTAAATTAAATAAGTGTTGAATTTATCAGTGAAAGCTAATTCTTTGCAATGCTTTTAATTAAATATTATTATTACTGATTTAATTGTGCAAATTGAATTATGAGAAATAAATATTTTAGAGAAAAGATATTTTCAATGTCATAGGAATTTGTGATTGACAGTTAAAGATCTGATTTGATATTTTAAAGAACAAGTTAAACTGATGGACCTATTTACAATGCGTAAGGACAAATCAGTTAAGTTTGATGATTGAAAGTTATTTGCATGAATTAATATCTTTTGGGGGAGGGCAATTTGACATTCACGGGGAAGAATCTGGAAGAAAATTTCATAGTAGCAGATCTTAGAAAATTGCACAGCAGATTGTTCTGGAAAAACATTTAATTCATATTTGGTTTGTAAGCATAATTCGGGTTGGATTGTTTTGGATTTCGTCATCAAATTGCTGGTGTATTGAGTAGATTTGACGGAGGCTTCAGGTTTTGTTCCAGATCAGTTTTCAGCAATTAGCACAGGTTCTTTTCTTGATTTGAATTATTTGACTCTGTAATTTTCTGAAAACTTTATTTCAAAAAGAATGCTTTTATTAGACCTGCAAAAGAAAAGAAGCAATTAGAAAGAGTTTCAGATTTAAAGAATAGTAAAATTAAAATGGTGAGAATACATTTTAGGGAAGCAATAAAATTTAAGAAAATCGTTTAGAGAAACCCTGATGTTATATTCATTTGCTTGTATAAACATAGGAAACAGTTAGATCTGAGAGTCCGAGTTCTTTTTCTTTCACCGTAGCTTCTAAATAGTCTTTCTTAATTCTTTGTATTATTTAGAAGTTCTCCACTTTTGTCAATGGCGCAGCCTGAAGGGTTGAAAGAGTTATATTACTGTATATAGGAATACAGTTGAAACCCTATGGAAAATTATAAGAAGTGAGCCAATCTCATTATTTGTAGTTCAATGTTTTCCTGTATTCCTATGTTAGTCATACTTCTCCTGCGTCCTTGATAACCAAAGATTCACCTAAATTTCAAAACATTTGACTAAATATCTCTCCTAAATATCTTGTTTTAGCGCCGCTCAGCCATGAGTTTGATTGCTCTCTAATTTAAATGATGCTCATACAGAATATAGATCGGTGTTTTTATTTATAATTGATACTAAAGATTTTCTATTAATTTAGAGTCGCCCTGTAGAATTCTTAAAATGTTAAAGTTTCAGTTATTTTCAAATTGAAATTCTGTTTGGTATCTTGTAGAATTCCACGCCAACCTTCTTCCTCATTCTTTGAATTTATGCATGATCTTGAATAAAAGATCTGATTTAAAATAATTCCTTTTTGGACGGCGATATTCCCTATTTCTGCGCAGAAGGTAAAAGTAACCGTTGATCTTTTTCTTTTGTTGATATCTCCTCAAACTATATCTATTCACCAATCTAAACACCCCTGCTTAAGAATGCGCATAGCTATAGTTAGGGATTTGAGAAAGAGCTATTTGTAGGATACGTCCCTGTGCTAATCTAAATCGCTTCTTGTCTGATATCTTTTTACTTCAGACCCTTAGATTATCAGCTGCATGCGTCCAATTAGATCTTTCTGCCTGAGGTTGTGCGCAACATCCTTCCAATGATTCTTGTTGGGAAATCGTGATCAAATGAATTTACTTAAAATAATGTCTGTTGCTATTAAATCCTTCATCCATGGCGTTTTCTTCTATGCCAGAGCAAATGGCAGAAATAATTATTAATCTTCTGATGTATTTTGATATTTTCCTGAGCCAATTCTATAAACCGTAACAAATCTTGCCAGGAATTTGTGCGCAATCTGTAGTTAGTATTAGGAAGTTAATTTTAAAAGAAACTACTGTGATGCCGTTACCTTCAGTCATATCATTTGGCATTCAGTATTGGTTTAATTCGCACTTGTATGTACTTAGCAATACATTTTGCATATTGAATACTTCTTCTATTGGTCTCTTGGCGTTAGAAACTTAAAACTATCTCCTGCAACTGATACTCGCGTTGAATGCATGGTGACTTATTTTATTCTTAAAGTTGTCATATCACTTACAGATTTTTACGCCAACCTTTACTTCTGTTTCTAGAGTGCATGCATGGCTTTAATGATTAAAACTTCCTGATAAATTGCTTCTTTCGATTTGTTGGCACTTGGAAATTTCGTTTTAATCGTTCTTTGGCTGTTGTTGCGGATCTTTGTTAGTAATGTGTTTCTCCTTTAATGCCTGTTCTTTTCTTTCTATTCATTATGTGTTAAATTCTCTTTCCACGCCCGTATGTACTTGATATATATCCACGCATTAAAAGTTTATATGTTATTAAGTTCAAAGTATCATGCTGGAGTAATCTATAAAGGATATCTGTGCATGGCGTCCTAAGTTAGCTCTTACGGTGGTGACATTTATTTAAAATTATTACTCATAGCTTTTGTGCAAACTCTCTCTTTGCATGCATTGTTCGGTGGCAGATTCTTTTAAAAAAAAATCATATTTTATAAATCTGTCTAATGCTAGATATTTATTATACACAAGTGTTGGTTAAGTATGAGACTAAGAACAAAAATAGAAGAAAATATAACAACTTATGTTGTAAGTTATAATGCTACTTTTATTTTCAAGGTAATTGAATTATAAAATATAAAGAATTTGTATGATACTTATGTTATAATGTTAGTTACATTTTAGTTAATAGGTTCTTTAAAGAGTTGATTTAAACATATGATTCCTAGATTGCTAAAGATACTTTTTGTTTATTTATTTATTTAATAAATTGTATTGTAGGAATTAAGTGATTTTTTTAAAATAGAGGAGCTCTTATTATTTGTATTGAATAATAATAATAGTTGAAATAGTAAATTGTATGACATTCTATAATGTCAATAGATTGTTATTTTTGACCTCTTAATTCATGAAGATTAAATGAGTGTATTTGATGAGATATGTACATATTATGGGAGTGAACATGTAATGTTATTGAGTTTTGATTTGTTCTTTTTTAAAGGCAAGAGAAGTGAAAATGGTATTGTTATGTGAAATACATATTGATCACTTTGCTCGATTTCAAATATTTTTACTCGGGGGTATAGCTTTGTATCATTTTGTGGTCTTTTGAAGTGACATCCTAGAGATTGTGATTTGCCTCTAGTGAAGGACATAAACATTCTGGTTTTGATTTTTGTGTTGGATAGCTACCCCTAGATTGATTTTTATGTTGAGTCATGTTATAGAAGAGTGGCTTGCGGTAGGGGCCGAAATCCGGAAGTGATTGTCTGGGTAACCTATCGTAGGTGTGTTAATTCAGTGAAAACTAAACTAATGAATTATGGGCTGGGAAGTTATAAACATTAATTCAGATAAAAGTGTGCCTCGCCTATTGTCTTAACACTCGTTCAGGTTGAGAAAAGGTTGAGAAGGCCTGGAATGGCAAGTCGTCATCTTGTCCTTTTGAAAGATGAAGTGACTCCACATTGGTCTGCATAGGGGCCGGGAATCGGTAGAGGCTACCAGGGTAACTCTTGGAGAGAGGGCCGGTAGTCTAGGAAGATTCACCAGGGTAACCTATCCCGACGATGTGATGACACTCTTAGTCTATATCATGATGGTGTTCTTTGTGTTCAGATTTATTTTGATGTGTTGTGTTACTGAGGTTTTATCTGCTATGATTGTTAACGTTATGTCGTGATGTGATTTGTAAACCCCATAAACGTTATGTTTTGTCTTCTTTGCTTGTGGACCTGTCATTATCTCCTAGCACGGAGGGAGTGGACCTTTGGGTTCCACGTGGTCGGGAGGAAACCGTGCTCTATCTTCCTTATATTTTCATGCAGATGATCCTAAGCTTGCAGCTAGTTCAAGTTACTTCTTTGTTCGTGACTGATGATGCAGAGCTTGTTCGTGGATATTTGTGCCAGATGTTAAATGATCACTATATGCTTTGTAAAAGTTACCTCTTGTATAAGAGTGTTTATATTGTACCATCTTTGGATGTATTGAGATTTATAAAAATCTCTCTTGTTGTAATCTGAACCTATGGATTCTCGAATGTAATAAGTCTTGCAAACTGAACCATTCTTGGCTTTAAATTTGTATTATGTTTATGATAACGTGTTGAGTTTATGTGTAAGGCTTAAGTAATGTCGTCTTGGAAACCTTATGGAAATTGTGTAAATTAAATATCTTTTAAAAAAAAAAATTTGTTCGATTAACTTTACTCTTTACACTTTGTTATAATGGTAACCAAGGCGGGGCGTTACACGAGGTTTGTGTCAGCTCATTGCTGAAAGTAATCCTGATGAAGAGGTTTTAGAGACTGAGGAGTTAGATCCATGTGAAATTCCAATGGTGTATTAATACAACTGATGAGTGGTATTACAACATTGCCCATTTTCTCACTTATGAGGAATGTCCTGATCATTTGAATCCAAAAGAGAAAATGACTGTCAAACTAAATTCAGTAAACTTTTTCTTATGGGACAATGGTTTGTACAAACATGCATTGGATGGAACTTTCTTATGATGTGTTGATGAAGAACAATAGGAAATATTGTTGAAGTCATATCATGACTTAGCATGTGGAGGACACTTTTCAGCACCAATTACTGTTGACAAGATCCTGAGAGAAAAGTAATACTGGCCTACACTCTTTCAGGATGCATACTCTTGGGTGCGTAAATGCGAGCTATGTCAACAGTTCATAGGTAAGCCAAAGCTGACAACTTTACCTTTAAAACTAGTGGTTATTGAAGAGCCCTTCCAGTAGTGGGGAATTGATTTCATCGGTGTAGTAAATCCACCATTGAGTGTATTGCACACCTATGTACTAACTACAACTAACTACTTCACCAAGTGGGTGGAACCAATTCTGGCTAAGCATGCTACTTCTGAAGTGGTATGTAGTTTCTTAAAATAAAATATCATTTCTAGGTTCAGCGTGCCAAACAAAATTGTTGCTGACAATGCTTCCACCTTCTCATCAAGTGAGATAACTGAGTTCTATTTTGAACATGGAATAACATTGTCTCATTCATCCGATTATTACCCACAAGGTAATGGTCAAGCCGAATCAGCTAATAAAAACTTGGTGACCATAATCTGCAAACTTGTGGATGAGAATCAACGTTTGTGGCACAAAGATTTGTACGATGCTTTGTGGGTAGACAAAATAACTCTAAAGTGAGAAATTGGTATGTCTCATTTCCAACTCTTGTATAGGTTGAATGAAAAAATTCCCATAACCTTAAAACTTCTAGCCCTCAAATTGGCTAAGGCCATTGAGGATGAGACTTTTGATAATTCAGTCGATAAGTGAATAATGTATCTCTTTGAATTGGAAGAGAATCGAGTTTAGGTGGCTAACCGCATTGCAGAACATTAGGAACAAGTCAAGAAGATTTTTGAGAAGGAGGCCAAGTCTCATTATTTTCAAATTGGTGATCTTGTTCTCTTATGGGACAAGCGAAGAGAACCAAAGGGTATGCATGGGAAGTTTGATTCACTGTGGATAGGACCTTTCAAAGTTCACCAACTACATGGTGAAAGTAGTTTCCTCTTGGCATATGAGAATGGAATGCCATTTTCTCTTCCTCAAAGTGGGAAATATCTCAAACACTTTACACAGTAAGGTGGTAGGTGTTCAAATGTAAATATTTTAATTATAGTCCTTGCGTCTTTTTATTTTTTTGAGTCTTTTTCTTTTTGTCACCTGAGTCTATACCCAATGGATGGATAAAGGAACTTGATTATGGAGTTCTTCTCCCTTCAATCATTTCTGAGAATGACTGAAGGAAGATCCCTAGTTGGATCCAATTATTATCCTCAAATATAGTTGTGCCAGATTCATGGGATAACCCCCCAGGAAACTTGTCTGTTTCATAGTTCTGTGTGTTTCAAGCACACAAAATGAGGAAAATTTCAATTCACCTCGATGCATGGTCCAAAACCTCAAATATTACATTTGAGTGTTCTCCCCCCCGTCCATCATCATCAACTATCTTCATCAACTCTTAACCTTTGGGAGTTAGTCAAATTGTGAAACATGTCGGAGCACTGAAAATCAACACTCCTGCATGTGCCTTAGTCAAATTTCAATCCTAAGTGTTGGAGCGCTGAAAATCAACGCTCCTACACTTTGCCACCAAGTCTTTGAGATGCATAAGCACTAATTTTCAATGCTTGTGCATTTTTCTTTTAGTCAAGTTTTTGAGATGCACAAGCGGTGATTTTCACCGCTCGTGCATATGTTTCTCCTTTAAGTCCACCACTTTTAATGCAACTTAAGTTGCATTTATGATATTTTCTTAGGTGACTTAATAAGTAATTTTAAGTTAATCTATCCTCATTTCTTTGCCATTCTCTCTCCCTGCACGTTGGTCTCCATCCAACTCCAAGTTGGGTTGTGATCTTGAAGATTTTTTGTGCTTTTCAGTTAGGGTTTCAAAATTTCTGATAGGTATGTCGTTGTTTCTTCCTCTTCATCGGTCATTCTTTCTATTGACTTTTAAAAGCTTTGTAGTTTCTTTTTTAGTCTATTGTCTTTCATTTTTTTGTGTTGAGGGTTTCAATCTTTTCACCATTGAATCTCCATTCCTCCTTTCCAAGCCTGCCTTTCTTTTTGTTTTGTTTTCAAACGTTTCTTTGAACATGTTTGTCCCATGCGCATTCTCCTTAGTCTTGTGCATCTTTTTAAATGCTTTTCCAAAGCTGTTTCCTTTTACTATTGAAGTGGTTTGGATTTTTTGGGTTTTTGCAAATGACAAACACTTCACGTTTTTGAGATCATTCCTCTCAATGTTTGAGCGGTGAAATTCAATGCTTGAACATTGAATGACCTTCCACAAATGTTAAAGTGGTTAAATTGTCTGCCATTTCACTCATGATTTTTCACCAACTCCAAATGTAGGAGCGGTGAAAATCACTACTCCTACATGGAGTGCCTCTTAACACCAAATGTTAAAGCAGTAAAAAAATCCCGCTAGTGCAATTGACTTGAAGGAAAAAAATAGGACATGCTCAAGTGCTGAAAAATAGTACCTGAGCATAAGGTTTATAAGTCCCCCCAAATGCTAAAGCGCTGAATTTAAGTGCCTCAACACTCATCATCCCAAAGTACTTAATGCATGTAGGAGCACTGAAAATCAGCGCTCTGACACACAAACTATCATCTCAAGATGTGGGAGTGCTGATTTTCAACACTCCTACATAAAAAGCAATTTTTCCTTCTAATGCTCTGAAATCACTTCGATTGCACTTTGAACCTCGTTTCTTCTCCATGCTCCGTTTTCCATGCAAAATAGCTTATTCACACTTGCTTTGAATTGCCTACTCATTTCACGCTTCCCAATCATACTTTTTTTCCTAACGTCTGTTGATTCACTATTCTTGCAGTTCCTCTCAAGATCTCATCAGGTGATCCAAGAAGGTGATATCCCTTGATCCTGTTGTTTGTAGATGACAACAAAGAAGCCTTCGTCATCTTCTAAGAAAGAGGGAAAAATGAAATACAAATATCAGGGTGTCTTTCCACCTACCATGGTGATCTTGAAGGTGGATGAAAGTAAAGACACCAAAGTTGGTCATCAGGACCTTGAAGATTTTGTAAAAAGAATTGAGTAAAATCCCTTAGAAGAAAACTTGATAGCTATTGTCCATAGAAATTCGCATCTGGTATCCACATTCCTAACTTCTGCTCATAATATAGAGTTTGTTCTCCAGGTTGCATCTCACTACATCAGAGATAACATAAGTGTAATAGAATCCTCAGGAAACGTCATGATGAGACTAGATCCTGAATTCTTTGATATTGTTTTTCGGGTTCCCCATATGGAACAATATACAAAGATCACAATGGAACAGGCAGAGGAGTTTATGATCAAGACCCAACTAAGGCTAAAAATTTGTTTAACAACCACTGGTTGAAAAAACCTAGGCCTACTATCTCAAGATGGCCAAAGGGGCTTCCTAGGAGTGATTTCAAAGAAAATGTTAGGGATATGATTACCCTCCTAAGCAGGGTGAAAGGATTGCTTGTGTCATCTCATTTTCATGAGTGGATGTATGAATACATTTGGATCGTTAGGAGAAAGAAAGATCATATTGATTGGGGAACCCAAATTAGTGATGAAATTCATGAGCAGTTGATAAATGTGCAAACCACTCTGAAGTTCTACATGACTTCTTATTTGGTGTATGCTCCTGCTGTGATGAGGCAATTTACAGGGCTATCTACCAAGGGAAACCAACATTCTATACCTGTGTATGAATATTTTTATCAGTTGAAACTAAAAGAAAGTCTTCATCATTTCAGAGGAGTTACAAATGCCTTCTTTGTACTCTTGCTATTCAGTTTTGATCCAAATCTTGAAAAGAAGAGAGTTTCGGATGAGGCATACAAAGTGGTGAGTGAGGTTGGTTATATCTTTTTGCAATTTCCAACTTTCATATATACGAGGGTAGGTTGCTATACTAGGTGCCCTTACATGTTTCCTAGATATCCCCGAAATAAGTGGATACTCATGGAGCTATGTAGACACTTGATCTCAATCCACAAGGAACACATGATAATTCACAAATTGGGTTTCAAGTTTCCACTAACAATTGGGAGGTATATTATTCATAGTGTACAAAAGGAAAAGTTAGTCTATAGAGAAATGCAAATTGTAACTATTAGGACATACAAATATAGATTTGACTTTGACTACCGGGATGTGAAGAGAAAATTAAAAAAATATCACCGACATGTCTACTACTTTGAAAATGTATGGGTGGACTACAAGAATGAAGAAGACATCTAGAAAATGGACTTTTGCAGGCTAACAATAGAGAAAATTAGAGAGTTGGGTGTAGCTGATCTACCAGAGGATTTCCAAGATCTTGGCGACATCTTAAACTTTTCTTATGAAGAAGATGAGATTGCTAAGAGGCCCTTACCTCTGATTCAATGGTATAAAAAAGAAAGTATCTCTATCAAGGAAAGGCTTGCTCCCATCTTGCACAACACATCAGAATGGTTGCATACACATGGTTTCCAAATGAAAGATTTCAAGAATGAATAAGAAGGAGAAGCACCAGGAGCAGAAACCAGTCAACAATCGGAACTCCACTCAAAGAAAAAACAAGCGACTATTCCCTCTTCTTCCCAAAGAGGTCCTAAAATCAAGTTCACCATTGGTAAGAAAGTAACACAGGCTGTTGAAGAACAAGAGGAAATAGGATTTGAACCTACACATGTAGAAGGAAAAGAGCTTGCTTCTGAGGAACAAACTTCCAAGGAAGAAGAAGGAAACAAAGTGAAGAATATGAAGAACAAGAGTTTGTAGAAGAAGAAGAGTTTGTAGAAGAAGAGGTGTCTAAAAAAAGATGAAAGAGAAAAAGAAGGTAATGAGGAAGAACTTGGGCATGACGATGAACAATCTCTATCTCCACATGAAAATGTTGTTGAAGATCTTCCTCAAACATCATCGCCTGTTACCTCAAATGTTCCTTATACACCTCCCAATCCTAACACTCCTCCACCTCCTCCCACATCTACCATACATGCAGTGGTTGTTTCTCTTCCCCTTGTAGTATCAACTATGCTTGCCACTCCTCCTACAGTTTCAAACCTACAAACTGTTGATGTCTTGTCAAGCTCTCCCTCATCCATTCCAAGTTTTTCATCTCCATCTCTTGAAATTTTGTCTAAAGCTGAACTCGATAAATTTGTGAATGAGTCTTTGTAGAGTCAACTTGGTATGTAGTCTACTAGAGCAATCATGATAGATTATACCCTGATTGTTACCATACCAATCATTTCTACAAAAGTAGTTGTGACAAAAGAGTTGACAGTGAGTGAAGAAGCATATACTTCCTCCCTTTCTCCTTGGTTGGTCTCTCAAGTATCAAAGTGAAAGAAACAAATGATCTCTCTAGAAGAGCTTGATCTTGAAGAGATAGCTCCTCCAAAATCCAAGGGGTAGAAAAAGGTGAAGGTACATTCAAGGCTTCATGTTGAGAAAACTAGTCATAAGTTTGTAGAAATTGGTCTACCCCCGCAAGAAGAAGGTGATGTTAACATGGAGGAATACATAGTCATGGGAGTCCAACTTAACAAAGTGACAAATGAAAGTGCAAAGGTGGTTCTAGATGCATTAGCAGGAAGGCTTGACAAGATGGAATGGTTCCGAAATATGTACAAGGAGAAGGCCGAGCATTATGCAGTTGTTTTTGGGAAACTAGTAAGCTCTTCAGGAAATGTACAACCCTTGGCTATGGTGAGCCTTGAGGAACCAGCAGTGAAAAAGGTAGAGAATTTTTCCTCCAAGGGTAAGGTGTTGTATGATTTCATTGATGAAATAATATAACATGGTTCACAAGTCATAGTTGTTGCGGATGAGAAGGCTACTCAAATAGCCAAGATAAAATTAGAGTTTGATAAGGAAGAAAGCATACTTTCCCAAGAGGAAAAAGAAATGGAAAAATGCCTCTCATTTTGGTCATGAATGAAAGAGGCAAAGTTGAGTAAGTTAGTGGAAGTTGGGGTAATTCCTAACAAAGAGAAATATGTGGAGGTAAGAGATTCCCTCAAGCACCACATTCAAGTGATCAAGTCTCTTATCAAATATATCCACCAAGTACAAGAAGATGTCAAAGGACATCATGTTATCCTAGAAAATGGAATTAAGGAGTTACTGGGTAAGTTCCTTGATGAAGATCATAATTTCCTCCTAGCCAGTGAACTTTCATAGATCTACAAGGAAGCTGTCATGAGGAAAATGGAGGATGCAAACTTTTCAAAGACCTCCATGCATGCAATTTGTGACATACAAATTTCTCTTGATAATCTCAAGACGCATCTTGATAGATGAGAGAAGATTCACTCATCTTCCAAAAGATCAATCACCAGATTTCACACCATTGTGGATTACACTATTGGTCTAGATGAGGCATTCATCTTAGAGACAAAGAAGAGATATGAAGAATTCCACACCCAATGCAAGGAGCCATGAAGACTTCTTTTCATCTCTAGTGTTAGATAGTTTTTTCTTTCATTTACGCATTTTGTAAATAGTTATCAACATATTACATGTCTTTTTCCAAATGCAATTACATGTAAGAATAGAGATGTTTTCCTAAAAAGATGGACAACATTTTTGAATAAGTCGACTAGTTAGGTGAGATTTTCCTAAATTTAATCACCTAACTTTCCTAAATTCACTCATCTACTTTTCCTAGATTTGCTCTTCCCTCTCTTTTATAAATATGAGGGGATTCTTTTGTAATAGTTATCTTTTTTCTTTTGCAACGAAGTGCTGCCCATTTTGAGAAGAAAATACATGAAACTTTGTGTTCATCTTTGCGTATCTATTTTGATTAATAAAGAATAAAGTTGCATACTAGACATTGTGTTAGAATTCATAATATTTTGGATTTGATTTAAATTGGCAGCGATTAGTGAGTGAGATCTAAGAGCTTTGGGTAAATCCGTGTAAACTTTGTGTTGCACTCCTTTATTCAAATTTATGTTATTTGATTGAATGTTATTGGTGAACTCTCTACAAGACTTTGTGCTTGTATTTTGTCATGCTATTTGTGGATCTATCGTGGATTATCTAGAAGACTTTGTGCTTCTAATACAATGTTGGTTACGTATCTCAAAGGATTCATTGGTGAAAGCTACAAAATGACTTTGTGCCTTCATGAGTTTTCTTGTTCTACCATTTATCATTATTACGTTGGTATTCTTAGTATTTTATTTAACAAGATAAGAATATCAAAATTACTACTTTGTTTTTAGTTTGAAGTTATATCGTATCAGGAACTCAAAACTATGAAGCATTGTAAAACATATTCTCTAAAAAAAAAGAGAATTATGAATTTGACACACCCCCATCTCTTAATTATAGTGTACATCATTGTGAATACTTAATTAGTTTTTCTTAGTTTCAAGAAGCAGTAAGAAGGGTGCCTCACCTTTTTGAGAGGAGAGATTATATCTCACACAACTATGGTTGAAAGCAAGTTTTGTAATCTGTTAAAGGGATTACATAATTTTCACCCAATAGGACTCATTGGCTTAGAGGATCTCATATTTTTATGCTCTTAGGGATTTGGATTTTGGAATGAGTATCCACATTTCCAAATTTTGGAACCCAAATGAATTTCGTGTTATGAAGTGTTAGATTTTTGCTTGGATATTTTAATTGCTTGGATTTGGTTTTATCGAATTTGGGGGTCCAAGTGGATTTCAAATTTTTGGACTTTTAGGACTTTGAATCACTGATTTTTGACCTTAAATTCATGGATTTCTACTTTTATGTCCTTGTATTTTGAAGACTAGATTTTGGAAACTAAATAAACTTTGGATGTTGGGATTTTTTTGATTTGGAGTTATAGCCTTAGGATTGCTGAGTTATTGGGTTTTTGGTGTTTAGATTTCTTGGGATTTCAAATTTTAATGTGTGGGAATTCAATGCATTTGGATGGGTTCCTTGGGGTATTTTGATGTATCCAAGTCTATTTCAAATCCCATTTCATGATCCATTTGTGAAATAATATCTTGGAGACCAATGAAGTTGGTGATAATTTCATTATTGTGAAATAGGTCAAATGGTGTATGGTTTTATAATTCCAAGGTGGTGGATTTAGGTTACTCATAGTTAAGGTTGATGATAGGTGTCAGTGATATGAGTTGTTGGTACCAAATTACTAAGGTTGGATAGTCTCCCAAGTGGCAGGGATATCAAACCTAGGAAGAATACCATAAAACCTTGAAGACATATAAAATTGACCTAGCACTTATCACACATACCGAATGATATTTTCACATCATTGACATCAATATCATCAAATATCATTGTATTTCACATCAAAAGCATCAAAAACCCTAAATTCCTCTATTAATTGAATAATACAACATTATTTAATTAATTCACTTTTTCATCATTTTTGACTAATTAAATAAATTTCATTTATTTAATAATGTCATAAAACCCTATTTCTGCTATTAATTGAATAATATGACATTATTTAATTAATTCACGTTTTTATCATTTTGGCCAATTAAATAAATTACATTTATTTAATAAAGTATTAATCTCACTTTATTTCATCCTGATTAGTTAAATAACACCAATTATTTAATTATGTCACTAAATCACTTTATTCCCCTAAGTTGATTGAATTATTAAATCATAATAATTGAATTAACTCACTTTCCCTCCAAATTTGAATAAAATATTTAAAGCATTATCAAAAATCAAAGCAAACTAATGCAACTTTGTTTGCAAAAATCAAACTTGATTTGCACATTCAACTCCAAAATGAATGAATGAATTAAATCAATTAATTAATAATTCTCAACCATTTTCCTGATTGAGAAAATTACAAATCACTGATTGCTCAATCTAATTTCCTAACAGATCAATCTATTCTTCAATCCCACTGATTGTTCAATCTATATTCCTAACTGATTAATCTATATTCCTAACTAATCAATCTATTCCTCAATCACACTAATTACGTAATCTATTTGCACAGATTATTCATGTCTAAATCCTCTCAACAACTTTCAACCGCCAATCTTGATTCAACATTGTTTAATCTTGATCGTCCATTTCAAATCACAATTTCTACATAACAAACTTCTTTCCTCACAAAAAAGGATCAAAGAATCAACCTATCTTGCACAATGAAGTACTGTTGAGATCATAACCAACATTGACAACACTTCAACACATCTCTTCGCTTAACACATGCATCGCATCAAAGCTTCTTGCACGCAACAATGGAGGCTTCACAGTGATATGAACAATCTGACATCCTGCGAAAACACTCAAACATGGGATGGTAACCTTTCCTTTTGTTCTTGAATTCATTTTGATAATCATAGGATTTCATTGTGTGTTTTCAATAGCTCATAAAGTCATTTCATGAGTGAGGAATAGATCTAGATTTATTGTTTTTAATTTAGATTAACTTCTATTTCATTGCATTTATCTTGTTCATGCAGTCAACTAACAAATGAATCAAGGAGGGAAATAGAGGCAATATGATCAACCAAGGAGGTAGTTCATAGTACTAGGTGAGTCACTTGAGACAATCATGCATAAGCTAGTACAAAAAAATGTCATCAAACTTAATAATCACCCGAACTATGATGAGCCTAGCTTCAAAATACCGTGGTACAATGAGAAAAATGTGTGAATTCCACAAGATTAAAGGACACACAACAAACAATTGTATGAGACTCAATCACCTCATCCAATACTTGATAGATAAAGGAGAAGTGGATGTTGAGCAACGTCCCAGAAATAAGTACCTTCAAATATACACAAACCCAATCCCAAACCACACTAAAAGGAATGACAAAGGAAATGCCCAAGATTACCACAATGCTAACTACACATATGGTGACACAGTTTTAGGAACCCTCTCACAAGCTAATGACAATAGGGAAAATGTAGTGACTATATGAGGTGGAGATAACAACTATAACGTAACTACCCTTTGAGGGAGAGTTACAATATAGGGGGCCCCTCCTAAACCCACGATAATTCATCAAATGACTACAACATTATGGAAGAGTTGAAGAAGACCCCAACCTTAATCTCAATCCTAGAACTGCTAAAACTATCACCCACACATAGGAAGATATTGGAAAAAGCATTGGAAACATTAGTCCCTAACGAACTCGATCCTAATCAGTTCCAAGCCATGGTTGGAAAAATTACAGCCAACAATCATTTAGCCTTTTATGAGTAAGATCTTCCACAAATAACATTTCACAACCAAGCTCTCTACATAGAGGTTGGTGTTCACAAAAATATGGTCGAGTATTGATAGACAATGGTACGGGTCTAAACATATGTACCTTAAAATTCATCAAATAGTTGGGGTATTCTGACGATGTGATAGAAAAAGGAAAGAGCATTACCATAAGGGCCTATGATGACCTTGAAAGGAATTTAGAAGGGATAGCTAGGCTACTAGTGCAAATAGGACCGAACATCATAGAAAATACATGTCAAGTACTTGGCCTTGAGTTTCCATATAACCTCCTCCTAGGACACCATTGGATCCATTCATTACAAGAAATACCATCAAAATTTCACCAATGCCTAAAGTTTCCCCATGAAGGAAAAGAGGTGACACTATACACTGATCCCGAACCCATTCATTTTTGTGAAAAGTTGGAGAAGTATAATAAGATCCAACACATACCTAGCAACGACATATCCTTTCATTCATTCTCATATGTTGACCCTTCCATTCTACCATGACCTCAACCAAGACCACATCAATTGAGCAACCAAAAACGGAAACCAAGGTTCAAGTACTAGAAAGGGATAATGGGAATTACAACTTCAACCAAGCATTTTGCATTGGCATGCTCCCACCAACACCCAAAGTATATTGAGGTCCCAAAGAGATCAAGCATACTCAGACAGTGCAAATGATAGCCAAAACCATGATCTTCACCAAGTGGGGGGATATGAAGGATGAAGAAATATTCAATGAGGACTTCTCATCCATGATTTACAAGGAGGACCAAAAAGAACCAAAAAACCCACAACCCATTCTAATTGATCCTACTAGTAGACTAGGTTATCAATTAGCTAAAAAAATGGGATATCAAGGAATAGGTGGCCTTGGGCTACACAAACAAGGATGATGGGAGGCCATCATAGTGGAACAAAGAAAGAAAAATATTGGACTAGGTTATGAGCCAAAAGAGGTGGGCACTCCAAAAACCAAATGAACCTCTTTTCAGAAACATGAAAATTCTACTAGAATTATGGCACTGGATACCTACCATATCATGGAAAATGATTTACTTGTTGAAGCTTTATTCAAAAAATTTAGCATTGATAAGTTCCTTCTCTAGTTTATCAAAACCATTCCCAATGTCTATTATTATTCTGGAACATACTCTAACGAATATGATTGGGATTCTCCTTCCTTTATCACTGGATATGGTTCCCCCAATTCTAGTAATGACGACCTAGACACCCAAAGGGAAAAATATACCATAGCTATTCTAACCATTTTGGCAACCTCCATATGATTTGTGGATAATGATGATAGCCTACCACTTTGCTACCCATAATTGATATATTGGGACCGACAACAACATACACCTATTCCAAATCAATTCCAGAATGATGAGGAAATCGCAGAGCTCATGGGACTTCAAATAGACATACCTACAAGAATTCACAAAGTAGGGTTCGTCATGGAACTTGAATAGGATGCATACTTCAGTGGAGAGATTGAATCTTCTAGTCACAAAAATGAAAGAGAAAACATAAAAATAAAAATGCGATCCCCTAGAGAAGACCACAATGTGGCTCAATTGGATCCTGAAAAGAAGAAACTAAATGATGCATCTAATGGTGAAAGCCTCCCTGAGGCACTTGAGGATGGAGGGTTTAATCTCACCATATCAGAATATCAAGAAAAATCAATGCTCTTGGTAGAAGAAGCAATATCCATAAATGTTGGCACAATAGAAGACCCAAAGATAACATACCATGTGACATCACTTGATCTTGAAGAGAAAGAAAACTTCACAAAATTCATCAATGATAGGAAAGTAAAATTTGCACAGACCTATGTAGATATGCCTGGACTAGGTCCAACACTAGTGGTACATCATTTGGCTGTCTCCCCTGGAGCAAAGCCTATCAAGCAAAAAATCAGAAAAATACATCCTTAGATAGAATTATTGGTAAAGGTAGAACTAAAGAAGTTACTAAATGTGGGTTTCATTAGACTCATCGACTATCTAGAATGTATATCAAATCTAGTACCAGTGTCAAAGCCTACTGGGGGCATAAGAATCTATATAGACTTTAGGGACCTAAACAAAGCCTACCCAAAGGATGACTTCCTCCTTCTGAGTATTGACATGATCATGGATTTAACAATAGGGCATGAGATGCTATACTTAATGGATGGTTTCTCCAGATATAACCACATAAAAATCTTCCTAGACGATCAACACAAGACAACATTTACTTGTGCTTGGGGGACTTTCTACTGGAATGTAATGCCATTTGGTCTAAAGAATGCAGGAGCAACATATCAAAGGGAAATGATGACCATCTTCCACGATATGTTACACACAATCATGGAAGACTATGTGGATGACATTTTAGCAAAGTCAGTCAAAAGGTAAGATCACTTGACCAATCTTGCAAAGGTGTTTGATCGGCTTGAACAATATAATCTAAGAATCAACCCTAAGAAGTACGTGTTTGGAGTAACATCTGGAAAGCTTCTAGGGTACATAGTGTCAAGAAGGGGGATTTAAGTGGATCTTGTAAAAGTAAAAAGTGATACTAGAGATGCCTCCACCAAAAACACTAAAACAATTGAGGAGCTTACATGGGAAGGTACAATCCATCAGGAAATTTATCGCACAACTGGAAAACAAATGTCACCTCCTACACAAGGACATCACCTTCAAGTGGGATGGGAGATGTGACCAAGAATTCCAACAAGTCAAGGAGCACCTACTTACTCCTCTTGTACTCATGTCACCTATTCCAAACAAGGAAATGGTACTCTACCTATCTACCACCCAAGCAGCATTGGGAGCTCTCCTAGCCTAGCTAGATGATGATAACAAAGAAAGAGCGATCTACTACATCAATTGAACATTGGTGGGCTATGAGTTGAACTACTCACCCATAGAAATAGTGTTTCTCTCAGTCGTATTTGTGACATAAAAGCTAAGACACTACATCTTAAATAGGAAGGTAAAGTTGATTTCAAAAGTAGACCCACTAAAGTGCCTACTAGCAAAAGCAGCCCTAACAAGTCAGATTTCCAAATGGGTGATGATCTTGAGTGAATTTGATATGGAGTATGTGGATAGAAGAGCCATAAAGGGACAAATCATAGCAGACTAGCTGGTCAAAGCACCCATAGATGATCACAAGCCTCTCATAGTGGACTTTCCAAATGAAAGTATCCTAATGATAGAACAAACAGGCCATTGGACTCTATAATTTGATGGGTCCCACACTCAACATGGCTCTGGAGAAGGTATTCTATTTCTCACACCACAAGGAGATAGTATACCCAAGGAATATAGGATCACTTTACCATTCATGAACAATATCTTAGAGTATGAAGCTTTAATAATAGGGCTCAAAATGGCTATTGAATGTAGAATAAAAGAGCTACATGTCTTTGGAGACTCTCAACTAGTGATTAGATAGGTGAACAATGAATACCAGAAAAAAGACGACCAATTGATGCCATATAAAAGGATGTTGGATAGCTTCAGGGAATATTTTGTCACAATAACCTTTGAACAAATTCCTTGGATCAATAACAGAGCTTCGGATGCAATGACAACAATAGGTTCACTTCTTGATATTCCACATAATGTTCCTAATTATGAGTTCCTCATGGAACAACTGCTTGTGCCTGCATTCAACATCCTAGAATTAGAACTGGTATGTGTTGTTGTTGGTCCTAAATCCCCATGGTACCAAAATAAATTTGACTACATCCAACACAGTATCATACCACTTGACCTAATGACCACTCAAAAGAAAACCTTCACCCATAAAACTTCCCACTTTACAATCCTAGGAGATACCCTATACCATCGTAGTCTAGATGGTATGTTACTCCAGTGTATTAATGCAAAAGAAGCAAAAATGACCTTACAAGAGGTACACGAAGGTCTTTGTAGGTCCCACTATAGTGGACCTAACCTAGTAAAAAAATTGCTTAGAACGAGGTATTATTGGCCCTTCATGGAACATGAATGCATTCGGTGTTCTAGAAAGTGTCCTCAATGCCAACAACATAGTGTCCTTGTTCATGCACCAACATAGGAGTTGAGACCCATAAAAACACCATGGCCTTTCTTGCAATGTGGATTAGACTTGGTAGGTAAGATTTCACCCGCTTCATCCAACGGGCCTAAGTTTATTATCACAAAAACAAAGTATTTCACTAAATGGATAAAGGAAATTCCATTGACCTACTTTAATGGAAAATAGATATCAAAATTCATTCTGAATTATCTAATTTGTAGGTATGGAATTCCCCAAATGATAATAATGGACAATGGAACCTCATTCAAAAATCAAGGCGTCTAAGAACTTTCCTCCCAATTTTCTACCCAACATAGATTTTCCATGGCCTATTACCCATAAGGAAATGATTAGGTTGAAGCATCTAATAAAACTATACTAAAAATATTGTTAATGAAGCCGGCCATGATTAGAATTTGTAGTTAAACACAACCCTATGGGCTTATCGAACCAACATCTGAACACCTACAAGTGCCACACCATTTTCCTTGGTCTACGGATCAAAGGCTATCTTACTTATCGAGGTTGAAATCCCCTCATTGTGAATCTCATTAAAAGGAATGGTCAACAACAAAGAATATTAGGTATCCAGGCTAAATGAATTGGAGCTCCTAGATGAAAGGCATTTGAGCCCATTAAACCATCTTCAAGTTTATCAAAATTGGCTCAAATGAAGCTATGGCAAAAAGATCAAGGGCATGAAATCTCAAGTGGGTGACCTAGTGCTCAAAGAGAACTAGAAGGTACAAATGAATCAAGATGGAAAAGAAAAATTTGAGCCCAACTAGTTAGGCCCATTTATCATCACAACAAGCTATGGTTTTGGAGCTTATCAGTTGGATACTCTTGAAGGAGAATCCTTAGCTGAACCATTAAAAGAAAACCACCTCAATAAGTTCTACACATGAAGCACATTAGAATACCCTAGGAAAAAGGGTAAAAATCCAAAAAAAATCAAAAATCAAGAAAAACAGTAAAGAGAAATAAAATGTTCCTTGAGTGAAAACCACTTTGTGGTGCTCCTAGAATAGGTACCATAGTGAAAAACTGGAAAATAGGCACTATGTTTGAATAATACTCGTATCATTATCTATCGATACTATCCAAAGCATTCACCCATTCATTTCATAATAAAACATGTATCCAACCATGGCTTGTTACTAATTAAGGAAAGTAGTCTTGTCTCCAACTAGGGGAAACTTCCTGAAGCTAGTCGTGGATTAGATCCTTGTGTATCCCATCATGGTCGAAAAACTATCCAAAATCAAAAACATCTAAAAAACTATCCAAAAATAAAAAAACATCTGAAAAACTATCCGATTTTTTTTTTTTTTTAAAAACTATCCAAAAATTAAAAAAATATGAAAAAATATCCAAAATAAAAAACATTTGAAAAACAACAAAATTAAAAACATTTGAAAAAAAAAAAATCAAAAACATTTGAAAACATAAAAAGCAAAACAATATCGTTGGATTATTCCTTCACTCAAACAGTCTAAGATATCAACATTTTCTTGAACCTCACAGCTAGTTCAAGTATATTTCCCGCAACATATCCTCTAGACATAGAAGTGGAATATCAATCCAAGTTAACAATGTTGTTTGAAATCCCCAAAAAAAAAATATGCTTTGAGTCAACTAGTCAAACTACGCGGTCTCTGCGTGTACAATGTAGGCAAGTCTTAACAACCCCCAAGGCCTTAGGTCAATCCCCTTAGGTTTCTATCATGCTTTATTTTAACTTAGTCAAAAAATACAAAATCCAAAAAAATTCACAAAATTGAAAGACCAAAAACATGTTCACATCAAACCAAGTGACTATGAGCCTCTATGTGCACAACGTAGGAAAGGCTTATCTTTGATGAGCCCTCAAGGCCCTAGGCTAGTCCCCTGAAAACAACAAAAACATCATAAAACTCAAAAAAATCAAAGAGATCCTAACCCTGTTATGAAAATCTGCAATAAACATTTCACCCATAATAAACAAAGCATCATAATCACTCTTTGACAAAAGATAGAAACAAAAATAAATAAATCAAAAGCTAGAACTTTCAAGAAAAACAATCACAAATATTTGATCGCAAAATAGACAGAAACAATACCAAAGTAATAACTACCTATGTTTTGACAATTCGCCAACAACCTGAGATATTCCTTAATGGATCTGTTCCTATGATAGACGTGATCAACATTGGATAATAGCCTGAAACCTCAAACATATATGGCAAGTGATACTACAACTGTTTTTTTATCTTTTTATAGTCTTATTTTTATGATTTATTTTATTGAATCATTCCTATGATCTCTCAAGGATATCCATAAGGATTTAGAGAAGAAGGAATGGGGGAAATTGAGCGTCATTTTGGTTTGCTATTTTTAAGATATTATTGTGATACTACCACAATAAATACTTTCTTTATTGAGTGTATGGAAGTTGTGTTGAAACAATTCATGAAGTAGTTGCATGTTAGGTATTCTATACCTCTTTGTGTGACTGGTCTGAAATTTTTTAACACAACCCAACCATATACTTTAAACAAAGTTTCTATATTTCTAGTATGAATAGGAATATTCTCTTTATGTCGAGTCAAAGTCCATGCAATGGATACAAAGTCACCTTGGTCATTGATACCCTGGTGCATCGTATCTGTTTTCTACATCAAACAAGATTGTTCAAACTATGAAGCCTCCAAGAAAAGAGAAAGCAACACATCGACAACTAACAACATCAAATTTATATACATCATCAAATAATTCTTCTAACTAACATCCATCCTGATCAGAATATCATTAGTATCATATCCATCCTGCATCCATAGTGTTATCAATACATATCATGATGATAATAAAATAATGAAAACATCAATTTATAATCTATAAGGCATACAACCATCATATATCAACATCATATAGACATCATATATCAAAACGATATATTGATCATCCATAATAAAACATCATATGATATAAAATATGATCCATCCATCCACATCATATGCATACATCATAAAAAGTACAAAAACATATATAAGCATACATCGTCATACATAGTCATCCATGATCATCACATAAACATATAAATGAGAAAAATCAAAGAAGGTATATCTCATATATATCATCATCAAAAAAAGAAGAATATCATAGTACATCATTATCAAAGAAACAAGTGTGATAGGATAATACAAAACAATACATATATATGAGGCCTTGACAGGGCTGATAAATGTATATACAAAATAGTGTCTACAATATGAAGTCTCTGAGCAATAAACATCATAAAGATCAAGTACAGATAACACTACCTGATAGAAAATGGAGGAAACTATAGACTAGGTTACGAATCACCATCTAGATCTAGTTGTTTGACCAAATGACTACTTGACTCAGCACCACCACCCACAACAATAGGCTCTCTGAATCTTAGTCGTCATTATGGATGAGGAACAAAATCATCATATAGAGTCTAGTAATATGTAGCCCTTTGTAATAACTAATCTCACTTAGTGCGAAGACTATCTCACTCTATCCTTAGACTATCCCTATCTATGGTGACAACTTGCAACTGGGTCTCGACAATGAGATGATGCCCAATCTCTATGTCTCGCTCGGATTTGAAACCATCTCACTCTATTGTCATAGTGGCAAGATGTGCCTCCATGGCCTTTTGCTGCCCTATCTCTACAGCCAACTAAGCACCTCCATCCCTAGGTGGCAGAGGGGGACTTGGAACCTATCCCTGACCCTGCACCTAATCACCCTGTGCCCCATCCTGTCAGGCTCGACCAAGCTGCTCGACTAGAATCTCAAGATGTTGTCTCTCTCTGTGCCAACCTATAATGCCTGCCCTACCAACTACGAGATCACTGCCAGGATATGTGAATCTCAATGGCACACATCATTCCCACCACTGATCAAAATCATGAGTGGTACCCAGATCCGCTAAAACCACTGGACAACCCCATCTGACTGGGGTAAGAGCTCTAAACGCAACAATAACAACATATCTCTCAACCTGTAGACCCCATACATGGACCTCTCTGGTGGTCTGACTGAACCGATCCTCATATGCATTAGGAAACTAGCCCTGTCTCTCTCCAAACTGCCTGCATACTTTGTTAGGTAAATATCACTCTAGAAGGGAGTGAGTACGACCAATCAACCATCTAGTCTACCGGAAAGATACTAGCTACTCTTGATCCTCCAGCTATACCTCACAACCCATATATGGTCTCCATATAAAGCTTGGCATATCATCAAATACACAACACCAATACGAAAGCCCCAAGGCAAGGTATAATGTATAAAATCTCCATAATGATAAGAGTGTGAATCACCATCAACACGATCCTATATACCATTGGGCTGCATCACTGCAATGTGCTCCCAGGCTCATGCATGTAAAAGAGGGACACCTACAAAAATGGATTTCCCACCCCAATATGCAACCTCATGCATTTATTTATATAGGTGGGTAAGAAGACATGAACCCCATGCATATCTAGTCCCATGCTCAAACATCTCCTCGATACATATACCCCATCCAACAAGGAATTGGTGGCCTCTCCTATCGGGAACAACCAACCTTGAAACCAAACTGCAAAGAATAAGGGAAACAGGGTCAACATTGCCAACAAACTCAAATAAATCTATCTTTGACTGGTGAACCTCCAAATGTCTCACACCAAGCACACACCGCATAGTGCGGGTACCCCATCGAATAGAGTAGTTAACAAGCTCACCATGGATGGGTATGCAGAGGATCCTCCACACATACTTGAGGGTAATGGTGGCCTCCCTTGTAGGCAAATGTAATGAAGAAGTCTCTAAATGCCACCGCTCCATAACTGTGGTCATCATTGCAGTGTGACATTAGATGGGAGGCATATAAAAAATGTGTTGTAAACCAACCGTATCTAGAAAATCTCACTCCAAAACATCAAAACTGACAATCAAATCAAATAGATCTCGGGGTCTATGCTCCCTCAACTGCAGTGGTTTAAGGACCACCTACAATCATTCAACCCACAATGTCAGGGATTCACTCTAAACATGCAAATTGAAATGAAAACGATGAAGAAACTTAGGATTCCAAAAAGACAAAAATGAAAAATTTGTTGCAAGAGTAATGAATTTTTTGGCAAAAGCGAGTAAATTTTGTCAAAAGTGATGAAGAGTATCAAAGGTGAGGAAATCAAAAGTGAACTTTTACAAAAGTGCAAACTTATCACAAAAGCGAGAAAACCAAAACAAAGCAATCAAAAGTGAAAGTTTAAATCAAAGGCGAGTTTCAAAGGTACAAAATTAGGTCAAAAGAAAAAATTGAAGTCAAGTGTGCAAGGAAAGATCAAAAGTGAGCTTTTCAAAATGGAAAATGCACTAAAACAGAGGTAAAAGCACTAAAAACCTAAAACCTATGCTTTTGACTTGTTGGACTTTAAGCATTAATTACAAGAACACGACTAGATGAAAAAGATAATTGAGAGAGTATAGACTGGGGCACCGATGCCTGCGGGCCGTCCATACTCTTGAACTGTGTCTGCGCGATGTGGGGCTCCCTGAATCAACACCATAGCTCCTTGACAACTGAAAAAATGAGAAATCTAGAGGCAAGAATTCACTATAGGCTCAAAGTGCAAATGTGGCAATTAGAACCCTAATTACCTATTTTAACCCTCAAAAACCCTAATTTTTACTTAGGGAACCTTCCTAGGTTAAAATTAGGAGCTTCCAAGAACATTTGAATGAGCAACGAGGGACCTATAGACCTAATTTTTTTCTCTCTATGCATCTGAACTAAAATAGAATAGTGTCGTGAACCTGACCTAAAAAATCAAAAATTTTGGCCAACCTCTCAAGGGGCAGCACAGAGTCCTACCATCATTCTGTTGATTGTTGAGGCGTAGTGGGGCATAAATTTTTTTCAAATCCTTGATCTTAACATTGGATCTTTAAAACAAAGCAACCTGTACTTTGTATCAAAGAGGGGAAAAATGTAGACATATAAAATTGACCTAGCACTTATCACACATACTAAATGACATTTTCACATCATCAACATCAATATCATCAAATATCACTGCATTTCACATCCAAAGCATAAAAAACCCTAAATTCCCATTTTCGCATCATCAACATCAATATCATCAAATATCACTGCATTTCACATCAAAATCATCTAAAACCTTAAATTCCTCTATTAATTTAATAATCCAACATTATTTAATTAATCACTTTTTCACCATTTTTGACTAATTAAATAAATTCCTAAGACCCTATTTCTGCTATTAATTGAGTAATACAAAATTATTTAATTAATTCACATTTTTATCATTTTGACCAATTAAATAAATTACATTTATTCAATAGAGTCCTAATCTCCCTTTATTTCATCCTAATTAGTTAAATAACACCAATTATTTAATTACATTGCTAAATCACTTTATTCCCCTAAGTCGATTGAATTATTAAATCATAATAATTTAATTAGCTCACTTTCCCTCCAAATTTGAATAAACTATTCAGAACATTATAAAAAATCAAAGCAAACTAATGCAAATTTGTTTGCAAAAGTCAAACTTGATTTGCACGTTCAACTCCAAAATGAATGAATGAATTATTTCAATTAATTAATCATTCTCAACCACTTTCTCGATTGAGAAAATTATGAATCATTGATTGCTCAATCTATTTCCTAATAGACCGATCTATTCTTCAATCCCACCGATTGTTCAATCTATATTCCAGACTAATTAATCTATATTCTTGACTGATCAATCTATTCCTCAATCGCACTAATTATGTAATCTATTTTTAGAGATTATTCATGTATAAATCCTCTCAACAACTTTCAACCACCGATCTTGATTCAACATTGTTTAATCTTGATCGTCCATTTCAAATCACAATTTCTATATAAGAAACCTCTTTCCTCATAAAAAAGGATCGAAGAATCAACTTATCTTGGACAACGAAGTACTACTGAGATCATAACCAACATTGACAACACTTCAACACATTTATTTGATCAACACACACATTTTTCTTCAAAGATTCTTGCACGAAACAACAGAGGCTTCGTAGTGATATGAACAATCTGACATCTTGTGAATACACTCTGACATGGGTGACAACCTTTCCTTTTTTTTTTTAATTCATTTTGATAATCGTAGGATTTCATTGTGTGTGTTCAATAGTTTAGAAATCTTCATTTCATGAGTGAAGGAATAGATCTAGATTTAGTGTTTTTGATTTAGATTAGCTTCTATTTCATTGCATTTATCTCGCCTAGACTCTTAGATTTTCCCCCTCACACAAACTTATATTAATATAGGTAAATTTAGGACTAATTATTTAGGTGAATATGACCTCCAATTTTGGTTCTACGAGACCAAGGTGATTTTTCTCTAAGATGTTAAGGGATGTGAAAATTACAGGATTGAACAATTATTATGCTACCAACCATACCCATTGCATATTATGCTCCTACACAAGTGTCACTTTGTATATATAAGCTATTTTATGTTGGTGTAGGTTTTTATTTTCCTAGTGGGTTAATTAATTTTCCCTTAGTCCTAGTTTTTTCCTACACTTTTATTAATCTTGCTTAGGACAATAAAGTGAGTTTATTACTAGGAGATAAGTGACGTGTTGTCCCCTTCCTTAAAGGGTGGAACACTTTCCACTTTTGGTGGCCATCTCCACTTTTGGTGGTCCATATCCACTTTTGGTGGTTAATTCCTATTGGTTGGATTTTCCACCTATATCCTCTCCTTAGTTCTATAAAAATAACTACCTAGCTTGTATTTGCATTAGTTGGTATGAATATATATCTTGTACCTAGTAATTTATCTTTCTAGGGATTTAAGGACTTATTCACATGTTAAGTTTACTTAGGATATAAGATTATTTTTATAAGTCTTAGTTGGCTTTTCTAGAACTTATCTTATCTAGCTTTTAATGCTTGATTCCTAGGTAACTAGGTTGTTGTCATATGTCATAGGATTAAGACACATGTCACAATCATGTTCAATCCTATTCCTCACCTTGCCTATATAATGAAGGTCATTGTACTCATGCAATATACTTCATACCTCAATCATCATTTTGATAGGTCTTAATATCAAGCAAGCTCATATTCTTTTGTAGAAGGTTTTCATTGTTTTTGCAGGTGGTCTTGGGTATAAAGCTAATCTTCAACCCTCACATGGTATCAAAGCCAAGACTTGCAAAACCATTCATAGATCTAAGGGTTGAGGTATTGATAGTGAGAGATCTAGGTTATTTTTAGTAAGGTTGAGTATTCTCTTCCCTTGCACCATATGGTGAACCTAGGAATCATAAAACTTTGAAAACAATAACTAATTTGGAGGGTTTCTCTATGTGGGATTTCATGGAAAGTCACTTTTGGCTTGCATTGGAGGAAATTTGAGTTTAGAGCAGTTGAGAAATTCAAGATCGACTTTTGTTTTTCCTAAATTTGACATTTTTTTCCAAAGTTATGAGGGTTTGAAGAAATTCAAGATCTAGAGGTAGTAGAGCTTTCGGTGTGGATTTAGCCCAAACCGACCTTGCCATCATCTTTAGAAGGTTCAAGAGATGAAGTTTGATATAAAATATGCCTATATTCGATGTTAGTTTCTTTCTAGGAATTTTTTTTTACTCGTGCAAGCCATACGACCCCCACAGTATGGTATGATTTAATTGCAAAAAATATTATTTTAAAATTAATTTTCTATGGTTTATTAATATAGTTAGGCTAAAGTTTTTTTCAAATTTTATTAGGTGAATTTTCAAAAATAATATTAAGGGATTATTAAAGTTTTGGGAAAATATTATAAATTTAGGCAGAGGCATTTATTGCGGGGTACTCTGCTTAATTCTACAGCCGATTGTCAATTGTATAGTCTATAACCATGTGTATAGGTCTATTAGCTACTTGTTGGCCCTTTGTAGAGTTTGTTGGCCCAAGCCAATCATTGACCATAAATCATCAGGCTCTCTTTACTAGCCGCTTTTATTTGTAGACTGTTGGCCTACCACATATTTCACCCGCTAACCCCTTTGCTTGTGCTTGTTGGTTATTCCTTGACCACTCGGTCACATTTCTTCGAGGACTTTTTTTCCTTGACTATAGACACGATCATGTGGAGGACCAAGGGACAACTTAGAGGGGCTTATTTTTTTTCCCTTATTTAGCCTATAAAGTGCCTAAAACATACCTTTTTTTTCATTTTTCCATAAATTTTTTCCTAAGTATCAAAATTTTGCAAATGAGATATCAATGGAAAGATGGTTTTATGCACTTCATAGTGGTGTAGGTCATTTTTCTAGATTTTGCTACAAGTAAAAGTTATTGAAAACTAAATTCAGATCTCCCCTTTGGACCTCTGAGCTCACAACTTTCTACCAATTTCTCCAATTTTGGTAATTAAAGTTGCATTTGGAAGGTATTCAAGAGCTCTTTCATTTGGTTCATGTGCTTTTTTTAGATTCAGCCCCAAGTGTGATTCATTCAGATTTTTGCATATTTTCTTTTTGGTTCAGAACTTGGACATCCTATCTTTTGGAGAAGTTCTATTTGTGGGGGGATTCATTTTCAATTGTATTTTCAGATTTGGGAGGTTTCATATTAGTTTTTTCAGATATTTGTCTATTTTGCACTCTTTTTACTTGTTGTACTTGTTGACCTAATGGCTGAAGAAGGGTTTGGAGTTTTAACTCCTCATAACTATCACACATGGAAGGTGAGAATGCTGAAATTTCTTTGGTCTAAGGGTTTGTGGTCCACATTAAGTGATCATCAACCTATTTTTTCTAGAGAATATGAAAGATTTTCTCATAGGAATAAATGTGATGAAGCTATAGGTTTAATTGCTATGCATGTTTCAAATAGTTTATTCTTGGACATATCAAGGATTGTACTAATCCTAAGTAGGTATGTGATAAGAACAAGGATCTATTTGGTTCAATTAGTGAGGTATGTGTCATGCAATTGGAGGTTGATTTGGTATCCATTTCTACAAAATTCTTTCCTACCATTGAAGATTACTTGGTAAAATTCAAATCATTAAGATCTCAATTGTTAGGATGTGGAAAAGATAAAAATGATAAAGTGCATCTTTTTTATTTTCGCTAAGTGAAAAGGTTCATTTGCATACTTTTCTACTTCCTTTTATGCTACAATGGATGGTTTAGGTGATTCTTTTGTTATGCCCTCTTTTGATACATTTTGTGATAGGTTGATTAGGGAACAAGCTAAACTTAGTCAACTTGATACACATGCTAAGAATCATGCATTGATTGAATCATCATCTAAGGATAAAGGAAAGAAGAAGTTTAAACCTAAGGTAGAATCTAAAGAACCTCCCACCTCTCCTAGAGAGGATAAACCTAAGAAGGAGAAGGCTAAATGTAGTTATTGTAAAAAAATAGGGCACGGTGAACAAAATTGTTACAAGAAAGAGTTAGATGAAATGAGGAAAATTTTAAAGGAACATAACATTTCTTTGCCTTCTAAATTTAAAAGTTCATCAGCTTCTTCTCAATCAACATATTCTACACACATAGGTATTGTAAGAATTGGAAATGGGATTGATATGATCAATGATTCTAAAATGAAAGGACATGCTCTTGTTGCAACACATATTGAAAGGTCTAGAAATTGGATTATTGACTTTGGATCCTCATATCATATATCATAATAACCTGATAGGTTTTCATCCTTAAAGAATACTTCACGCATGAGGATCTTGATGGCTAATGATGTTTATCTTAATGGATTTGGAAAAGGGTTTATTGATGTGACAAATGGTATTTTTAATAATGTTCTTTGTATTCCTAATATCAAGCATAATCTTCTTTCAATATATCAGATAGCACAAACTGGTAAATCCATTGAGTTCACACCATATTTAGTCTTCATTCATGATTTTCATACCAAACATTTTTTTTGCAATGGGTAGGGCCAATCGTGAGGAAAAGATCTACTACTTTTCTCATTTTGTTCCTAATGGTGAATGTTCTAAGGATCACCCTTCTAGCTCCAGAGTGGGTAGTTCTTCACATGATGGTTTTGGTGGATGGTTGAACCTCACTATTCATTATCCATGTAATGAGGTTGTATCACCTCCTATTTATTTAGATTTGAGTATTGACTTGGTTTTCAAGACTTCAGATGAGCAAGATTTATTTTGTTTACTAGATTTTCCTTTACAAGATGGTTTCATGACAAGTATATCAGATTTGGTTTGCCATTCCTCTTTTGCAGATTTGGAGGACTTGTTTGAGGGGGTCACTCTCCTATTTGATCATTCATCTTTGGAGGTTTCTCTTGAGTCTTCACATTCTTTATCTTTTTCCTTGATTGGGGTCACACTTGATTTTGTTGAGGCATCTTCAAAGGCTCTTGATACATCTTTAGAAATTTCATTCATGAGGCCTCTTCCCTCTTAGCATTTGTTATGGAGATGAGGTTTCTTCAACATCAAAAATTGGATCCTTTTCTTCCCAAGGGGAGATATATTGTTTACAAACATTGGATTCTCTTTTATCTTCAAACATTATTTAGTGATTTTGTGGTGCAGGGGCACCTTGGGGTTCTTATGTGCCTCCATGAGGCTTTCTCTCAAATTGTGTTTTTTTTTTCAAAGTAATCATGAATCATGATGTAATAAGGTCCAATGGACCATTTGTGGTGTTTTACAATGGTTTGTAATAGGTCTCATGTCATATTGTAAACTTGGTGCATCTAGGCTTAAGAAAGATAAAAGTTTCCATGATGTAGCCAAGTAGTAGGGATGATGTAATTTGATGTTTTTAATAAGGATAGGTATGTCTAGGATCAATTTATATTGAAATGGAGTCAATTTTGAGGCATTTATGTATATGTTGTTATAAGTTGGAAAATTTTCCAAAACAGGTTTCATTAGTCCTCCAACGGTTCTCTAATTCAAAAGTTAGTTGAGGGAAATTGGAAGGAGTTGAATTTTTTTTGTAATGTATCCTTTGGGTTGAGGCATGGCTATTGTTGAAGTTTTGTGAAGATCTAATGCAAAGAACAAGATCTGTTTCTCTGAATCCTATGATATTGTTTGATATTGTCCTTGGTATAGCCAAAAATATCTTTGTACAGATATAAATATGACATGGATCGATAGAGGGATGAAGCAGCTTCAATTTGGTGGTGATTTGGTGCAATTTCATCAAGTATTGAGGAAGTTATAGTCATTTTTCTGGAAGTGGTCCGAAACCCTAAAAAACTAGGGTTTTGTGAGAAAAATGTTTGTATCTTCCAATTCCACCATGTACAAATGCTAAATCTGAGTGGCATGGAAGGTTTTCATGTGTAATTTTATTTCAAGAAGGTTTCAGAGGAGGACATGGAGTTTGGAGGAATATCTTTGATGTCCTAGGCCTGGCATCTCTATGTGATAGGCCTAGAATTGGTGCAAAAGTCTAAATTTTGCAAGTTTTGTGGGTGTTGTCATAATGAGGGTGTTTGGGAATGTTGAAATGTGTTTAATGATGTTGTAGGAACCTTGTGTATGGCTTAGGGGTGTTGGGGTGTGCCTAGATACTCTAGTTCTTGCATTGTGCAATCTAATTAGGCCTCCTTGTGGCGTTAAAGTTTAATCCATTGTAGTTTTCATTTTGCTTTTCATGTCTTGGGGTTTTGAGGACTTGTAGGGGTCCTTGGAAGGTGTCTGAAACTAGTGTCTTTTGTTTGGTTACTTCTTCTAAGAAACTTTTGTCTTGAATGTCCCAATTAGACAGGGCTACAAGGAGTATATAGCCTAATATTGGAGTGGTGGATGAATGGGTGTTCGTAAGTGGAGAATCATATTTGTTGGTCTTGTATGGCCATGTTGATGGTGTTCAATTCATTTCCAATCCCTCTATTTGATTCTAGTTGTGAGAACCCTTGTTGGGTGGTTGGGTTGTCTCCATGAAAGAATAGTGAAATTGAAGAGTCCACATAGAGTATTTGAGAGAAGATATTGTTCAAAGGAGTTGCTTCCAATACCCACTATGCATCAAAGTGTAGAGCCAAGTCTAATTGTGAAAGTTGTGAAGAAAGATTGTGAGTTGAGGTGTGTGAAGGAAAATGCCTCCAAAAGGTGGGTCCGTGGTTACAAGGGAGTTGAAGGCCTTGAGAGATAAGATAGAGGCCTTAAAGAACAAGAGAGTGGATACTGAGGAAGAGAGTACCTTAGAAGAGGAGGTAGAGGGTGGAGATGAAGACCATCTAGAAGAGGAGATGCCTCGTGAAGAGAGAAGGTTCATTGGTGCCTTGAAAACCATAAAAGCAGAAGCTTCTGAAGTGAAGATGGACATACCAATGTATGGGGGAAAGATGAATGCTGAGGCACTACTAGAGTGGGTGGATGCCTTGAATAATTATTTTGAGTACAAGGAAATGGAAGAAAACAAGAAGGTGAGGTTTTCCAAGACTAAACTGAATGGGGTTGCTTTGACTTGGTGGAATTATCACCAAGGAGAAAGAGTGAAAGAGGGTAAGAACATGATTATTTCATGGGAAAGAATGGTGAGCAGATTGAAGACACAATTTCTCCTTGCAGATCATGAAGTACAAGTGTTTAGGAAACTACAAAACCTAAAACAAAAGGACATGGACGTGGAAACTTATATTGAGGAGTTTCACAAACTTAGTATGAGGTGTGGCCATGTGGAGAATGAGAAGGAGAAAGTGGCCAGGTATTTGAATGGCCTAAATTTTGCAATTCAAGATGAGATGATCCTAGTGACCCCTAAGACAATGAAAGAGTGTTTCCAAGTGGCATGCAAGGTAGAGGAGAAGTTGAAAAGGAAGCAAGAGCAGCAAAGAAGGGGTAGAGGTCGAAACTTCAAAGGAAGAGGTAGTTTTGGTGGTAGAAATTAGTCACAAAGGCAACAAGGGGAGTCAAGTGGAAAAGAAGAACAACAAAAAGAGTCAAGAGGTGGATTTAGAGGTAAGAGAACTAATGGAAGGGGTAGATCTAATTGGAGAGGCTATAACTCATTTCCTGGAAGATGCTACTCTTGTAACCAATTTGGACACCCAACCTTCGAGTGCCCTAAGAAACAAGCTTCAAGCTCTCATAGTGGGAATAGGAGAAACCAGTTGGTGCAAGAGGAGGATGCTGAAAGTATGACTTCACCTTCCAGACCTACTAATCCTAAATTTGGAGAAATTTTGATGATGAGGACACTTCTTAAGGTACCAAGTGCTAAGGAGCCACCACAGAGGAAGTCCTTGTTCAAGACCACATGTAAATATCATGGAAAGGTATGAAAGATAATGATAGACTCAAGCTCTACTAATAACTTAGTGTCTTTAGAGATGGTTGAGAAATTAAAATTGAAAAAGACTCCTCATCCCACACCATATAGGGTGTCTTGGTTGAACAAAGGCCAACAGGTGCTTGTCAATGATCAATGTTGGATAGAATTTCAAATTGGAGAGTATAAGGATAAAATTCTGTGTGATGTTATTCCCATGGATGCCTGCCACATACTTCTAGGCCGCCCTTGGCAGTATGAGAGGAAATCCCAACATGATGGGAAGAAAAACACTTATAAGATAACAAAAGATGGGGAATCTTTCACCATGAGTCCCTTACTGGATGAGGGTATAGATAAGCAACTTGGGTCTAGTATCATGGTGGTAGGAGAGAAGGACTTTTTGAAGAATTTAAAGGAAGAGGGAGGTCTATAGTTTTCCTTGATTGTTAAGCCAAAATGCAGGTGTGTTTTTTCTACAAACAAAGGAGAACCTATTCCTAGTCAAGTCCAAACCTTGTTGGAGAAGCATAAGGACATTGTGGTGGATGAATTGCCTAGTTCCCTACCTACAATAAAAGATATCAGTCACCATATTGAACTGATACCAGGAGCTACATTTCCTAATAAGGCTGCCTACAAGATGACACCAGCCCAAAATGAAGAGATAGCAAAACAAGTTCAAGAGTTATTGGATAAGGGCCTAGTGAGGAAGAGTTTGAGCCCTTGTGCAGTCCCTACCATATTGGCTCCTAGGAAGGATGGAAAATGGAGGTTATTCACTGATTCAAGAGACATAAATAGGATAGCCATTAGATATAGGTTTCCTATTCCAAGGATGGAGGATCTTATTATTTGTCTAGGAGGAGCTTGCTATTTTTCAAAAATTGACTTGAAAAGTGGGTATCATCAAATTAGGATCCGTGAGGGGGATGAATGGAAAACAACATTCAAGACTAATGAAGGTCTTTATGAGTGGATGGTGATTCCCTTTAGATTTTCCAATGCCCCCAGTACCTTCATGAGATTAATGAATGAGGTATTGAAACCTTTTATTGGAAAATTTGTTATGTTTTATTTGGATGACATCCTTATCTTTAGCAGGACCAAATAGGAGCATTTTGAGCATCTTGGATAGGTCTTGAGAAGGCTATATGAAGAGAAGTTGTTGATCAACTTGCAAAAGTGTGAGTTTATGAAGGAAGAATTTGTGTACCTTGGGTTTTGTTGGGTGAAAATTATGTAATCAGCTTTTCGATAGATTACACAACTTGGACTTCAGCCACAGCTATGTGAGATGTGAATCTCTCCTCTCAGAAAGGGGAGGCACCCTTCTTACTGCTAACAGAAGCTATAGTAAACCAAACAAATAATTACAAAATGTACACGAAAACTACGGAGTGGGGGGGTGTGTTACATTCATACTTCTCTCTTTTTTCAGAGAAGATGTTTACAATGCTTCACCGTTGAAAGTTCAGAATTCTTGATAACTTGAAACAAACAACTAGCAGTAATACCAATATCTCTATCTCGTCAAAGCGAAGCGTAGAGATACCAGAAGTGATTAATAACAAACAAATAAAGTAAAAAAGGGAAAGCTCACGAAGGCACAAAGTCATTCCGTAGCTTTATCAATGTTGGATCTGTGTGGATGTACCGTTTGCTACGTTAGAAGCACAAAGTCTTCTTAGACGCAACAATTCTTCAAACAGCATGAACGATTACAAGCACAAAGTCTTGTAGATCATCCAACAAAAGTATCAATCAGCACGAACGATTACAAGCACAAAGTCTTGTAGATCCTTCGACAAGATTATCCAAGAGTATGAATAATTACAAGCACAAAGTCTTGTAGATCACTCAACCAGAACATGCAAGAGCATGAATGATTACAAGCGCAAAGTCTTGTAGATCATTCAACCAATGATAAATAGAAATAACAATGCAATCTAAATAATAGATGTAACACAAAGTTTACATCAACTACTTAGAGTCCTTCAGATTCTTCAAACCAATCACTACCAAATAAGATCAACTCACAAAAGTATCGAATCCAACGCAAAGTTTGGCTTGCAATCCTCTTCTTTATTGATCAGATTTCATTCACAAAGCATGAACACAAAGTTTCACAAATTTGCTTCAAAAAGGGCAGCACTTCGTTGCAAAACACTAAAAGATAAAATTACAATGAAAATCCCTCACATTATATAGAAAGAGGGATGAGCAAAAGAAGGAAAGAGATTGAGAAAATCAGGGAAAATTAGGTGAGCGATTTTAGGAAATCTCACCTAACTTTGACCAAAGTCAAAGTGTAATTTGTTTTCAAAATATTACATCTTTGGACTTGGTGTAATTACAATTTACAAAATGACATTCGAAAATGTCAAGAAATATTTACAAGATGCATAAAGGGATGCACCGGAAATGTCTAACACTGGAGAATAGGGGTTGCTTCACGTTTCTTTGCATTGGGCGGAAGTCTTCAAATTTCCTCCTAGTCTCCTGCACAAACTTCTCATCCGGACCAACGGTGTAATCCACAATGGTGTGAATTCTGATCGATATCATGGCGGATGAGTGAACCTTCTTGCACCTGTCAAGATGCGTCTTCAGTTGTCCAATGTGAGCCTTGTATCACAAATGATGTTCAGCGAAGCTTCTGAGAAGTCTGAATCAATCAAATTCATGATGGCTTCCTTGAAGATCTGGGATACTGTGGCCGGTAGGAAGATACGATTTTCTTCAAGAAGTTGACCAGGCAACTCTCTAATATTTTTGTCAAGGATGTTGCGATGCCCGTCGACATCTTCCTGTATTTGGTGAAGATCTTGTGAGAGATTGAACCACTTGAATTCTGTGTTTCAGTGATTCTCTTACCTCTACAAACTTTTCTTTGTCGGGAATTACCCCAACCTCCACCAATTTGCTGAGCTTTACCTGTTTCATTTCCGACCATGACAACAGGCATTTTTCCATGTCTCTGCGCTCCTGGGAAAGTACGCTCTTTTCTTTATCAAGCTCTATGGTGAGCTTGGCCAACATGGTAGTTTTCTCATCCGCAGCCAAAATTATCTGAGATCCATGTTCGATGATCTTTTCAACAAAATCATATAACACCCTGCCTTTGGAGGCGAATTTCTCAGCTTTCTTGACAGCTGGGTCTTCAATATTTACCACTGTCAGCGGTTGTGCATTACTTGGAGAACCGGCTAGTCTCTTTACAACAGTGGCATAATGCTCTGCCCTCTGTTTGTACATGTTACGAGCTTGCTCAACTTTATCCAGCCTTCCTGCCAAGATATCCAAAGTGACTTGCACATCGGCTTTTGCACTTTCGTTGGTAACCTTGCCAAGCTGGATCTTTGTTACTGTGTAGTCCTCCATATTGACATCACCTTCTTGATTCGGTGGTATGCCAATTTCAGCATACTTGTGGCCAGACTTATCAACGTTTAGCCTTGAGTATACCTTTGCTTTTTCTTCCCTTTGGCTTTTGGAAGAACTATCTCTTCGAGGTCGAGTTCTCCTCGAGAAATCATTTGCTTTTTACGCTTCGACACTTGAGATATTAGCCAAGGAGGAAGAAAAGAAGTGTGAACTTCTGGATTTACTGTCAATTCGCCATTGCCACTTCTGAAGTTATTGTCACATCTGAACTCACCATAGGTATCGTGACAATTGGAGAAGTGTTTGTCATCATTGCTCCTGTAGTTGACACATTGAGCTGATCACGCATTGACTCATTCATGAAACAATTGAATTCGTTTTCAGAAGTGATATCATACGTTGGCGAAGACAAGCTAGGAATGGACGATGGTGGGCTTGACAGTATATCAACCGTATGGATGCTTGTCACTGAAGGAGTATCAAGCTGGGTTGATGCTGCAGGGATAGGGGATATCTCAGCTGCAGGAATGCATGTGGTAGGGATAGGTGACGAGGGAACAGGAGGTGGAGGAGTTCTTGAATCTGGAGGGGTATGAGGAACGTTTGAAGTCACAGGCGATGATGTTCTGGGAATTTCTTCAACTACATTCTCATGAGGAGAAGTAGTTATTTCTTGATTATGCCCGGGTTCCTGTTGATCACCCTCTTGTCTCTCCGATTCTGGTTCACCTTCAAAGTCACCTTCAGATCCTTCTTCAGAATCTTCATCTTCAGCGGATTGGTCGCTTGAAGTTTCTTCTTCATCGGAATCTATCTCCTCCAGAATAGGATTTTTACCCTTAGAATGAGATGGACGAGATTCCGTGATTTCTGTCTCTTGGACAGCTTGGGTATCTTTCTTACCAATAGTGAACTTGATCCTAGAACCTCTTCGCGAAGAAGTGGGAACGACCGCTGATTTGTTTTTGTCGCAGAGTTCTTGCTGTTGGCGAGCTTCTGCTTCGGACTCCTCTCCTTCTGAGTCTGTTCTGAAACTTTTCATTGCATAACCATGTTTATGTAACCATTCTTCTGTGTTGGCTAGGATTGGTCTCAGCCTTTCCCTCATGCTGGTAACCTCTTTCCTAGACCATTGTATTGCAGGCAACGGCCTTTTAGCAATGCCTTGCTCATCATAGACAGCGTTCATGATATCACCTGGATCCTCAAAATCCTCTGGTAGGTCAGCGATACCAAGATCTCTGATTTGTTGAACTGTCAATCTGCAATAGTCCATTTTGCGAATGGCTTCTTCATCTCTGCAATCTGCCCAGATGTCTTCAAAACGGTACCTGTGTTGGTGACCTTTTTGCAACTTTTTTCTGACATCTCGGTAGTCGAAATCAAACCTATACCTGTAGGTTTTGATGGTCATGATCTGCATTTCAGCATAGACAGACTTAGCTTTTTGTGCAGTTTGGATAGTATATCGGCCGATGGTCAGTGGGAACTTGAATCCACGCTTGTGGTTGCTTCTACGTTCCTTCTGCACTGACATCAACTGTCTGCATGTTTCCATGAGAATCCACTTATCCGAAGGATAACGTGGTAGCATGTAGGGACAACCAGTGTAGCAGCCTACTCTCAAGTAAGTAAACGTTGGGAATTGGAGAAAAATACATCCAACTTTACTTACCACCTTATAAGCCTCATCAAATACTCTTCTTCTTTCCAAAGCTGGATCAAAGTTGAAGAGTAAAGGCGCAAAGAAAGCATCAGTGACCCGTCTGAAATGATGAAAGCTCTCCTTCAGCTCCAATTGATAGAAATATCTGTACACAGGCACCATCATCCGATTCCCTTTTGTTGATAGACCTGGGAATTGTCTCATCACAGCCGCTGCATACACCAGGTAAGAAGTCATGTAGAACTTCAATGTAGAAGGAGCATTGATCAACTGCTCGTGTATCTCATCACTGATTTGTTTGCCCCAGTCGATATGCACTTTCTGCCTTCTTATGATCCTCATGTATTCATACATCCAATCATGAAAAGTGGATGATTCCGGCAAGCCTTTCACTCTGCTTAGAAACGTGATCATATCCTTGACGTCATCTTTGAAGTCACTTCTCAGGAGTCCTTTCGGCCATCTAGAAACAGATGATCTAGGCTTCTTGAGCCATTGAGTATTTATCAACTGTTTAGCTTTATTGGGATCAGCATCAAAGATCTCCTGTGCTTTTGATATAGAGATGTCAATATATTTCTCCATATGAGGGACCTTGAAGACAATGTCAAAGAAATCAAAGTCGAGTCTCAGAATCTCGTGCCCGAAAGAGTCGATCACACTTCTTATTTCTCTGATGTAATGAGACGCAACTTGAAGAACAAACTCGGTATTGTGCGCAGTTGTGGGGAACATTGCCACCAAATGGAGGTTGCTGTGTACGATCGCTCTCATTGAATCAGGAAGAGGCTTCGTCTCTGTTAGCTTTGCGAAGTCAACCAAGTCTTGATGACCAACTTCTGTATCTTTTATCTCTTCGACTTTAGAAAGCACCATAGTTGGCGGATAGACGCTTTGATATTTGTATTTCATCTTGCTTTTTGCTTTCGAAGAAGGAGGCTTAGTAGCAGTCATCAAAAAGAACTGGTACTCTGATCACTCTTGACTTGACGATCTTTGAAAGTAGACTGCAATCCGTTTAGCCAGAACAAACACCAACTGTTAGGAAACATGGGTGAGCGCGAAATGAGCACAAGGATGAGAAATCATGAAGCGGATGATGAGGCACGCAAAATGATGCACAAAGGCGGAAAAACGGGGCTCAGGAGTGCACTGGTCAAAAATGAAGCTTATCTGGGAAGAATTGAAGAAAGCCTGAAAAAAGTGTAAGGGCGCTAAAATTTAGCGCCCTTACATTCTTGGAAAATTGCTTTTGATGCAAGGGCGCTAAATTTTAGCGCCCTTACACTTTGCAGTGTTAGGCATTTTTTGACATTTTCAAAATGTCACAGCGCTAAAATTCAGCGCTTTAGCATTTTCTTGACAATTTTGAAAATGTAAATGTAGGAATGAATGGTGAGGGCGCTCATGCTTGGCAAAGGCAATTTGTTTGAAACATGAAAGCTTTTGAACTTGTTTCCATCCCATTTCATACGCACTCAAAGGTTAAAGGAATTCTTTTTCACAATGATAGATCTTTCCAATGTTCACACCAAAACGCATAGAGAGGGAGACAAAGAGATTTCAACACAAACGCATTGGATAGATACAAGTTCTCAAAGAACATCGCGCATTGAGGAGAATGGGGAAAGAAACGCAAGGGAAGAGTATGGAAAGAAACGCGTAGGGTTCCAATGCGTAAGGAAACAAAGGCTCGCCATTCTTCTTACGATGAAGACAAACAATGAATAGAAAATGCGAAGGTAAAACGCGAATGGAGAGAAGGAATGTGCGTTGGGAAACAAAAATGCGAATGGAAAAGAACAAGACGCGAAATGTAGAAAAACGCATATACAAAACGCATATACAAAAACAAGAATGTATAAAAATGGAAGAAGACAAGACAAAAACGACTTACCAGTATGAAACGTGAAGCTTGCTGAAGAAAGAATGGCGAGAGTCTTCAAAAAACGAGTTTTGCAGTTGAGATGCAATTCGCCCAGCAAGAGGAAGAAAAGAACAAAGCTCATAATAATGAAAAATGGCGAATTAAAAGACTCTTAAGTGAAAAAGGAAAATCAAAAACCTAACTCAAGTCGAGCAATAAATTTAGGCACGAAAAGTGGCATGATTGACGAAAAACGCGAAAACATGAAGAAACGTGCCAGACTGTGAAAAAGTTTAAGTGTTGAAGAAAAATGTAATGGCGCTAAAATTTAGCGCTATTACATTTTTGGAAATTTCACTGCATGCAGGGGCGCTAAATTTTAGCGCCCTTGCATTTTCCAGACTTAGCCAATTTTGGCTTCAGGGCAGGAGCGCACTTTTTCAGTGCCACTGCATTTTTCGTAATTTGCTAAGTATGAACAGTGAAACTTCACGAAAGATCTCGTTTCGAAGGTCTTTGCGAGGCGAACATGGGGGAATGCTCGAATTGACTATTTGAGGCTTAGGAACGCATTTCGAGGTGGCTTGATAATCACTCCGTTATGCGTACTTGAACTTCACGAATCCTAGGAAACAGACAAGTTTCGTAGGGGGGTTATCCGTGGAATGAGCGCTGCTAGATTCCGTGATAACAGGTTTGTCATATCCAAAGGCAGTTTGAAAATGGACCCATCAAAGGTTGAGGCCATACTCAATTGGCCACCACCTAATTCAGTGGGTGATGTGAGGAGCTTCCATGGCCTTGCAAGCTTCTATAGAAAATTCATCAAGAATCTTAGCCACATTTGTGCACCTATCATAGATACAATCAAAGGAGACAAGAAGAGTAAGTTTCTATGGACCAATGAAGCAAACGAAAGGTTTGAATACTTGAAAAGAAAGGTATCACAATAGCCTATCCTTGCTCTTCCTGATTTTAATAAAGTTTTTACTATAGAATGTGATGCAAGTGGTCAAGCAATAGGTGTTGCTTTGAGTCAAGAAGGCAGGCTAGTTGCATTCTTTAGTGAAAAACTAAATGAGGCTAAGAGAAAATATTCTTCATATGATCTAGAGTTGTATGCTATGGTCCAAGCCTTAAAGAAATGGAGGCACTTCTTTTTACCAAAGGAGTTTATAGTATTCACTGACAACCATGCACTTAGTTTCTTGAATGGGCAAGAAAAATTGAACCAAAGGAACATGAAGTGGGTTGAATACCTACAAGCATACACTTTCTCCATAAAGCACAAGAAGGGACAAGCAAATAAAGTTGTATATGACCTTAGTAGAAGGGTTATGATTGTTCAAGAAGTTCAATTGAAAAGTGTGGCCATAGAAGCTCTTAAAGGTATGTATAAGGAGGATGAAGATTTCAAGGATTCTTTTGATGTTTGTTCTCAATTTTCAAATTCTTTTCATAGTGAATATGATTATTATGTTTTACAAGATGGTATATTGTTTAAAGGGGCTCAATTGTGCATACCCAAGTGCTCTATGAGGGAGAATTTGATAAAGGAAAAGAATAGTGGGAGTCTTGGAGGGAACTTTGGACTTGAAAAAACCTTGGAGCAGGTTAGGAGGTTTTACTTTTGGCCAAAAATGTAGGTAGATGTAAGGAAGTTTGTGGAAACTTGCACCATATGTCAAAGAGAAAAATGAACTACCTCAAATATTGGTCTTTACCAACCTCTACCAATCCCAAATAGACCTTGGGAGAGCATAAGTATGGATTTTGTCTTAGGATTGCCTAAGACACAAAGGGGAGCTGATAGTGTTTTTGTAGTGGTTGATAGATTCAACAAAATGGCCCATTTTATTCCTTGCAAGTGCACTAGTGATGCTTCTAACATTGTAGGTTTGTTTTTCAAGGAGGTTTTGAGAATGCATGGCATTTGTATGAGCATTGTATTAGATAGGGACTCCAAGTTCATAGATCATTTTTGGAGGACCTTATGGAAAAAGTTTGGGACAAATTTGCAATATAGTTTTTCCTACCATCCTCAAATGGATGGACAAACAAAGGTGGTCAATAGATCACTTGGTAACTTGCTGATGTGCATAACAAAAGAGCATGGTATTCAATGGGATTTGGTGCTACCCCAAGTAGAATATGATTATAATGATTCCATAAATAGGAGCATAGGAAAAAATCCCTTTGAAGTGGTATATGGAATGAACCCAAGGGGAATCTTTGAGTTGAGAGATTTGAAGGGATTGGATAAGAGGACTGCAAAAGGAGAGGAGGTTTCCATTGCAATGAAATCCATCCATGATAAAGTGAAGGAGAATCTCAAGAAGAGTGTGGAAAAATACAAAGAGAGGGTAGATTTGAAAAGGAGAAATGTCCAGTATAAGGTGGGAGATCTGGTTTTTGCATATTTGAAGAAAGAGAGGTTACCTAAGGGCAGATATACAAAGATCCAAATGAAGAAAATAGGCCCTTGCAAGATAATTCATAAGTTTGGGAAAAATTCCTATGAGATAACACTTCCTCCTGGAGTGGCTATCTCTCCTATATTTAATGTGGCTAGCTTGTACCCCTTTAAGGGATCTTTGGATGCAGGTACATGTGTGGAAGTTGATGAAGATTGGGTGCAGGACCTTCCACCATCTGAACCTTTGAAACTTGAAGCTATCCTAGACACTAAGGAGGTGAAAAGGACAAGAAAGAAGGTATATAATGAATATCTGGTTAAATTGCAAGGTCTTCCACCTGAAGATGCAACTTGGATGAGTGAAGAAGATATCAAACATCATGGCACTTCTCTACAACAATTGATCTCAAGTGGTACTTGAGATCTTTTCCACTCCGGGTGTATGGTGCAAGGGCACCTTGGGGTTCTTATGTGCCTCCGTGAGGCTTTCTCTCAAATTGTGTTTTTTTTTCAAAGTGATCATGAATCATGATGTAATAAGGTCCAATAGACCATTTGTGGTGTTTTACAATGGTTTGTAATAGGTCTCATGTCATATTGTAAACTTGGTGCATTTAGGCTTAAGAAAGATAAAAGTTGCCATGATGCAACCAAGTAGTAGGGATGATGTAATTTGATGTTTTTAAGTATGATAGGTGTGTCTAGGATCAATTTGTATTGAAATGGAGTCAATTTTGAGGCATTTGTGTATATGCTGTTATAAGTTGTCATAAGTTGGAAACTTTGCCAAAACAGGTGTCATTAGTCCTCCAACGGTTCTCTAATTCAAAAGTTAGTTGAGGGATGTTGGAAGGAGTTAAACAAGTTTATAATTCCTCCTTTGGGTCAAGGCATGGCTGTTGTTGAAGTTTTATGAAGATCTAATGCAAAGAACAAGCTCTGTTTCTCTGAATTCTATGTTTTTGTCTAATCTCATGCTTGGTACAGCTAGAAATCTCTCTGTATAGATATAAATATGACATTGATTGATAGAGGGATGAAGTAGCTTCCATTTGGTGGTGGTTTGGTGCAATTTCATCAAGTATTGAGGAAGTTATAGTCATTTTTCTGGAAGTGGTCTGAAACCCTCAAAAACTAGGGTTTTATGAGAAAAATGTTTGTATCTTCCAATTCCACTGTGTACAAATGCTAAATCTGGGTGAAATGGAAGGTTTTTATGTGTAATTTTATTTCAAGAAGTTTTTAGAGGATGACATGGAGTTTGGAGGAATATATTTGACGTCCTCGCCCAGACAGCTCTGTGACAGGCCTAGAATTGGTGCAAAAGTCTAAATTTTACAAGTTCTATGGGTGTTGTCATAATAAGGGTGTTTGGGAATGTTGAAATGTGTTTAATGATGCTGTAGGAACCTTTTGTATGGCTTAGGGGTGCTGGGGTGTTCCTAGATACTCTGGTTCTTGCATTGTGTAGTCTAATTAGGCCTCCTTGTGGCATTGAAGTTCAGTCCATTGTAGTTTTCCTTTTGCTTGTCATGTCTTGGGGTTTTGAGGACTTGTAGGGGTCCTTAGAAGGTGTCTAAAATGAGTGTATTTTTTCTGGTTACTTTTTGTAAGAAATTTTTGTCTTGAATGTCCCAATTAGACAGGGCTATAAGGAGTATATAGCCTAATATTGGAGTGGTGGATGAATGGGTGTTCCTAAGTGGAGAATCATGTTTGTTGGTCTTGTATGGCCATGTTGATGGTGTTCAAGTCATTTCCAATCCCTCTAGTTGATTCTAGTTTTGAGAACCCTTGTTGGGTGGTTGGGTTGTCTCCATGAAAGAATAGTGAAATTGAAGAGTCCACATAAAGTATTTGAGAGAAGCTATTGTTCAAAGGAGTTGCTTCCCCTGCCCACTTTGCATCATTTTGGAGCTATTTCATAATGGGGGGGCTATGTGGTCACTTTCTTTCCCTCTTATGGGGGGCCTTTGTAATATATATATGATGGATGGTGTACTTGAGGTATCACAGAGTCCTCCATCCTTCCTCACTTGGTTGTTTCTTTTCTCTCTTTTGGGGAGGAGTTTTGTCCCACAGGGTTTTCTCCTTTTCTCCATTTGTGAGAGATTACATTTGCATTTACGCATGGGTACCTAAAATGGCCTTGTAGCTAGGACCCATCTTTGCATCTTTTTTGCATCATTTACATAATAATCTTCTCCCTAAGTTGCATTTAAGGGGGGGTGTTGGTGTGAATGTATGTCTTGTACCTAGTAATTTATCTTGCTAGGAACTTAGAGGGCTTATTCACATGTTAAGTTCACTTAGGATATAAGATTCTTTCTAGAAGTCTTAGTTGTGTTTTCTAGAACTTATCTAGATTTTAATGCTTGATTCCTAGGTCGTTAGGTTGTTATTTTTCACATGTCATAGGATTAAGACACATGTCACAATCATGTTCAATCCTATTCCTCACCTTGCCTATATAAGGAAGGTCATTGTACTCATATATAATATTCTTCATACCTCATCATCATTTTATAGGTCTTAATATCAAGAAAGCGCATATTCTTGCATATCGTCTTGTAGAAGGTTTTCATTATTTTTGCAAGTGGTCATGGGTATAGAGTTAATCTTCAGCTCTTACAACATCTTCTTGGAATATTTGAATTCATTTATTCATCTTGGAAGCTCTTAATGCAATTTTTCCACATCGACATTACATAATCTCTCAGAGTCCTAGTTTGCATTCTTATGTTTTTCTAGTTTATGTAACTTTGACCTTGGGGTATTCAATCTATTTCAAATTTCTAACATGGTATCAGAGGTTTTGTTTTGAGAAATCTAAATTCATAGATTCTTGATTGAGAAATTGAGTTTAATTGTAAAGATCTTGCAAATTTTTGTATGCTCTTCTCTTGCATTTTGAACGATCTAGAGAATTAGAAAGGATTTGCAAAGATTTAATAACCTCTTCATATTACATATGTGTTTTGTGAGATTTAGGTGATTGCAACATTTTTGGTTATACTGATAACTTTTTTGACTGTTCCAATGCATCCATAAGGCTCGAGAAATTCAAGATTGGATTTTGTTTCATCTAAATTGGAGATCATTTGACAAAGTTACAAATAGGGATTTGAAGCTCATATATGTTGAACACGTTTTTCCAGGAGCATTTTCGGCCAAAAAGGACCTTGTCATTACGTCCAAGAGCCTACTTCCATGAATTTTGATATAAATTTTCCTATATTTGGAAAAAATTGGTTTCGAGGAAAATTTATTTAACTAGGGAGCCATATGACCCCCCTGGTTGCAGGTACGACAATTTTAATTAAAAAATTATGATAATTTTTTTTATTTGGTGGCCTTTATCTATAATTTAAAGAAAAATTTAAAACTTTCACTTTTAATTAAGCATTATTTGTAGCTCTGAATAGGGCTTTAAATCCCATGGATTATATAAGCTTCTTGTGGCTAGTAGAAGCCACCTATGGCCTAAACTGTAGAACACTCATAGCTACGCTACAAGAAACTTAGTTGTCGCTAACATCCACTGCCTAGATAACATTGCATGTGGATAGGAATTTTAAACTGCTAGGCACAAACCTAACCACTAGAATTTTCATGCAATCTGCTATCCAAAAGCTCTACCCAAGTGCTGCCCGAGTGGCCGCTTAGTCGGAGGTGCCACCCACGAGCCACCTAGAAGCCACCGGGGCTCCCCTTATAGGCCAAATTGGGCCTTTTTATCAATTTTCAATAATTTTTGCCAGGATATCAGGTTTTTGAAATGAGATCTCATCATAAATTTGGAGATGAGTACTTTCCATCCAAACAGGTACTGAGAATTTTTTTTCCTTTTTGTACAAGGTATTTTTGGTTGAAATCGTTTGTGCCAATTTCTTCAACATGCCATAACTTTTTCCCTGGTGCTCTAATTTTTAGAAAAAAATAGGCATTGAAAAGGTATTGGAGAGAAATACACAACTATAAGGCTCATTTTTCTAGATTTTGTCTCAGGTTAGTATTGTATCAAAATTTTTAATTTTGGCTATTTTGAGCCTATTGAGCATTGTACTTTGGAAAAGGATTTATAAATGCATTGAACTATAAAGTGCCAACCTTATAATATTTGGGGGGGGGTGATCTTTGATACTATTGAAAAGGGTGGGGGTGTTCTTGGTATTCTTCTATTCACTTTATTTCTACATTCTCTTTTGCATTTCTTTATCATGAGTTCAACAACAGATCTTACTCTAACTACATACAACTTTTTGAGTGGAAATAAAAAATGAATATTCACTTAAGAGGTCTTGGTTTGCATAGAATAAAAATGGGACTTGAAATTGAACCGACTAAAGATGAAGTTAACTTTGAGTGCTTTAACAAATGTGATAAAGCATATGGAGCATTGTGTTCATCTGTATCTCCTGATTTTCTCTTTCTATCTCCTGATTTCACATTTTTGTAACTCCTTAGTATTTGTTCATCTTTCATAGTATTTGTTTCTATCTTCTATGCTACTAAGGATTCACTTGGGTCTCAATTCAAGATGCCATATTTGGATGATTTTGCTAATTCTCTCACACAAGAGTAGGATAATCTAATTTAGATAGGCACTCTTAAGTCTTCTAAGTCACATGCCTTGGATGCCAACCTTGGCACAAATGAACAAAAAGGACAAAGTAGTAATAAGGATAAGAAAAAAAAGAATAGAAAAGAGAAGAAGAATTAAAAATTAGCTAATTCAAAAGAAAGGAGACCCCATCTCCACAAGGTGATAAGATTAAGAAAGAGAGGGTCAAATGTGCCTATTGTAAGAAACTTTGTCATGATGAGCATAAATATTTGAAGAAACAAGTTGATCAATTGACACACATTCTTGAGAAGAATAATCTCAGTGTTCTTGATTCTATCAAATAGAGTTTAGAAGAGGGTTCTCACAAGGCCAAAGACAAAAACAAGCAGAAAGGAAAGGGAAAGGCCCTTGTAGTAGTTTCTTCTCCACCATCCACATGGGTTCTTGATTCAAGTGATTCACACCATATGGATTCAACTAAAGATGAACTTGAACATTTGGAGGCATGTTCTATGCCTTCCATTTGATGGGTGATGAAAATCTAGTTGAGGTTTGTGGAAGAGGGTTTGTTGATATGGGGGATGACACATTTTAGAATATTCTTTGTTTTCCCTAATTATCAACTAATCTCCTATCGATCTATCAATCACTCACACAGATACATGCAAGAGAGTTGAGTTTACTCCTGATTTAGTGGTGATTCATGAGATGCAAAATGATTCTACAATTGCAGTTGAGAGGGTAGATCATTAGTCTCAACTTTATTTATTCTATTACTTTTTTCCTAATCCTCCTTTGACTATTATACTCACTCATTCAGATGATGTGAGTAATTTGTGGCATCAATGGTTGGCCACTTAAACTACTGCTACTTGTAGTAGTTCAACAAACATGACATGGTTATAGGATTTCCTATAGTTAACTTTTTTAAAGATGTTTGTGATGGCTACATTCTTGGCAAGCATCCTAAAGAGAATTTTGACAAAGGAAAAGCTTGGAGAGCCTCACATCTTTTGGAGTTGGTACATAGTGATTTAGTAGGGCCATTTCCACATCCATCTTTTAGTAGAGCCCGATAGGTTTTGACATTCATTGATGATTTTTCTAGGTACACCATTGTATACTTTCTCAAACAATAGTTTGAAGCCTTTGATTCATTCTTGGAGTACAAGGATTTTGTAGAGAAATAAACTAGAAATTCTATCAAAGTTTAGTGTATGAATAATGAGGGGAATATGTCAACCATAGGTTTGTGTAGTATTATGCTTCAAAGGTAATTGATTTGCAGTATATAGTTCCCTATAGTCCTCAGGAGAATGGAGTTACAAAATGAAAGAATCGATCCTTGAAAGAGATGGATAATTGTATGATTCACTCTATCTTTGGCACCACCTTTTTAGGTAGAAGTGATTAATTATGCATGTTATATCCAAAACCGCATTCCTCACAAAGTTGTGAAGGGGGTAACTCAATTTCAAGCTTGGACCAGTTGAAAACCATTAGTTAAGCACTTTTGACTATTTGGCTCTAATGTATGGGCTCACATTCCAACAAAGAAATATAAGGCTATGGATCCAAAAAGCAAGCCTTGCATATTTGTTAGTTACCTAGATGATGTTAAAGGCTATAGGATTCTCCATCCTACCACACATGAGTTGTTCAGTGAGAGGAGTTTTTTCTTTGAGGAGATTTCTTCTAGTCCTTCTCTTGACACTTCTCCTACCACCATTAGTTTGGAGTCCTTATATCATAATGATAGTTATTCAAAGGATCATAGTCCTTTAGATCATGATGAGGAGTATTCTTCCTCCACTTCAGATGATGATAGTTATTAGATCAAGATGCACATAGTTCATCTTCAGAGGATGATGATTATCCTCTTGATTCTCCTCCTCTAGCCATAGGGCCTCTTTGGGCTCGTAAGACTTTGCAGTCAGTAGGTGATCGGGTAGGGGATCCTTTGGATCACATGAGAAAAATATCATAGGTTTAGGATACTCCACATGTCTTCCTTGCTCCAACTTCTAATCCAAATTTTTTTCAATAAGCTTCTGGTGTCCCCAAGTGGGATGCAACCATGCAAGAAGAGTTCAGTTCCTTGAAGAGGAACCACACTTGGGATCTTGTCCCACTTCCTAAGGGAAGGAAACTTGTTCGATGGAAGTGCATATATAAAAAAAAATATATAGAAGATGGGCTAGTTGAAAAGCATAAGGCTTACTTGGTTGTCAAAGGATTCTCCCAAGTTCTAGGGATTGACTACTCTGAGACTTTTGCACTAGTCACCAAAATGAATTCCATCTAACTTGTTCTTTTTATCACTGAAACACATAGATGGGATGTTCATTAGATGGATGTGAAGAGTGAATTTATTTATGGTAATATTAAGGAGGATATATACATGGAACAACCACAAGGGTTTGTTCAAGATCCTTCACTTGTGTGTCATCTTCAAAAGTCTCTCTATAGCCTCAAATAGGCCCCTTAGGATTTGTATGCCAAGATAGACTCCTTCCTTCTAAAAGTGGGGTTCACTCGATGCCATTCTGATCCTAATGTCTACATATTGTAGTAGGATGATACTCATACCTAATGAGACCATAAATTGTCTCATATTTTATCAAAGAAAATCATCTATTTCTTCCTAATGCATTAGTGTTAAAGTGGATTTGAGTAATGATTGAAAGTTCTTTAGCTTGTTTAAAGTAGAATATTAAGTAAATATTTGATTTATTTTTAGTAATTAAATGTGATCTAAATTTCCTCTAATATGTCTCCATGAATTTTTTAAGATGATATAATGCAGATAAATGAGTTATTAAATAACTCATGGTAAGAAGAGCTTCATAGACACTTGCAATAGAGAGCTCTAGAAACATGAAGCAGTTAACTCCTTACAGCTTTAGAAGGCTTTGAAGAAATAATGAGAAGATAGAGAAGACTCCCAAGACACTCCTACATTCATGCAAAATTATGGAGCATCGATCATTCCTAAATTAATGGGATGAGGATTTGTTTCATGTTGAGTTTTAAGATCTCTCATAGTTACTAAATTTCATGTTTCGTTCTTCCAACCAAAGATAACTCAAGTTACCACATCACTCAAATATTGTTGCATGATTATAGCATGTTATTCATGCTAAGGATTAATGATTTGGTCGATTGAAGTGAAGAATAATTCTTTCATTCACGTTCAACACTTGAAGACTTCCTAAAAATTAGGTGCCCAAAAATTGTCAAAAATGCAGTCTTAGTAAAAAAATGATATCTCCCTCGTTTCTCAACAAAATTAAAAAATTCAAAATGATCTGGAAAGTAGATTTGAAGGGATAAAAACCCTTTTGATAATTTGGTGTGATTTGTATCAAGAAAGGAGTAGTACGTGACATAAAATGACTGATACAAAAGTGGCGTGATGGAGGACAACAACTTTAGTTTTTTAGAGTTTTGTAAAAAACTCCTCAAAAATAGGATCTTGGATCCACATTATAGTGGATTGGTTGGATAGATATAGAATAATAATTCTATAAATACAATATAATCATTTGATCAAAAGGAGGGGATTGGAAAGACTTGTTTTTGCCTGAGGAAATATGATAGTTTTAGTTTCATTTCCAGCAATGTATTTCCAACTTTCTAGAGTAAATTTGAATTCAATAAAGCTTTTCATTTCCAACATGTGTCAATTAGTTTAGACTTTTCAATTCTTGCAAGTGTTCCTTAGATTAGTTCCCTTTCATGCAAATAAGATTTATTTCTACAAGTAGAATAGATTGTCAAGCAAGTTTTCTACTTTCTCTCTTGCAAACATCCATGGACATCGCCTTGGATTGATAAATTAAATGATGAAGATTATAATGACTCCATCAATACCTTCCTAGTTCTCTACGTAGATGGATTTTCGATCACATGAAGTTACTCATCCACCATTCGGGCAGTGAAAATTTCCCTTCATGTTCAATTTTTGATGTCTGACTTGGGTTTATTCATTTTATATTTTTATTCTTAGATAATTATTAAGTTAGAAGCTTAAAAATTCACTCAAAGATTCTTTTAGTAATAAATAGAGTATTTTGATCTTGATTTTCTTCATAGTATGTGGATTAATAAATTCATAATTGTTCATCTTAAGTTTAAATGTCTTTAATAAAATAACTTAATTAGATTTAGTTGTACATGCAATTATTAATAGCATTTAAATTTTCAAACTTAGATTTGTTTAAATTATTAGTAATAACGTAACTTTCATTTGAATTTCAGAAGCAATTAGTGATAGTTTCTAAATTTATTGCAAAAGTAATTAGTTCTATTTACACATAGTTAATGTTGCCTTAATTTTTTTATTTTGCAAAGTTATGTTAGTAATTACAGTTAAGTATAAATTTTGATTAGTGTTAGTTTAAATATATCTTCAAAGGAAAATTTATTTTGCAAAGACATTAGTAAATAAGAATTCTATATTGCAAAAAAGAGATAGGCTTCAAGAAAGATAGTCTAATTTATCAAAATAAATTGGAACTCAGTCAAATCTACTATTAGTTAAATTTATATCAAAAAGAATTATTGGTGTATGTAAACTTAATAATAGTCTTTGTTACTTTTCTAAGACTTAATTCAGGATAAGAAATGTGGTAATATAAATGTTATACTTGAATGAACTTTAAGGAAAGATTTAATGCTTCAATTCATGGTAGGATCCTATATTTTCCTTGATGCATATTGAATTTTAATTGAATAGTTATGGTTTATAATATATATTTGATTAGACTAATATGTGGTTAATTGGTCCATTTATTATTGTGATGAGCCTAAATTTGAGTAAAGTAATAATTGGGCTTACTAACTTTAAAATTATAAATGAGATTATGTATTCATTGTATGCTCTCGCCTTGCCCTTGTGGATCTTGGTGATTAGAATACGATAACTAATCTCTGGGTCTAAACTAAATTGATTTTTATTTTGAAAATTATTTAATTAATATTTTCTACTTTACTTTCAAAAGTGATAGATAAAGGTTTAATTTATTCTCAAATGCATATTGAAGTTAGTATTTATTTTTAAGAAGTATTAGTAAAATGTAAGTAATTTTCAAATGTTTAGAATAGTTCAACCTTTATTTTTTAAAAGAAATTAATATTAGTCAATTTATATTTACAAAAGTAATTTTCAAATACTTAGAATAATTTATGTGCATTTATTTATCCTATTTTTTTAAAGAATAGTTCAAGTAAAGAAATACGTGTTTATTTAATTTATTATGCAAAAGTATTTCTTAAAATATTTTAATATTTTAAGTTTATTTTGAAAATAAGCATTTATTTAAGTTGTATTTGCAAAGTAACTCTTAAAGTATTAAGTTTATTGCAAAAATTAATTCTTGAACCATTTTTAATAGTTCAAGTTTATTTTGAAAGGAATAAGTATTTACTTAAGTTATATTTGCAAAGTAAATTCTTGAAGTGTTTAATAGTTTAAGTTATTAGTTAATTTTATATTCAGTATGGTTAGTTAATGAAATGAGTTTAGAAAGTAATTTTCAATTCATTAATATAGTTTATTTTCAACATTTAGCATCAGATAAATTTATTTTTAATTTTTAAACAATTAATATTACATTATATTACCAAAGATTTAGTTTATGTTTTATTTTGGTAATTAGTATTAGTTTAGCTTCTAAAAGTAATTGTTTTTTCAAGGTAAATAAAATTAGATAAGTTTATCTATGCAAAAGTGATTAGTGTTTATTTTGATATTAGAAAAAAATACTTTCAACATTTATTTTGATGCAATTAGTATGGTTCTTACAATTAGTATGGTTCTTATTTTATGTTAGATAGAAAAACTTAAATAAGAATTAAAACTAAAACCAACAACATCAGTATCAATGGTGCCTCTGGCTCATGTTTATAGGTAATGTCATCGTGCTTGAGCTACTATACCTATAGCCTAACACAATTGCAACAATGGTGTCTATGGAATTGCCCCTTTAAATCACTACGGAGAAATATGAGACATATTAGTAATAAATTTCAAAAGATGGGTAACCTCTCTTGGATTGATAATCTAAAAAGATTAATCTAATGAACCCAAATCCACTAATTCAAACTTAGTAAACCTTCTTATAAGATTTGGTAGGATTTTATTTATTCATTCATATTATTTTCATTTTATTGGATATTTAATTATGTGGAAGAGAATTTCGTTTCAACGGTTTCAAGGGTGACATTAAAATTTTAGTACTAGGAATTAATTGATAGGACACAAGTAATAGTCATGATGACTATTTAATTATATTATTTCTTCCCTTCATGGGTAGTAGTCATAGAGGAATTGTCTAGGGAAAAGGGGCCCTAGAAAGGTCTATATACCCACATAACAGTTCACATCAAACTTAGATTAGAAATCAAAAATACATATTTTATGCCTTGATCCCATTTGGAAGCAGGGTATATAGGCAGTCTGGGAAACAAAGGATGCTCCCAGTACGTCAGGCATTAGGGGATGGGGTTTAAGACACGCCTAAGAAAGATAATGCTAACTCAATTAACTAGACAACATTTATTCAATCAAAGAAATTATCAAATCAAGGGAAGGGAAGAATACCCTAATCTAATATCAAGACCAAAGGAATATCAAATTCAAAAGGTTATAGATAACATTAATTAAGTGTCTTAAATTTAATATTAATTTAATCAATCATTGTAGATAACATTTAAAACTAGAAAGTTAAGTTATTTAAGATATTAACCAACTATGAAAGCATAAATCAGATTTTGTGTAGGAAGGAAGAAAATCAAGATGTTTAGAAAATCTTAAAGTAATCTTAGAAACTTCTAGTTTAATATCTGATTCCTAGTTTTAATATTCTTTAAAATCTTTAGAAACTTCTTATCTTAGGTATTTTTGATATAGAAAATAGACATGATGCATCAAGGTATTAAAAACCAAGATGGCATTGTATCTAATGTGATGGAATTTGACTATACAAACAGATAGGAGCATCCCTGTTCATACCTGACATACGAAAACCTTGTTTGACCTTGTAAAGGAATAAGCCATCAAAGTAAGGAGACCAACACACAAAAGGTATGAGGAACCTTATATGTCCTAACTATTGTATTACCTGAGAATATCCCTATACAAACAAGGAAAGTATTTGCTGAGGTCATATTATAAGAACATCCAACAAGCACAATAAATGAAAGAAATTATCAATGCCCAATTCCTTTCTCTCTAAATCATTTTGATAAACATCATCAAGAGGTCATTGGAATGGAACAATAAGATAAATCATAAGAAAATATCAAAATGAACAAACAATCAATGCTATTCATGCCTCTTTCCAAAGTAATGTAATTAAGGTGATTTCCAATGATGATGTCCATTGTAGGAAAGATGTATCTGTAGGACATATTATCAGATGTTTAGTTAAGAATAATTTTTTTGATAGGTCATTGATACAAATGTTAACCAAAATGTTTACTCATGATTAAGACTTAATATTTTTATACTTTCAAGTTTATACTTCACTGATTGCCACACTTGTTTCCGCTAGTGTTGCCAAAGGTTGAAAATGATGATCAATTTATTATGGATGGAAGTTTATTGTGGATGGAAGTAAAATGGGATGGGTGATTTTCTTTCCCAGATATTTTAATGTTTTTGAGATTTTGAGGCTGTTTTTGGTTTATGAAGATATTTGAATGTTTAAGTTTTCCAAGTTATCTAAGGTTGTTTAGGTTTTTCTCAAAGATATTTGATGTTGTTTAGAGCTTTTTGAGGGTTTTATGAATGTTTTTGGTTTTCAAGATTTTTTAAATGTTTTTGTATTTTCAAATATTAGACCAAGACCTAAGGGGAAATTGACCTAACACCTTGGGGGCTCATCGATGATGGCCTTGCCTACATAAGTGTAGAGACAACATAGTTCGACAATTGTTTTTGACTCTTTTGATGTTCTAGACCTATTCAACGATTTTGAACTTGATACGGATGTTTTTGATATTTTCACAATGTTTTGGATTTTTTGGGGGGTTTTGGACTTTACGAATTTTTGGATGTTTTTGGATTTTTGAACTTTACAAGTTTTTGGATGTTTTTGAGATTTTGACAATTTTGCAAATGTTTTTATTGAATCAATCTAGGTGAGGGGTATATTTTTCAAGCTTTCTTCCATAAATCTTACTAAGCAAGGTTTGATAACACCAATCAAGCACACTCCTATTTACTAAAGTGGATGCATCTCTTAAGTTGGGTCTGCATGATAAAATACCTAGCTTGAGTGGATGACTAGAGTATGCAAATGTACACGATACACATCTTACCTTGAAAGGAGAAAAGATCCTTACAAGGTGTTTGTTGCCTCAATAAACAACTAGTACATGATAAATATCTTCATGGAATGACCTTCTGTCCCATTGCACCTTCTAAAGAGATGTTTAAAATTGGTAAGGATTCTAAGTACAAAGGTTTGTAATGACTCAATGAACACCAGAGGTATACTTCATACATGAGACACTAAAGTCTCTAGTCAACCTACGTGTGGTCTATACACCCACATAAAAATCAACACACAAGGTATAACGTCCGCAGATAAGTACTACTTGCTTTCTCTTTCACACCCTTATATAGCCCATTTGAACACATGCTTGGAGGTCACCTTGAGTTCTCCATTAAAGGATGTGTCTCAAGGAATTCCCCCTCTACTAAAAATAGAAGGATTTCTATTTCTCTTCACCCAAGATCGCACAAAGTACAAGGGGAGAGGATACATAGCAAACCTTAGGTGACTCAAAAAGTGCAAAACATGAGTGTTTCTCTTCACCCAAGATCTCACAAAGCACAAGGGGAGAGGATACACACTACTAATCTACCAAGAAAAGCAAACAAAGCAAACACTTGTTCATTTTAGTGCACTAAAGATAAATATGAAATGAATTTTAAAGCACGAAAACTAAGTGTGAGATTTTTTTTGTTCAATTTTAAAGCCCAAAGTAAAGTGAGGTTGTTTGGTTCAATTTAACTCCAAATTGAAAAAGCAAGTTGAATTGTTCTTTAATAATCCCAAATTGAAGCATGAAGTTAATTTTTAAACCCAAAATGAGGTGTGATCTAGCTAAAGCATAAAAAAGTAAAGTGCTCTTAGGTCATCCTTCTTATAAAATTAACCTAAGTCATATTCCAAATGGAATCTTTTAAAATCTAATTAGGACACCATTAAACATGAAATTGAAAGCAATTTGATAAAAGGAAACCTAATTACACTTGTAAACCTAATCCCATTGGGGGATTAGTGCTGAGTCAATGTGGAATGATCAACCCTTTCCTAATCCCGTTGTTGAAGCAAGCTTCGAAGTGATGCTTTAATGGAGAAAAGGATGAAATGGATGCAAAAGGGATAAATTATCTCAAAGATGGCTCTAAAAATGGCTATAGTGTAATTACTCTCAAGCTTTTAGGATGAATTACTCATGAAATGGGGGCTATTTATAGGATTTTTAGGTGAATCAATGGCTAGGGTCAATTTGGTTAATTAAGGGATAGAAATGGATGAGAGAAAATGACATGGATCAATGATCAAATCCATGGATGATATTGAAATATCACATGGATTTATAAAGTTAATCAAGGGTTGCAATTGATCCAAACAAACACAAATCCTTAAAGTTAGGAGGAATGTGCAAGATATTTCCATGTGGGAGGGAAATGTTTGAATTTGAATTGGAGGAATATTCTTGAGAATATTGCTTTGCAAGTGGGAGAAGTTGGAGGGATTAAAAGATATTGGTCAATTAAATAATTAAGATATTTATTTAATTATGCAAGATATGGGAATTTAGGATTCCAATTAAACAATTAGATCATTTAATTAAAAGGGGAAATTAATGAAATTTAATTAAATAATTAAAATCATTTAATCAATGAGAGGAATTAAGGGACTTAATCAAATAATTCACATTATTTAATCAAATAGGATGAAAATTAATATGAAAGAGGTGAATTAACATAATAATGTTGATTATCCAATTAATAGAAGAAAATGATGAATTTAATTAAACAATCAGGATTATTTAGTTAAATAGATGAAAGTGGTCAAATCAGGACAAAAATGGTGTTAGAAATTAAAATTAAATGTGTGATATTGATTAGTACAATTTTAAGTGTCTACATTTTACTCCTCTTTGAAGTGAGGTACTTGCTATATTGGTTCAAAGAATTGATGCTTCTCAGATCAACATTGGTCCTTAGATCAAAAATTTAAAAATTCATGATTTTTTTAGATGCCTCACTATGCCCCAACAAAAGGAATAAATGCTGGTATACTGCCCCCTCAAGAGATTGAGTGAAAATTTTGATTTTTGGGTCAAGATCATGACAAGGATATAAAATCAGTTCAAATACAAAGATGATGCAAAAATAAACTCTAGGATATTGAAAAAATGCTTCAAATAGGCTACTAAGCTCAAAAATAGAGATAAAAGAGAAAAACCCTAGATTTGCACTATTCTACTAGGTCAAAAACCCTAATTTTCATGCTTATATAAGGGCTAAATGTCATTTTCCAAGTCATTCAAGCACACTTTGAGTTTTAGAATTTGAGAGATTTGAAGAGAGACCCTACAGAGCTCCTAATGCCATGACTAATTGTGTGCTCCCATTGCACCTCGTAGATTGAATCCGTGAGTTCAAGTGCCCAACCGACATAGGACCACTAGTACGTACCTTGAAAAATTTTACTTACACACTTTTTTTTGCATGACTTTTTGAGGTCAAAAATTATCAATAAGTGCACTGTGATTTTAGTGGCACACTTGTTACGGTCAACAATGCACTTGTGTTGCCAACAATGCACTTGTAAAAGTGTGTTGCACTTGTTAAAACCCCGTGCATTTCATTTTTACCAGACTAACATAGTTAAAAAATACGAGTGACACAAATGTTAAACCTAGGCATACTTGTAAAAGTGCCACACATATGTATTTTAGCTGCTCACTTGTAAAATTTACCAGTACAAGACACATGTTTAACCTAGCTAGGGAAATTGCTTTATAGTAGCACACTTGTAAAAGTGCCACACAGTTGTAAGATTGACAACACAACACAATTGTTTAAAATGACACACTTGGTTTAGGGTACTTGATTTATAATTTTTTTGATTTTAAAAAATTTGACGCTGTACGCGTGATGCATGCATGAGACCTTCCATCCTCTATAATCACAGGAGAGGAGACGTAACATTTTTTTTTGATTGAGTAGATTCAGGGATGATTATAAATTCTTCCTAGGAGCCATTGGTTTACACTTCATTACACATATTTCAAAGATTCACACCACCTTACAATGATGACCACGCTAGTTGAGTGGTGGCATTTAGAGACTTCTTCATTCCACCTAAGTATCGGGGAGGCTATTGTCACCATTGAGGATGTTTGGTGCATCATTCGAGTTTCAATTCATGGTGTGAGGGTTATCTATGATACAAAAACTTGGCCTAGAGGCCATGTTTTGAGTACTAGATTTTGATTCTTTATGGGTGGAGAGCTACTAGATTGACCTATGCCAACACTGAGGACATTTTTGTGATTTGAACTTAGTCATTGCAGGATTGATTATGGGGATCCTAGTTACATACATACATAGTTGGGGTTTCAGTGTTGGTTGTGGTTTGGTTTTGGAGAGCATGGTCAATGACATGACAATATATGCTTGGGGTCCAATTATCCTAGAAAATAAAACTACATATTTTAAGCCTTAATCCCATTTGGAAGCAGGGTATGTAGGTAGTATGGGAAATGAAGGATGCTCCCAATACCTTAGGAATTTAGGGATAGGGTTTAGGGAATTTCTAAGAAAGATAATGCTAACTTAGTTAACTATGCAACATTTATTTAAGAAAATAAATTTGTTTCTTTAGAAAAAAGTATTTCTAGTATAGAGAACTTACATGGAACACAAGGTTTTCAATTCCTTTCTCTGTTGGGCCAATATAAAGTTCAAACCCTTCCTTGAATCAATTAGGGTCTTCTTCTTTGTTCCTTATCACATTAACTTGCACAAAAAATCTTTCTCTGAATGCCCAAATAACTTCCTTGCAATTAAAATTCTACCCAAACCCAAAATCCCCCTACAATAAAATTCTTCCCAAAACCGAAAAATTGTTATATGCATTTCTCATTCTTCCTTTTATAGGAGATGCATGCTTGATTGACAGTCAAGATTTGATAGAAAAATAGATGATTAAGATTGGAGGAGAGAATGGAAAGTTTTCATTTTAACTCATGAAAGGATAATAATGAATTATTCAAATTATAAAGATGGATAATGGTGCACATGAAGTTTCCCATTTCATGCTTAGGTAATTGATGATGACGAAAGAAGTTTCTAAAAGGGATAGTAGTTAATTGATAAGGGAAGATTTAAATTCTAAATTGAGATGGATTTAATTGATGAAATAAGAGTTGACTAAAAGAGAGAATAGAAAGATGTGGGCGGATGGGTGGGTCCCTCCCCTGCCTCTCCTTTGACACCCAATCTGGGGGGTGTGTGAGTTGGCTTCGGGACGGTGGGAGAGGATACTAAGGCGACACAACCACGTCATATCTTTGGCCATCCTTATTTCATAGAAGGGAATGTTGGCCTTCTTATTGAGAACGTTTCGATTGAAGCGGGGCTTTAATGATTGTCAGAATGGAGGATTGGCTTTGCTTTCAAGTCTTCCATGCTGTGACACGTCGCGTACGACATCCATTGACAAGACTGTTGTTTGGCTGGGTGGCGGTTCACTTCACTTGAAGTGATTATAGTTATAAGGTGTTCGGACTGTGTCCGTAGCCATCCTTCATAGCAAGGATGCGAAGATCGTCCTTTCATTATTTCAGCATTTGTGCGATGGCCAAGCGGATTCTCACGGGTTTATTTTTGGATCCGTTAAATTCATTTCGGTGCTTGGTATTTGCATTCTGGTTTTGTTTTCTTCTTGTGCAGGGTGCTGCAGTTATCATGGAGGGGTCAAAAAAATCAAAATTCACCATACATATTTCATTGGATGGTTTGGAATGCTTCGGTGTTGACACGCCGGTCTCTCTGGTCGCCACGGAGAGACAAATTGCTTTCAGGGAAATCACAGATCAAAGACTGAAACGTATTTTGCTCGAGGAAGATCCTGTGGTGCTGGTTGCGGTTAAGATGATTCTGGGAAATGAACACTTGCATCGAAGGGAATATGCCAGAGACAATGCCCATATTTCCTTGCATTTTCTGGCAGTGTTATTGGACCTGGAAACCCCGAAGAAGTTGGCACGGGAGTTGATGGAGCGCTTGTTCCGCATGGATTTACTCGGTGGCCTTGAAGATACGTTGAAGGCGGCCCTTTTAGGCAAAGGCATACCGCGCCCGGCTGATTTTCCTCTCTTATGGCACACGGAGGAAGCTGTCAAGGTGTATCCCTTCCTCCTTGATCTCAAAGGGCCAGCTTTGTCTCGCCACAAAAAGCTTGCGGACGTGGCCGTGGAGTTCTTGAAACGCAAATTAAAGTTGGTGCCGTCGGAGGGAATTGAATGGTTGGAGGGCTTTGTCTGTTTTGCGGAGGTCAATGGTTTCTTGTAAGGTTTGGCTCTGTGTTTGAAATTTTTACTAGCCATTTTTTGTGGTCTTCTGCACTTTTTTGGCAGCTATGTTTCAAGTGGGTTGTGGTCGGTCTGTGACCCCTCGTCTCTATCCTCTAGTTTTCATGGGTAGTTGTCGTTGCATGTTCGGGTCTGGGGAAATCTCGGTTTTGAGTATCGGTTGGGTTGTCATCTTGCCCGACGATGGAGGTGGATGGTTATTCCTGCGTTGCAGACGCTTGTAATTTCTTATATTTCAATATAAATTATCTATCGTGCGTATCAAAAAAAAAAAAAGAGAGAATAGAAAGATGAAATAAATAAATATGACAAGTTTTAATAAAAAATTATTTATTTTTATCTTCTCAAGATTTATATTGCCAAGTGTCTTTTCTTTTCTTTCATTTTAAATGAATTTTGCATCATAAATTTTATTTATTTATTTATCAAAATATCTATTTGATTTTTATAAATATTTTAATTTATTTATTTTATTTTATTTTTCCTTTAGTTCTAACTTTATAAATTATCCTTAATAAAATAAAAGCAATTATTATTTCAAACCTTGTTATATTAACTTAATAAAGAGTTTTACAAAGGTTCCAAGAAGAGGGGTATAACATCCTCCCTCCCTTATATTTTGCATCGTCTCGATGCACTCATAAGTGCCAAATGGAAGTTAACATTCATTGACCAAGATTCTTTTATTGGGTCTCATTATCTAAAGATTGTTGTTTCAATTAGTCATTTATATATGTCATCATTTATCAAAGTTATCTGTAACAAAAAATATATGATGTAAATTAAAATATTCAAACATAATCATCTCAAACATCAATTAAAATAAATATTTATTTCAACAATAGGAAAAAATATATCCGCTCCACAATAATTCATAAAATGTATAAAATTATATTCATTCCAAGAGTAAGTAAAAAATATGTATTTTTCTTCATCAATAACTTAAAAAGTATCTTTACTTTAACATTAAATCATCAAATATACTGACATCAATAAATCATAAGATATATGTATTCCAACAATAAGTCATTAACTAGAATAGGTTTCTATGAATCTTTGGAGTGGAAGTCAACATTATTGAGGATTTGATTGTGGAGGTGTCTAGTCTTTTCTAAAAAAGCAGAAAATTCTATAGGGCAAGGTCGGCCACAAAATCTGTTGTTGTAAATTTCCTGAAAGGCAACAAGAGGTTGAAGCTTAAGAAGATGGGTGGCAGAGGTTATGACAAATCATCTTTGAAATTTGGAGGTTGTTGGCTATGGCTGTGATGCGGTACTTCACGTTGGATGGTAGGTTTTCTATGATTTATGGATACCATTTTACGCTCCTAAGTCATTTTAGACATAATATGGTTGTTTCTTTCCTCTATTATCTGCTTCCATCTCTGAAAATGGTATTCTTGACTATCGCAAGAATTTGAACAACCTCTATTTGCATTAGGGGTTAATGCTCCTATTAGTTGAGCATATCAAGGCTAATTATGTAATTGAGACTCCTAAATTACATAAAGGGTGTAAGGTCAAGGATACTCTCTCTGATCTTGAAACATGGGATGATTCAAAGAGTTATGAAGGAGAGGATGTTGGGTCTGACTCTTTTGAGGACCCCTAGGATGATCTTTCTAAATCCTCCAGGAAAAGGACCAAGAAAGAGGATTCCTCTTCTTGGTCAGAGGGCTCTTTTACTAATTTGGATTGGGAAGGGGAAGGTAAATGTTCCTCTAAAAAGAAAAAAAATAGTGTGAAGAAGGCATAGTCTCCTCGTCTGATTGGTGTTAAAAGTATTGATTTGGAGGGGGAATGGGAAGGTAAGGGCTCTTTAAAAAATAAAAAAGCGACTATGAAAAAGGAAGACTCTCCTCGTTTGCTTAGTGTTAAAATAATAATTCAGTTAGGGGATGGTGGAATGAAGAAGGTGGGGAAGACTTTGTTGAATACCTAGAATATTGAGAGTGGGGTGAATTAGTATTCCATTAAACCATTTATCTACAAACCATCCAATTATTAATGCATATTTAACTACAAACAAGAATGAAGAAATTGAAAAGAGCATGATACCATAAAAAACATCAACACCAAATTTTTTATGTGGAAAAACCAAAATGGGAAAAACCATGGTGATGATTAGCTCACAATATAATATATCCAAATATAGAATATTACAATGGATCATTTCCAGGAAACACTGTCCTTGAAGGCTCATAGCCTAAAATAGTTTACAAAATAGAGTATGGCTCACTGCCAAAAGATGAACTGAGATATAATGCACCTTCATTGTGCTGGAGTTCAATTCTGGTGAAGCAAAGTATATGAAACACTTCTCTGCAAATGTATGTAACACATCTATTTGCTCATTCATATAGCTTCACACATTTTCAACATTTCACAATTGTTGATCACTCTAACATTCTCTCACACAATATATCCTCTACTGCCACTTCTATCTCAAAAGTGTTCACACACATATATATACCATATATAATCAAGTACATCAATTAGGTCAGCCTAATTGGAGCAACCCCATTTTAAATCAAAACCAATTCTATCGACATTAACCTCAAAAAACATTCATCTTCACTTGATATTAGTTGGTATGGACCTATGATAGATCCATTTAACATTCACAACACATGTTTAAATTCCTTAACACTAATTCATAATTAGGTCGGCCAAAGTTAAACCTAAAACAATAAAACTCCAAACATATATGCAATTAATCGAACGTGTAACACAAAAACTTGTTAACAAATTGAATTATCCTTTAGATGACATTGAATAACTTATCTTCAATACCACAAAAAAAAAGTACTGGGAAAATGCGGAATCTCCCACATCAACGCATTGTACAAAAACTCACAGCAGACTTCAGAGCAGAAAATTGTTATTCATATCTTTTGTATGTCTTCACATATAATCACAAAACTTTGGTGTAAGATGCATCTTGTAGTCACAAGCCTATGCACGAAGTCTTGTAGCGATATCTTTCTTTGATGTGAAATCCAGACTAAAAAGCTGACACACTGAACTAGTATATAAGTAGAACACTATTTTCCAAATTATTGGTGACAGTATCTTTCCAACCATATACTCTAGTTAGCCGAAATCTTGTTAGTAGATGAAAATCATGCCGAGATAGATCATAATATTAGATTCTAAAAGAATCTTACAAATTAAGATAATTTGGACCAAAATACTAAATCAACAAAATTCCATTACCGAAGCAGCTACTGAACTATACAAGTAATGTACATCATTGACAATCATACAAATTCCATTGTTGACATCAATAACAACCTTCCAATTTCAAATAGTCTCCCCCTTTTTCATTAATGGCAACATGATGTGAAAAACATCAAAAAATCTTTCTCAAATTTTCATTTCTATCCCAAAAAATTTTCCAAAACTTTTTCACAAAATTTTTTACATCCTCATCTTTTCACATCCTCCTCTCCACTTTTGACATAAATGACAAAGGATAAAATGATATTGAATGCTTTGATAGTTTCATTTACATACCTGAATACTCCCCCTGAGGAATACATCCAAAACAACATTTGTGAGTAATCAACCAAAGGCAATTGTCCCTTGAAGTTTGCTAAGAGTACCTATCCAAGAGGATTTCCCTTCATCCCAAAGCTTCTTTTCTTCAATAACGCTCTACATAGATAATTAAGATCAACAAGGATGTCCTTTCCTTCAACCAAAGTCGTGGGAGTAACATTCAAGTTTATAATCCTATTAGCCAAAGAAAGAGCATAATAGACAGGTGTACACTTAATCCTAATTAGATATTTGAGTATCCCATACTTTTCAATCATCTCTCCTTTCTCCTTATGTGATGCAATATATTCTTCATGTAGTTGTAGAAGTTGAAGAACCAACTTCACAGTCCCCAAGAATCACTTGCAAGCAATCACCTATCACATGCAACATATATTCATAACATAAATGAAGAGATGTTTTGTAAACTCTTAGAGCCAATATGTGCAAGCAAAAACCAAAATAATTAATATTGAAAGTAATTTTTTTACAAATAATACAAAAGCCTTCAAAAAGGAAATCATGCAAAACCCTAATCTTATCTTGAGCAAAAAGACAACTCAACAAGATAAGGATAATAATTAACCTAGGAAATAAAATATGCCTAAGTAAACTTATGCTAAAGTGTAATTAAATAATTAATTGCACCAACACCCCCCCATAAGTGCAACTTAGGGAGAAGCAAATTATTATGCAAAGATGAGTCCCGACAACAAGGCCTGATTAGGTACTCATTTACAAATGCAATGCAAACTAAATCAAACGGGGTAAAGGAGAAAAACACATGGGAACAAAACTCCTCCCCAAAAATAGAATGCAAACTAACTAAGAATGATGAAAGATGATGAGGACTCCATAAGAGTACACCACATCACAAAGATGAATCCATCCAAATCCAATCCCCCCAAAGCTCCTAAATGATGATGCACACTAGAATGCACATCATAAGCACCCAAGATACAACAGAAGAGTGACTTCAACCAAGAAGAAGTCAAATAGGTGAAGAATGAGGTAGAAACCTCCAGAGATCTCCCATCAACAGGATCTTGATGCACTGAAATGGAAAGAAGGTTGTTTTTCAAGTGAGGGACACACAAGACATCTTGAAAGGAGTGGTCCCCAAAACTAATAGACCTCTTCCCTATAACACTCATGTAGGTGTTGTTTCCCATCAAAATGGGAGACATAGTGCAAGGCTCAAAGGAAGTGAACATAGACTGTGAAGATGCCATATGATGAGATGCTCCTAAATCTAGAAGCCATCTCCCTAATCCAATACCTAAAGAAGCACAAAGAGCATGTCCCTTCATATTTGATGAAGTATGTAAACCAATTGTGCCCCTGTCATGCTTCTCTAAAGAAGAAGAATGAGGAGAAGAAGATGATGCAGACATCCTAGAAGGAAAAGCAATCTGATGTTTCTGAAGAAGAAGTATCAGCTCATTAATGTCCTTCTTGTAACAATTATGTTCTGCATGTCCTTCCCTCTTGCAATATGCAGATGCAGTCTTCTCCTTCCTAGATGATTTCCCCTTAGAAGAGGAGGATGAATCCGAGGACTCCTTCTGCTGCTCATGAGGTTTGGAATCCTTTTTTTTTTGTTTCTTTCCTTTGCTTGTAGAAGCCTTCTAATCTCTGGGCTCCTGTGATGCAATAAGTGCCTGTGATGAGGAGGAAGGTTTCACCATTCCCATGCTAGCTAACTTAGCTTGCTCTCGAGTGAGAGATGAATCAAATTCATCAAGTGATGGCATAGTGAATCTCATACCAAGTGCATCCCTAGTGGCATAAAAGGTAGATACAAAAATTGAATAATCTGGTCCAAGCTTAGAAAGAATGGACAATATCAACTGGGAGTCTTCCTTCTAAACACCACACTGTGACGACTACAATCTAAGAGACTTGAGTTTGGTGAAAAAATCTTGGATGCTTCAAAATCCCTAGGATTTAAGCGAATAAGATCATTCTCTAATTGAAACCCTCTCATAGTATCCTTCTTCCCAAACAAAGACTCTAAAGTGGTCCAAATCTCATTGGGTGTAGTGCAAGACTCAATGTGAAAGAGAAGGTCAGAAGAAAGAGACAAAGGTAATATACCATAGGCTTCATCACATCTATTATACCACTTTATCTTTTCAGTAGCACTTGTAGGTTCAATTTCTGTACCCATGGTTACCCTATACAACCCTTTGTGTTTCAAATGAATCTCCATTTGTTTTTTCCAACCAAAATAGTTGAATGGAATAAGGGGTGCAATGTTATGCATATCCATGATAGAAAAAAATAATATATACTCTCAAATAAAAAAACAATGCTTGTTGATCTCAAAAAAATATCCTGATTGCACGCTTCCCAAGAAAATAACTGAAAAGGTAAAGGCTGAGATCAAACAGTAATATAAGATACCTGGTAAAAAAAAATGGAAAAATAGCCTGAGATCTATGTAGAGCACTAAACCAGCTTTCCAACGCCTATTTGTTTTCAAAAAACGGAGTCAAGACGCAAAAGTTACACCTCCCGGAGTGAAAACAACAACTTCTGGCTTTGACAGGCGAAAAAAGCATCAAAACGGAAAAATAAAAAAATCAAACCACCACCACTGTAAAGAGCGTCGAACCAGCTTTTCGGCGATATCTCGTTTTCAAAAAAAGGCCTTTTTTTTCCCAAGTTATGAGAAAATGAAAAAAAACCATGTAAAATGGCCTTTGCAGCACTAACTAGGGGCAAAAATCAAGCACCTTCCTCTTTTGGCCCACGGTCATCCATATGACCAAGCGCTATAGGGTTTTTTTTTAAAAACCCATTAGTTTGGGGTTAAGCGCGGCTCCTAGTCTCAATAAGACCGATGACATAGGCAAAAGGGGCTTAACCTAGCGCTAGTCCCCGATACGACTAGCTGCTACGTGTTTAGAGCCCATGGGGGTTGGACTCCAAGGTCAACAGAGCGGCGATGGAGATTTCCGCTGGTGGCCACCTGGGCGATGGTCTAGTGGCGGGGTTGTTTTATACGGGTGGTGCCCAAAACCTTTTAAAAAAACTTTGATTTTTTAATTTTTTTTTGAAAATTTTGCCTCGAATTGTGTGCCCTGGTCCGTACGGCCTTGGGGCTAATTTTTTTTGCCTTTTTTTCAAATTTCACCAAAATTGACAAAACGAAAGGCATTTCTGGGGTTTTTGGGCACTCTGATCGTGATGGTGATGTCCGTTTGGCCCAAAAAAGCACAAAAAGTTAGGCTACCCCCATATCAACAAAAAATCAGCCTAGCTTCAAACACTTGCACAGATGAAAACATTGTGAGAGAATATATTCAAAACACGAATAGACAACCATAGGTCTGGAGCTCTGATACCATGTAGAAGTTGAAAAACCAACTTCATAGTCCCCAAGAATCACCTGCAAGCAATCACCTATCACATGCAACAGATATTCAGAACATAAATGAAGAGATGTTCTGTAAAATCTTAGAGCCAATATGTGCAAGCAAAAACTAGAATAATTAATAGTGAAAGTAATTGTTTTACAAATAATACAAAAGCCTTTAAAAAGACAATCATGCAAAACCCTAATCTTATCTTGAGCAAAAAGACAACTCAACAAGATAAGGATAATAATTAACCTAGGAAATAAAATATGCCTAAGTAAACTTATGCTAAAGTGTAATTAAATAATTAATTACACCAATAGTAGCTTTGTTAATCCATACCAAGTTTGATCATCCAGATCAAGAGTTGGATTAAAGGTGCTAGAAGAATATTTTATTTGAGTCTCAATAGTGTCCTCAACAACCTTGATTCTTTGAATAGCATTAGGCCATGTCCAACAAAATGAGAATAGACTTCTGGCCTCTTCCTCACACTCTTGAACCTCTTTAAGTCTCTCAAGTGTAATGCAGTGTGTAGATTTGCATCTATCTTCAATTTCCAACAATCATTTTTCTTTGACCCAAGTGACCATTTCACTTATTGCTTGACTCTTCAGTTCTTTGAATTTATCAGTCAATGAATTTGTGCTTTTTAGAATGGACTAAGAAGAACTGGTGACTATTTTGGGAACTATCTAAAGATGTGCCTTTTTCTTGGCTAGCTGCTTAAGTCTCCTTGGACTTGGCTCAACCTGAGCAACTAATACATGGACCTTAGTAGCTTTTCTCTTTTCTCTGAAGGCAATCATTGATTTATTGGAGGCCAACTTATATTTTTCAAGAATTTCTCGAGCTATTTCAGTGTAAGTTCCAAATCTAGGTCTATTGGGATCTTGAGGGCTGTTGATCAACATTTCAATACAACCAACAACATAATCCATTTCAATTTCATACCCCAGCTCAGGAATCCATGAGCTTCTTGATTCAATTGCCTTGATAATGTAGCTATCAATGGATACCAAAAATGTTATATTATCCTTATACTTTGTAACTAGTTCTCTTGGAATTCTCCTTCTTTTGTTCATTCTTCTCTGAAACTTTCCAAAGAATACAGAAAGAGCATCTCCTTGTGCATCCAAATATTTCACCAAATTTTCTCATTAATTCTCTGATTTGACGAGCAACCAGTTTGGTATTTACCCAAACAACTCCTACTTAGAGAACTTCTCTCATAAAGTAGAAATTTAGACATAATATCAATGTTCCATATCTAAAAGTGCACTTCTTTGTCTTGATACTACTCAGATTTTCCAACATTATTTCCAGAGCAACTCACAAAGATCATATTATGTCCTCTTCTCAACCATTTATACTACTAAATCAATTACAGAGGTAGAGACATGATTATCACCGAAAATTAGGTGTGAAATAACCAAACTTACATATTGGACATATGAATTAGTAATTCTAGTACATGTGTTCTTTATTAATCCCTTTCCTTTGTCAAGATTATGTTCAAGAGTAGGTTTGGTGGATAATACCCCAGTGACATCTCTAATTGCTTCTCTGGATATCATATGCGAATTGTCAAGCCACACAAATTGATCATGAAATCTACTAAGTACCAATCTAATACATCTCTCTTTATCGCTAAAGTCTGGAAAATAATCCCACACATCCAAATTCATCTATGTAAGTACATTATATTCTGGTTTCAAAGTGAATTCCTTAGTTAATTCCTCAAACCACAATATGTGAGCTTTTATATAGGTAGGTTCTTCCAATTTTCCATGAATATATATCCCAATGTCTTCAATTGGAATAACACCAAGTGGAACTTCCAAAAATGCACCCAAGGGATCGAGTTCTAGGGTTTTAATAGGATACATTTTAAGATATGGTTTCGGTCTCATTTAATTATCTGCTACTTGAGGTATATCCATCACATTCAACCAAATTAAATGAACAATTCAGAGGGAATAATAAATAGCAACAACGACTTACCTCTTGCCTGCACACCAATGCCAAACTTTGAATTTCTGTGGTATGGAAATGCTCTAGTTTCTTCAAGCTTTCTCTACATGCTTCTTCTCTTCCACAAATACCTTTCATCAAATGAGTTTTCTTTAACATACTTAAATTTATTTCTTTTGATCCCAAATGCTTCAACAATAAATGCTTCAGAGTGCAAGTAGATGTCCTCAGAATTAGTGTATACTTCCATCTTTTCAAGCTCTATAGAATTCAGTCTTTGTACATGTGCAACTAAAAATTCATTTCACATGAAATTTGATTTCGTTACCTTAATAAATTCATTTGTGTCATGACTGTTAACACTTTAATTATGTTTTTAAAAAAAGATTACTTTTGTTGAAGATATTATTAAAGTGTTAAAGTGTAAAAAGAATGAAAGTTAAGGGAAATGACAACGCATTGAAAGGGTTAAAGTAAAATGAAATATTAGACCAAGTGTTTTTTGGGTACCAAAGAGAAGATTGTTTTCAGTTTTCCTCATACCACGTTGCAAGGGAAAGATTTAGGGTTTCCTGGAATGTGGAACGAGTCTCAGGGAGGTTTTTTGCAGATTTTGGGGAATTAAAGACACCACATTACTAGCTAAGGAAGAGGCATGGATATTGGGAGCTTGAAGGCAGCTATCAAAGATGCCATGTTGTAGGTTTTCTCATGCCTCTTTGCATTTTTTACTAGATTTTCCTTGAAATATGCCTCATACTTTGCCTACATTAAAAATATGTGCTCCATTCTTGGCCTTTATGGTTGTAGAGTCATGGGTGAACATTTGGAGGGTTACGAGTCTAGTTTAGAGGTGTTTCCTAAATTTTTCTTCTTCAGTTATTCACGCTAAGGCAGGTCTTATAGTTATAAAATGTGATTCATGAGAGCCTTGTTGTTAGGTCTATGCATTAATTTTATGGTGAGAATGATATCTAAGTTAGGAATCATGTTATTAACATTGGAAACCAATGATAAATCATGAAATCTTATTTGTTCATACCAAAGGTAGTGTGTTGGATAGAAAATAGTGTATTGATGATCAACTCAGTAGGAAGAGGGAGTCATTTAATGAAAATTATTAGCTGAAGATAGGGGTATGAATACAAGGTTAAGATACATAGTAAGTTGCAACGATAAATCATGGGGATTTTCCAAAAGGGAACAAAAAAAGGTTAGAGCCACTGAAAGCAAGATGATGAAGTGCAGATCAATAAAGGAGGTATTAATCATTAAAAAGAAGACCCTATAGTGGAGTTGATAATGTATCTATGCATGACAGTATTGCCACTGATGAGGTCTTTGTGATGAGGATTAAGCATAAACAACAATGATGACAAAGTTTTCAATGGGGTAATGTAATGAAAAGCTTTAGATGGGACGTTTGTGATGTGAGAAACAGTGAAATGATGTTTTAAGAAAGCTTTCTATAATCATGAATGAGTATGCTCATGGTAGGAAGAAGGACATATTTTTGATCTTGAAGAAAACCCTAAATAAAACTAAGGGAATAAAAGGATGATAGTGTCATAATAGAAAATGACCAAGGTACAGTTTAATAGACTATTGATGGAGCAAAATAAAACATTGTGATAGTCATAGAGGGAAATTTCCATGGGGTGACTTCTTGCATTCTTGCAATTGTCACTTTCAAAGGAACAAGCACAATCATTAGGATCTCTAAGAATGAGACAATCCATATCTCAAGGGCAACAATATCACATAAGACATTTCTTGCTTCTATATGATAGCCATGACTGAGAAGGTACAAAAGGTTTGAAGAATTCATTTGTAAAAGCAAATGATAAAGGTACTGTCAAAGATTATGATAAGGAAAACCAAGGTAGGGTAGTCCCAAATCAAATATAATAGTGGTAATGAGATGTGCAAGTGCGCAAGAGGCCAAAAGACAATCTAAAGGGGTAGTTAATGGATAGTTTTGTATGAATATATGAGATAGTGATGGTAGTGAATGGTTGTATGCACAAAGCAGTCATTAAAGGATACCTAATTTCCATCATATAAAGGTGAAAAGGTAGAGAGAGTGAGCAAGGTGCTGATGTTCATGTTGTAAGCAAGTGGAATATTATGAAGCTACATAAAGTCATTCAAGGACTTATAGATTATAAATCATATAACCCCTAAAATGAGACCTAAAAATAGATTGGAGTGACAGTTAGATATCATAGGTGACAATCGATATGATAAAAGAGATAATAGTGGGATGAAGCACAATTAACTATGATGGGATGTGGTAGGTATGATAAAGATCAAAAGGGAAGACCTGTGGTAAGTAGTTAGTAAGGTAGAGAGGGTTTGAGTGCACAAGATTGATAATGGCAGGTTAAGATATCATGGGGTTAAAAGCTATAGAGTTTTAAATGAAAGCCCTTTGTATCCAAGAAAGGCGTCACCTAAAGCTATAGGTTGGAACATATATAATCCATATGTGTGATAGCACTAATGATATCATAGTAGGGATAATGCCATCAAGAGTTGATAGTGAGTAGCTTAAGAGGGTAGAGTAAATTAAAAGGGCACAATGTTAGGTGGCTAGTTGGAAATCATAAACTAAGGCATTTCAATCATGATAAAAGATAATCCACATCACTTTGCAAGGGAAAAATATTGTTAGAGTTGGGAAGGAAAGAAATCAATCTGTTTGGCAGTCAAGTGCTAAGAGCATACTTGAAATGATGGTTATAGTATTAGACATTGCAAATGCATTTGACTCATTGTGTCATGAAGACATTCATCTTGGAAAAGGTGTCAACAACTTGTTATTTCAAATCACCTAGCCTAGATAAGTTGACTGTTGTTGGAAATAGGATGCCATTTAATTGCAAATCCTAAACATTAATTATTTCATGTATCTCCTAAGTTCTTGGAATGTGTTCAACAACACTAAGATTAGGATGAGATTAATATTTTGATGAAATAAATCATGAAATTGACATTTGTAGTTATTCCTAAATAATAGGAGCATGTGGGTGCATACATGGTAAGGTGACACTCACCTTGAGTTCAGTTAACTATTCAGAGTAAGAGATAACACTTCTGAATGCATGTAATGATCCTAGGATTTAGGATTTGATGTTTGCATGCATGAAGTTCAGTTTAGTTTAGTTTAGAATCAGTTTAGTTTAGTTTAGTTTAGTTTAGTTCAATTATGGTTCAATTATCTTTAGTTGCATGCATGTTGGTTATTTTGAGTTGCATGTAGTTAGCTTCAGTTAACTTGGAATGCATGGCTAATAACTTGAGTTGTATGAAAGATAATAGGGACTACCTCCAGTTAATAGGGGATAACCATTCTTGCATGAATGGTGTTGAGTAAATGTTTCAATTATCAAGCAATCACTTGGAGCCAACTTGGGCGCCCAAGATGCTTTCTTGGATTTACCTCTTTTGCATGTTGAGATATTTTTGGAGGCTCAATTAAGTAGGATTACTTATGGGTGCCAACTTTGAGGAAGAGCTTTGAAATTATCAACAAAATGAAGGTTGAGTTGTGACTTCAGTTTGGGATGCCCAAATGGATGAAGCACATGTTTTAGCATTGTTCTTCATAGGATAACCCTATTTGCATGAGATAGGTGTACCTTTTAGGGATAGGGCTTGTGCATTGTAATTGTAACTCATATTGAATTTACAAAGATGATTAAAGCCTATAGATCTCAAGCAAGTTGAATAGAGTTATGATAGTTTGATTGCAAGTTGTGAAGAAGATTGGTGAAGGAAAATGAAGCATTCTCAAGCAAGAATTGATGCTATTGTAATTTAGAGATTGAATAATAGAATAATTCTTGGTGGAGTTTTTTCCCGAAAGGGTTTCTCCACAGTACATCTTGTGTAATCTTTCTAATATCTTGTCTAGTTCTTCTATCAACTTTTGTCTACATTCTACAACAGTAAAATGGATTAATCAAGATAATCACCCACAAAGAATATATGTAATAAAGGAAAAGCTTATTTAGATCAGCAATATTAAAGTTTTACAGAGTATTAAGCTAAGAAAACACCTCATTATTCAACATTTGGTATTAGAGTTGAGGTTGGGTAGAGTATTGGGATGCCTTTCTCTTAAAAGATTGGAGGTTTTTTAGCTTAGTGGGAGCTTTTATTATTTTTGTTATTTTCTGATTTTGGAATTAAGTTTTGTTACAATGAATTCAAGGTTAGATATTGAAAGGTTCAATGGTTCTAACTATGAAATGTGGAAATTAAAAATGGAAGATCTTCTTGAAGAAAGAGATAAGTGGTTAGTGGTTAATAATGAGACAAAGACACCTACAACTATTTCAGATGAGGATTGGGCTAAGTTAGATAAGAAGGCAAGAGGAAAAATTAGGTTATGTCTTGCCGATGCTATTCTTTTAAATGTTTTAGTGGAAACCAATGCATATGAATTATGGAAAATAATAGGGGATATTTATCAAACTACGAGTCTCACCAATAAGTTGTATCTGAAAAAGGAAGTTGTATTCATTGAAAATGAAAGATGGTGAATCTGTTGCACAACATTTAAATGCTTTCAATTTAATTCTCATTCAATTAGCATCTATAGATGAAATCTAGAGGATGAGGATAAGTGCATTTTATTAATTTGTTCTTTACCAGATTCTTGGGAAAATCTAATTGTTGCAATTAGTGGTAATGGTACATATCCAAAGATGGACAACATTATTCCTACTCTCCTATAAGAGGATATGAGGAGGAAATCTAAGGAGGAAATCCAAGATGCCTTGTTTGTAAAAGGTAGGCCTAAGAAAAAGGAGCCTAAGGGAAACACAGAAGGGAAGGGTAATTCAGAAGGATGAAGTAAGGTAAAGTGTTGGAACTGTGGGAAACTCGAACATGTGAAGAAGGATTGTAAGAACAAGAAAGAAGTTATGATTCTTCTACAAAGGAGTCCTCGAATGATAGTAATGATGCATTAGTTATTTCAACTAATACTGTTTGTGATAACTCTTTACTTCATGTTTCAAAGTAATCTTCATAGAGAGGATGGTAGTCACAATGCCATGTGTGACTCAGTACCACAGTTCAGTGGGAGTTGTTGGCAGTGACTTGGATGCATCATTTGTAAGGTTATCTCCATGTGATTAGAGATATGGTTTCTTGGTTTAGAGTATAGTTGTTATTGATGTCATGGTTTACTCTTGATATGCATTTAGAGTTTGGCATATTACATGGTTCTCTTGAGACTAGGATGTATAAGTATGTTATGATGCATGTTGATCTCCTAAGAGGAGATGATTAGATCATGGATGTCATGTTTATGTTCAAGGTTGAAGCTTTGACATTGATCTTGTGTAGTTCTCTTAAGTATTGGGTACATTAATCATTTGCTTGATTACTTCATGAAAGTGTTGTGTTGCATTTGGAGTTTGGCATTGATTAATTGGTTACAGGTCCTCATGGATACTTGGAGAAATAGGTGAGGTTGAAGTTCTCTTATGGTAGAAGAAATTTGTTGGAATGGTTACTTGTAAGAAAAGTTTTTTCAATAGAAAAGACCAAGGAGCCTACACCTTGGTTGAATGTGAATTCAACACACTCGACGGTTTAGCATGCCTCCAAAGAGGCGGTTTGGATACATAGACTTGGGAAAGGTATTGGTTTGGTTGATAATGGGAAGGTATTAATTGAGAAAGCTAACACTTTAATTAATGTTACAGATTATCTTATGAAACCATACAGATAAGTTCTCTTGGTTTTAATCATTTGCTTGGAAGATTCATGATTATACAGGTTGCATTTGAAGTTAGCATGGTTTGATTAGTTGGTGCAAGAAGGCCATTGGCCTTGAGTCTTGTACTTGTTTTATTATTCCTTGTTTAGAATAATTGCAATGTATAATGTCAAGTGGGAGAATGTTGGAAATAGGATGCCATTTAATTGAAAATCCTAAACATTAATTATTTCATGTATCTCCTAAGTTCTTGGAATGTGTTAAAAAACACTAAGATTAGGATGAGATTAATATTTTGATGAAATAAATCATGAAATTGACATTTGTAGTTATTCCTAAATAATAGGAGCATGTGGGTGCACACACGGTAAGGTGACACTCACCTTGAGTTTAGTTAACTATTCAGAGTAAGAGATAACACTTCTAAATGCATGTAATGATCCTAGGATTTAGGATTTGATGTTTGCATGCATGAAGTTCAGTTTAGTTCAGTTCAGTTCAGAATTAGTTTAGTCCAGTTCAGTTATGGTTCAGTTATCTTCAGTTGCATGCATGTTGGTTATTTTGAGTTGCATGTAGTTAGCTTCAGTTAACTTGGAATGCATGGCTAATAACTTGAGTTGTATGACAGATAACAGGGACTACCTCCAGTTAACAGGGGATGACCATTCCTGCATGAATGGTGTTGAGTAAATGTTTCAGTTATCAAGAAATCACTTGGATCCAACTTGGGCACCCAAGATGCTTTCTTGGATTTACCTCTTTTGCATGTTGATATATTTCTGGAGGCTCAATTAAGTAGGATTACTTATGGGTGCCAACTTTGAGGAAGAGCTTTGAAATTATCAACAAAATGAAGGTTGAGTTGTGACTTCAGTTTGGGACGCCCAAATGGATGAAGCACATGTTTTAGCATTGTTCTTCATATGATAACCCAATTTGCATGAGATAGGTGTACCTTTTAGGGATAGGGATTGTGCATTGTAATTGTAACTCATGTTGAGTTTACAAAGCTGATTAAAGCCTATATATCTCAAGCAAGTTGAATAGAGTTGTGATAGCTTGATTGTAGGTTGTGAGAAGATTGGTGAAGGAAAAGGAAGCATTCTCAAGAAAAAATTGATGCTATTGTAATTAAGAGATTGAATAATAGAATAATTCTTGGTGGAGTTTTTTCTCGAAAGGGTTTCTCCATGGTACATCTTGTGTAATCTTTCTAATATCCTGTCTAGTTCTTCTATCAAGTTCTGTCTACATTCTACAATAGTAAAATGGATTAATCAAGATAATCACCCACAAAGAATATATGTAACAAAGGAAAAGCTTATTTAGATCAGCAATATTAAAGTTTTACAGAGTATTAAGCTAAGAAAACACCTCATTATTCAATAACTATAACTAAGAATTTGCTGATAGGTGACATTGACCTATTGATAGTGACCTATGAGTTTTCAGGGGCAACAATCATACATAGTCATAGAGATAATATTTTGCAAGAACATAACTAAAAGGAAGTCCCAAGTCATGAAAGCATGAGAAAAGGTAGACATTGTGGTTTGATATTAGAAAACACATAATGGACTGTACACTTATGATTTAAAGTAGTATGATAGTCTATGAGGAGATGTATGATGACAGTAGTAGAGAAGTTTCTACTTGTAAGCAAGAGGCCAATATGCCACTCTTTTTGAACTACTTACCACAAAGGGGAAATCCACCAAAAATAGGGCTTGGTTAGTCATCCCATTTGAACAAGTGGATTGGTTATGGGGCTGATTACAAGGGAAACAACACTCATAATCTTGAGAAAGATTATTTTGGATAGGAACTAACATTGTAGACGAGCTTGGCACATTTGGATTATATGACTCAAAAGGCCTTGGGTTAAGAACTTGTTTTGGGCCTTGGTAATTTGCTTGATATGGCAACCTATTTGTTTGACTTGGCTAGCCTTGTGCTTGGTTTTGGGGTTGGTAAGGCTTGTAGCTTTGAAATTGTTGCTATTTTATGCTAACCAAATCATTCCAAAATGATTGAAGAAGGCCTTTTATCTCTTGTAGCTCAAAAGATTGGGTTGGGACATCTTTATCTTGAGTAGGAGCAGCTGGTATAGGGGCAAGTTGTAGCATTTGCATAGGAATTGTTGGTTGTATATTAGGGAGAAATAGCATTGGAGGTCTTGGGGCTATTTTTTTAGCCTGTATAAGACTATTTTCAGCTCTAATGGCTATCTCATAAACTCCCAGAAGTGTAGTTCCACCCATGGACTGTATCATAATTGATATATCGCTATTTAAAGACCTCAAATAATACAAGAAAGCATTGCCAGGTGAAGGCCTTACCAAAGGTGGGATCCTATCCCAGGACTTTTAAAAATAGAAATTGAAATCTATCATATGTTTGTGAGGAACTCTCTTGATGGTGGTGAGCTGCTCCAACAATGACAAGTGATCAGAGTTGTCTTCAAAATGCTTACAAAGTGCTTCTCCAAGCTGGTCCCATGTAGTGTTTGAGTTAATAGCCAAGCTCCTAAACCATTGAAGAGATTTTCCCTTGAAAGATGTTGCCAACAATCTAAGAGCTATATTTTTAGGAGTTATATGATGGACTAAACACAAATTTTCCATATCCTTGATGTGTTCAATGGGTGTAGTTTGGTTGTCTCCCATGAAGAAAGGAATGCTCTTGAGAGTGGCCATTGGTATATCATCATGTTGAGCCAAATTAAAAGGTATTCCCCCATCAAATGGTGTGAAATATTTCTACCTAGGGGCTGCCATTGGTGCAACAAAAGCCTGTTTCCTTACAAGATGAGCAACAACCCTCACAAAAGGTGGAGTTGATTGTGTTATCCTTGATGAAGGAGTTCTCTTTATAGTTATACCTTGTCTCCTTGGTGGAAATAGCTGCAAGTATTCAAATGACCTTGCACTCCTTGTTTGTATCCTTCTCATAACCTATTACAACACTGGTTTTGCTAATTCTCTTTAGAAGGTGTGGGAGAAATCCTAGGATTGGAATTTGACACATATGTCAAGCATTTGCAACTTCTTTACCCTATCTTATATCAAAATCTTCATAAATTATTGTCATCTACAGTCATCAAAACACTGTCATCTTTCTTACCTCTATCAACCTTTAATCTGCCATTAGGTCTATCCCAGTTCTGAAATCCTTGCTCTCTTTCATAAAGTCACTACTGCCATGTCCTCTAGTGACTATTACTACCTTCTACCTCTTATGGATGCATTTGTCTCACTGTTCTGCTACTTCAAAACCTAAAAAAACATGTTTAGGTACCTCCTTTATTGATTGTGCTTTCAATAAGAGTATTGTCCTCATTGGTTTTAATAGTTCATGGGCTCATGGCATCCATACCCTGCTCTAGATCTTTAACTAGAGTTTACCCAAAATAGACCTCTTATATGCTTGTAAGTTTTCTAATTTGAGGTCTTCAAAACTATCATGTCTTATGCAATTAAAAGGATCACTATGTTGCTCTTTCCATTGTTGAAATTATCCATTATCTCTTGACATTTGTCAACTGTTTTATTTTCCTTCACAATTTTAGTAGTCTCTGTCATTTAAAAGGTTGTTCTATGTTCATGTTACTTTCTTTAATGCTATTCACTTGACTTCATGAACTACCCTATTTTTGGTGGATTGTCCCTTTGTGGCATGTGGTTCAAAAAGAGTGGCATATTGACCTCTTGCTTACAAGCATAAACTTCTCTGCTACTACGATCATACATTTCCTTACAAAATATCATATTGCCTTAGACTATCATACTTCCTTTCAGCATAAGTGTATAGTCCATTATTTTTTTTTAATATCAATCCACGACATCTACCTTTACTCATGCTTTCATGAATTGGGACTACCTTTTAGTTATGATCTTGCAAAATATTGTCTCTATGAATGTGTATGATTGCTGCCCCTAAAAACTCATAGGTCACTATCAATAGGTCAATGTCACCTATCAACAAATTCTTAGTTACAGTCAACTTAGCGAGGCTAGGTGATTTGAAATAACAAGTTGTTGACACCTTTTGCAAGATGAATGTCTTCATGACACAATAAGTCAAATGAGTAGGGTGGAGTGGGTTGGAAGTTTGAGAAGACATTATGGCAGGTTGGAGGGATTTATCGGGCCAATTATGGACAGTTGTAAGCATGTAAGGCAATTTGGGTGACTGGGACAATAGCTGAGAGTATCTAGGAGGCAATTTGAATACGAATGGATAGCTGCAAGCATCTAGGTGGATCAAAGAGTAGATTTAGGAGCAAACAATTGAAAAGTCAATATTCCGTCCCCTCATCGCCCAATTGGAACTTTGAATTTTTTTTCAAAGGAGTCAAACATGGAGTTTTTTAATTGTCATTTGATGTTGTCCTACATTCTCTCTAGCATAGGATAGACAAAAGGTAGTCTAAACTCACTTTATAATTAGTTCTTTCACTTTTCAAATCCAACAATGTAAACTGAAAAGGTTTCTTTTTTGTCTTTCATTGTGTATTGTAACTCACATTTCCAGTTTTCAAAATGAAAATAAACTCTTTGTAACACATTATCAAACAAGGAATACAAATTTTCAGACTATGTATGGTTGCAAGAGCATCTCTATCAATAAAATGAGAATTTTGGCCTTCAAAGTTCTTTTTTCGTTATTTTTATGAGGTAATTGATGTCTTTTTGTGATTTTCATATTGGAATCCTCAAATGGATGTCTTATTTCTGTCATTTCAAAGCAAATGAAATATATTTGTGTCATAGTTCAAACATGTGTTAGTTTGTGAAGAAAAACATAACTTTCTTCCTTTCTAAAGCTGCAAGAAATAGAAAGCTTTTGGTGAAACACTTATACACAGATATGTCAAACAATTTTGTTGAGCATAAACAACTAGAAAATTTATTAGTTGTATGTTCAAAACAACAGTCCAAAATCTGAAAATAACACATTTTTGGTGCATAACCTTAGTACTAGGTTCATTTCAAGCAATTATTTCTACCCTTTTCCATCAAGTATGTAGTTTAAATTAGGATAGGTGATAGAACCAGGGGAACCAACCCTCTTTGGAGGTTCCTTCACTTCATAGGTAGCCCAAAAACCTAAAAAGGATCCCATGTTTCACTAGTAAGCTAAGTTCTGCAACTTAGCAGGGGTGCATACCTAGGTGATAACAATGACATGAGATCATGTATCAAAAAGGGGATATTAATTTTTTTGATTATTTCTCCCCCTTAGCCACTACTTCGGTTTAATTTTTGATGGGATTGTCTGCACCAGGGAATGACATAGATAAAATTGATATTTCTGATTCTCCTTGCTTTTCAGATTCTCCTTCCTTTCTCCAAATGCTTTCCATTTCCTTCTTAACCTCTATCGAATCAATCTTAATGATTAGTTTGTATCTCTTTACTAAATAGTCACTTTTCATATTTCTACTTCCATAGTCTTTGGTAAAGCGTCTTGGTTTTCTGCAATTATAACAAACAACATTCTTCCATCCAAGTTGTCCTTTATTCAATCTATATTTGCACTGGTTAGCCTTGTGTCCAAATAAATTACAATGATAACAATAGCCATTGAATGGATAAATTATCTTGTTCAACTTTTGACTTCTACATTCTATAGCTTCATGTCCAATCCTCTTGCATTTAAAACATTAATTAGAGAATGATAAAGTATTTTGATTCATTCCATCATTATGTTTCATTTTATTTTCACAATATTTTTCCTTATGTCCAAACCTATTGCAAGAATAACTTACACCGTTAAAAGATAAGTACCTTTGAGCATAAGGTTTTCTGATAGGAATCCTTCTGATATTTCTTCTTTGATTCTTGAATTGTCTTTCATTGCTTTGAGTCTTCATGTTAGGGGATTGATTTGCTTTTGAACTTTGTCCTTCTTCAAATCCCAAACCACTTTTTTCCTTAGAGGGTTTATGTCCTGAAATTAGTTTATCCAACATTGTAGAACTTGTCACAAATTTATCCTCATGTCTTCTTGCCCTTTCCAGATTCGATTTCAGAATTACCACTTCTTGTTCAATCTTTGCACATTCATCCATCTTCCTTTGAATTTTAGCTTTCTAATAGTCTTCAATTCTCCTCTTTTTTCTTGTAGTTGCTATTTTAGATTTGTGATGTCCTCATCTGATTTCTTTAATTAATCACTGCCTACTCTATATCTTTCCTTCAGCTTCTTAATGCACTCATTTTCTTCCTTCAGGCTATCCTTTAAATCTTTATTTTCTTCTATATTTTTAGTAGGGATCTCTTCCAAAGGAATAAGAATTTTTTTATCTTCCATGTATTCAAATTTTAGGACCTTCCTCAAGCTGTTATACTTCTTTAGAGGAACCACACTTTGATACCAATTGTTGAATACATAGAATACTGAGGGGGGGAGTGAATTAGTATTCCATTAAACCATTTAGCTATAAAACATCCAATTATTAAAGAATATTTAAATGCAAACAAGAATGAAGACATTGAAAAGAGCATGATACCATAAGACACATCAACACCAAATTTTTTATGTGGAAAACCCAAAATGGGAAAAACCATGGTGAGGATTAGCTCACAATATAATATATCCAGATATAGAATATTACAATGGCTCACTACCAAGACACATTGTCCTTGAAGGCTCATAGCCTGAAATAGTTTACAAAACAGAGTATGGCACACTACCAAGAGATGAACTGAGATAGAATGCACCTTCCTTGTGTTGGAGCTTAGTTCTGGTGAAGCATAGTATATGAAACACTTCTCTACAAATGTATGCAACACATCTGTTTGCTCATTCATACAACTTTACATATTTTTGGCATTTGGAAATTCTTGATCACTCTAACATTCGCTCACAGACTACCTCCTCTACTACTACTTCATCTATCTCAAAAGTGTTCATAGATATATATACTGTATATAATCAAGTACATCAATTAGGTCAACCTAATTGGACTAATCCCATTTCAAATAAAAACCAAGTCTATTAGTATTAAGCTCAAAAACACATTCATCTTCGCATGATATTAGTTGGTATGGACCTATGATAGATCCACTTAGCATTCGAAGCACATGTTTAAACTCCTTAACTCCAATTCATAATTAGGTCAGCCAAAGTTAGACCTAAAACAACAAAACTCCAAATGTATATGTAATTCATCAAACATGTGACACAAAAACTTGTTTATACATTGAATTCTCCTTTAGACGATACCAAATAACTTATCTTCAATACCACAAAAAAAAAAATTAATCTTGAGAAAATGTGGAATCTTCCACATCAACGCACTGTACATAAACTCACTGTAGACTTTGGAGCAAAACACTATTATTCATATCTTTTGTATTCCTTCACATATCATCATAAAACTTTGGTGTAAGATGCATCTTGTATTCACAAGCCTATGTACAAAGTCCTATAGTGATATCTTTCTTTGAGGTGAAATCTAGACCAAAAACCCAACATACTAAACCAGTATATAAGTAGAACACTATTTTACAAACTACTGGTGATAGTATGTTTCCAACCATATAGACAAGTCAACTAAATTCTTGTTAGTATTTGCAAATGATGTTGAGATAGACCATTTAATATCAAATTTTGAAAGAATCTTACAAATTAAGATAATTCAGACCAAAATATTGGATCAACAAACTTCCATTACCAGAGTAGTTATTGAACTATACAAGTAATGTACATCATTGACAATCATCCAAATTCCATTATTGACATCAATGACAACCTTCCAATTTCTAATAGACTTTTGTGGAAAGAGGTGCCCCTGCTATGGGTAAAGGGAAGGAAAAGGTTGGTGAGGCTATGGAGGAGCCGTTGGGAGGCCTAGAGCATGTTCTCGAGGAGTCAGTGCAAAGGAAAGACAACAAAGATATCAGTCCTGATAAGGTGATTGACCTAGAAGTTGAGTCTTTGGATGCTAGTAAAGAGAAGATGGTCACCTCAGATGGTAAGTTTCATTCTATTTTTGAAGTTCTCCAGCTAATGGATGGTAATGATGTTGTTCACCTAGTAAGGGAGGGGATTGGTAATATTTTCTTGTTGCTTAAGTGGCTTCTTAATGAAGTTAAGCATCTTCACATGAAGATTGATTTTGTGGCCCGGTTTAATGTTTCTCTCACTGATAGTAATAATCTAGAATCATCAGTTGTCAAAAAGATCAAAGTTATGCATAGTATCCTCGACATATTTGTGGTTGATGTTGAAAAGTTGAAAGTTGACCATGAAGCCAAATTGGTAGCTCTTAAACAAAAAGTGCCAAATATTCTTGAAGATATTTCTACCCTGGTTTCTATGAGTTGTGTGTTGATGTAAAATAGTGTAGAGGGATTGACTGTACTAAATGAAAAAGCCAAACAATGGACTGGTAAGCTACTGCTTGATGGGAAGGAGATGCCAGTCTTGGAGGATGTGGCCTGATATGGTAATGCCGAGACTGGTAAAGATGATGGTCCTTGCATTCAGATTAGGAGTAAAACGAAGAAAGGTGGAATGGTTTCTGCCAAAGAGCTTAACGATGTGGTTAAGATGCATGAAAAAGTTATTACTAGTGATGTGGAGGTAGTAAAAATCCTTAAGAATTTGCAGTAGTAGTTATCTCTCTTTTTTGTCCTGGTGTTTTTTGTCTTGTGCTTGCTGATTGTCTGCTATTGGTTTAGCTGATGGTTGGTTTTTTTCTTGGGGGCTACTTGGTTCCAATGCTCTTCTTTAATTAGCAACCTACCCCTTTTCTATAGGGTTTTAGGACCCCTTCAAAACCTGTTTTCCTAATAATAAAAAAAGTCATTTACTCCAACAATAATTTATAAAATGAATCCACTTTCAACAATAAGTCTCAAAATACACCATTTTCAACAATAAGTTATAAAATATATCCATTTCAACAATAAGTCAAAATCATATTCATCCAAAAATAATTCATAAATATACTGATTCCAACAACAAATCCTAAAATGTATTCATTTAAAAAATAAGGTGCAAAATTTTTCCATCAACAACAAATCATAAAATATATCAATTCCAACAAAATTGTATCAATACCATGAATAAGGTATAAATAGGTATCTTATTCAAACAATAAGGTATAAATTTTAATAACTCATAAATTTTATACAATCTCAACAATAAACTCAAGGTCATAATAAAACTTGGTGGCTAAAAATAAATCTTGAATAAAAATTCTTCATAAATATCCAATAATTTCATCAAGACCAAAGTAATATCAAATTCAAAAGGTTATAGCTAACATAGACAATAAACCTAATTAACCTCATCTATCTATCAAACAAGATAGGCATCCATCCATCAAATAGGATGGGCATCTAACAATCAAACATGATAGGCATCTATCCATCAAACAGGATAGGAATCCATCCATCAAACATGATGGGAATATATCTATCTATCAAACAAGATGGGCATCAATCCATCAAACAACATAGGTATGCTGCTTTGGCTAGAGACTTTAGATTCATATGAATTACTCTCTAAAGACTAAATTTTTTAACGAAAGTGCATTGAGGTACGTATTTAGGAGTAAGAAAAACTAATAATATAAGAACTTGAATCCCACCTTAGAAAATTGGCCTAAGCCTCATGGAGAAATCAAGCATTCCATTCGAGTATACAAGGAATATATTTTATCTTGATATTAGATTAGGGTATTCTTCCCTTCCCTTGAATTGGTAATTTCTTTGATTAATAAATGTTGTATAGTTAATTGAGTTAGCATTATCTTTCTTAGACATGCCCTAAACCCCATCCTCTAATGCATAAGGTACTGGGAGAATCCTTCATTTCCCAAACTATCTACATACCCTACTTCCAAATGGGATCAAGACATAAAATATGTAGTTTTGTATTTCCTTTTTAGTGTTTTGAAAAACCTAAAAGACCAAATAACTTTGATAAAGGACTTTTGTATGATGTTTTGATGTGTGATACCCAAAATTTTTTTTGATAAAAAAAAATTTAACTATGAATTTACTTCTTTGTCTTTGTTTGAGACCAAGTAACCAAAATATTTTGAATCAAGTAACCAAGGGACACCTGATTTGTGGGTTCAATTCTTAAAATATGATTTAAAATGAATTGTTTTTACCACATAGAAGTATTGATAATGAGTTGTTTAAGACTAAGATGTCTACAACAAAGCAAGTTGCTTTCCATAAAAGCTCAAAATTTGTGAAAACCAAAGTGATATATCATAGTTCCCTAGGTTTACTTTGACATAATGAGCATAGATATGGGAAAATATACTAGGAAGCACACTAAGATATTGTTTTGATAAAAACAAGATATACTTAGGTGCATGCAGTACTATAATGTCCTTCTTGAAAGTGCACTCAATTATGTTCAAAGGGTTTGAAGTTTTAGTCATGACCATGTTGATGTTTGTTTTGAGTTTGAATGATAATCAATGTATTTACCAACTCAGTAGGTGATGGGGGTATTTCACAAGCTTTCTTCCATAAAGCTTACTAAGCAAAGTTTGAAAACACCAATCAAGCACATTCCTATTTACTCAAGTGGGTATATTGCTTAAGTCGAGTCTGCATGATAAAATACATATCTTGAGTAGATGACTAGAGTATGTACACGATACACTGCTTACCTTGAAAGGAAAAAAGCTTCTAACAAGGTGTTTTCCACCTCAACAAGCAATCAGTACATGATGAATATCTTCATGGAATGACCTTCTATCCCATTAAACCTTCTCAACAAATGTTCAAAAATGGTAAGGCTTCTTAGTACACAGGTTTGTAATGACAGTGAACACGAGAGGTATACTTCAAATGTGAGACACTAAAGTATCTAGTCAACCTACATGTGGTCTATACACCCACATCAAAATTGACATGGAAGGCATAACGGACCCCCAAATAAGTACTACTTGCTTTCACTTTCACACCATTTATATAGCCCGCTTGAACATGTTCTTGGAGGTTGCCTTGAGTTCTCCATTGTAGGATGTGTCTCAAGGAAGACCCCCTCTACTAAAAAGAGAAGGAATGCTATTTCTCTTCACCCAAGATTGCACGAAGTGCAAGGGGAGGGCATATGTAGAAAACCTTAGGTGACTCAAAAAGTGCAAACTAGGAGTGTTTCTCTTCACCCTAGATTGCACGAAGTGCAAGGGGAGAGGATACACACTACTAGCCTACTAAGTAAAGAAAACACTTGTTAATTTTACTGTACTAAAGATAAATGTGAAATTATTTTAAAAGCACCAAAGCTAAGTGTGAGATTTGATTTATTCAATTTTAAATCTTGAAGTAAATTGAGGTTTTTTGGTTCAATTTTAACTCCAAATTGAAAATGAAAGTTGAATTGTTCATTAATAAGCCCAAATTGAAGTGTGAAGTTGATTTTTAAACCCAAACTGAGGTGTGAAGTGGAGTGTGGTTGTGGCTCTGTACCTACAAGCCATTAGCTCCTCCTCATCAATGTCTCTTAATGTAATGACAAGTTTGAGAACGAAAAATGTGCTCCCATGCCTAGATGTGTAGTAAAGTAACCCCAACTAATAAACAATGTCCCCATATGTAGAATACCTAGTGCTTGTCATGGTAAAAAGATGCTAGGATAATTGGACCCCAAGCATATACTGTCATGTCATCGACCATGCTCTCCAAAACCAAACCCCAACTGATGTTGAATCCTCGACTGTGTCTGTTTGGAACTAGGACCCCCATAATCAATCCTACAATGACTAAGGTCAAATCATTGACACGTCCTTGGTGTAGGCACAGATTGATCTGGTAGCTCTCCACCCATAAAGAATCAACATATAGTACTTGAAACATGGCCTCTAGGCTGAGGTTAATGTTGTAGATAACCCTCATACCATGAATAAAAAATTGAAGTATGTGCTAAATATCCTCATAGGTGACAGTAGCCTGCCTAGTAGGGAGGTGGAATGAAAAAGTCTCTGAATGCCACCGCTCAACTAGCAAGTCATCATAACAAGGTGGGTATGAATCTCTGACATATGTGGGTGATCCCACAATAGTGGTTTACAATTTTTGGCCAAACTAGACACTGAAATTATTATTTTTAACTAAATCTTCACATTCAGGAACCTATAGCGGCTAAACCGTGAGGAATTTGAAGATGATGAAAACTAGAGTCTCGTCACATTTTGTGTAGATTCTAAAAATATTTTTTTCAAAAATTTTGGAATTAGATTGCACTTCTTTTTCCATCTCCCATGAAAACTAAGTCTTTTTAGAAAACAACATTTTAAAAAAGTGACACACACCGTATAAATTTTTTTTTTCCATGAAGGATAAAATTCTAATTCTTTCGAATTTAGATTTGTAACTCTGATATCTAGTGCTTCCACTTGGTTAGATAGATTTTTATTGAATATTTTTTCTTTAATCAAGTTTGAAGTCAAACAAATTACAATTCAGACATAGCGCAACTGTATAACGCGTAACTTTTTTTGTATATATCAAAATTCAATTTTTTTGTTGAATCAAGGACTTCAATATCTGGTGCACTCATTTTTTTTTTTGATAATCTATTATTTTTCCACGTGTAGAACAAAGACCTTCATTTTCGGTGAAAAACCTATGTTTAATAAAACTAAAAAACAAATACATAATAAAACCAAAACATATTAAAATTATATTTGTTGGATATCTTGTTCCGAGGACTACCTAATTCTAGTTGGGTTTGTGAAGACTCCTCCATTTTCATCCTCAACCCAAGCTCCAAAGCGTAAAAATTTAGATTTTTTTTGTGTCTTAGGAGGGGGATGAGGGGTAAGGGTGGTTCGAGCGAACCCCCAGGGGTTCGGTCAAACCCTGGTTTGAGTGAACCACCCTTCCATAAGGGGTTTTGTTTGGTTTTTAGGTAGGAAAGCATTAAAAGGTTATGTTTGAACCCTGGTTCGAGCGAACCCCTTATGGGTTCGCTTGAACCAGTAGGTTTGTATGAACCCCTAAAATCAATTTTTTTTCCATGGGGTTGTTTTTTGTGATTTTTCCTTCCTCACTTGAATTGTAAACCACTATTGTGGCTTCACCCATGTGCAATGAAGTGTAAATGAATGGATCCTAGGAATAAGTTTTGATCATCCCCAAATCTGCTCACTCGAGATAGAACACTAGGTCTCCTCTCTCGTGACTGTAAAGGATGGAAGGTCTCTTGCACACATCACACACATAGCATCAAATTTGTTAAAATAAAAACAATTCTAAATCAGGTACCCTAAACCAATAAATGTGTCACTTTAAACAAGTGTGTTGCACTATCAATCTTGCAACTGCATGAAACTTTTACAAGTGCACCGCTATAAAGCAAGTGCATTGAGTTAAGCATGTGTGCTGCATTGGTAAATTTTACAAATGCGCGACTAAAATATATATGCATGACACTTTTACAAATGTGCTTATGGTTTAACATTGCGTTGCTCTAGTATTTTTCAAGTGTGTTGATCTGGTAAAAAGAAAATGCACAGGTTTAACAAGTGTGTCACACTTTTGCGAGTGCATTGTTGGGAACACAAGTGCATCATTGATCGTAACAAGTGCACTGTTGAAATCATAGCACACTTGTTGACAAGTTTTGACCTAAAAAATTAATGCATAAAAAGTGTGTAAGCAATTTTTTTTGGGGTATGTACTAGTGGTCCTACATCAGTTGGGCGATGTAACTCACAAACTTGATTTGCTAGGTGTAACATGAGCATACAGTCTTCCATGGTGTCAGGAGCTCTGCAAGGTCTCTCTCTAAATTTCTCAAATTCTCAAACTCAAAGCACACAAATGACTTGGAAAATGACCTTTATCCCTTATATAAGCATGAAAATTAGGGTTTTTGACCTAGTAACATAGTGTAAATCTAGGTTTTTTCTCTTTTATCTTTGTTTTTGAGTTTGGTAGCCTATTTGAAGCATTTTTTCAATATCTTGGAGTTTATTTTCATGTCCTCTTTGCAACTGAACCAATTATATATTCTTGTCACAATTTCGACCCGAAAATCAAAAATTTCACTTGATCTCTTGAAGGGACAGTATACCAACATTTATCCATTCTGCTAGGGCATAGTGGGGTATTTGAAAAAATCATGATTTTTAAAATTTTTGATCTGAGAAGCATCAATTCTTTGAACCAATGTAGCAAGTACCTTGCTTCAAAGAGGGGCAAAATGTAAACACTTAAAATTTTCTTGATCAATATCATGCATTTAATTTGATTACTAACACCATTTTTTTCCTGATTCGACCACTTTCATCTATTTAATTAAGTAATCCTGATTGTTTAATTAAATTCATCATTTTATTCTATTAGTCAGATAATCAACATTATTAAGTTAATTTACCTCTTTCATATTAATTTTCATCTTATTTGATTAAATAATGTGAATTATTTGATTAAATCCCTTAAGTAATATCATTTGATTAAATAATCTTAATTATTTAATTAAATGTCATTAATTCTCCCTTTTAATTAAATGATCTAATTATCTAATTGAAACCCTAAATTCCCCCATCTTGCATAATTAAATAACTTAATTATTTAATTGACTAATATCTTTAATTCCTCCACCTTGCATAATTAAATAATGTTTTAATTATTTAATTTGACTAATTTTCCACTCCTCAAAGGAATATTCCCATAGAACATTCTTCCATTTCAAATTTGAACATTTCCCTCCAACATGGAAAATATCTTGCACATTCCTCCTAATTTTTAGGATTTGTGTTTGTTGAAATCAATTGCAACCCTTGATTAATTTTATCAATCCATGTGATCTTTCAATCTCATCCATGGATTTGATCATTGATCCATGTCATTCCCTCTTATCCATTTTTATCCCTTGATTAACAAAATTGATCATATTAGCCATTGATTCACCTAAAAATCCTTTAAATAGCCTCCATTTTATGAGTAATTCATCCATAAAACTTGAGACTAATTACACTATAGCCATTCTTAGAGCCATATTTGAGAGAATTTATCCCTTTTGCATCCATTTCATCCATTTCTCCATTAAAGCATCACTTCAAAGCTTGCTTCAGCAATGAGATTAGGAAAGGGTTGATCGTTCCACATCAAATCAACACTAATCCCCCAATGGGATCAGGTTTGCAAGTGTAATTAGGTTTCCTTTTATCAAATTTATTTCAATTTCATGTTTAATGGATTCCTAATTAGATTTTCAAAGATTTCATTGGGAATATGACTTAATTAGGTTAATTGATTGGTTTGATTGTTCATTTCAATTGTATTTAGCCTATAGGATGTCAACACAATCCATCACAAAAAAAAAAGACAAAAAGAAAGAATTTTAGAGAAAAACAAAAAACAAAAAACATTTTATTTAAAAAAAAAAACAAATAAAAATCATTTTAATAATAGCCACATTTCAAAAATCAGACACAAATTAAGAAACAAATAAAACCACTATCTAAAAACAATAATATAATAATAAGATATATCTTGACGTATTTACATAGATTATATTTAAGATATATATACTAGTTATCTTATTGTGTTAGAGGTACTTATTGGACTAACATACGTTTTAAATTGATTAAGATATATTCATTTTGGATTTATGATTCGAATGGATCTTTATCATAATATATATTAGATAATTCAATTATAATATGAAATAAAATAGAAGATGAAAATAAAAGTAAAAGAATGAATCGTTCTTACGCAGAAGTCATTCCCTCTTTTAAGTGAGCTGAGCTACTTTCAAGATCAATGTCTCTAGTTTCTCTAGAGGGGATGCAAGATGATAGAAATCATCCAACCCCTTCATTTTTTTGTGGTTCTGAGCATGCTACGTGGAGTGAATTTTTGTTAGTTGCGTCAATTTGATTTATAGATTTATGTTGATGTGTGTCCTTGTGTTTCTTTATAGGTAGAAAATTTACACATTTGAAAGATAGAACATTGTTTCACGTCATGGATTTTTGTAGTCGTGTTGCAGAGTCTAGGCCTTTTGTGATGTGAGGACACATTTAGTAGCTGAGAAGGATATGAACGAATAAAAAAACAATGATACACTATGCCCTGGTTGCTTGCTATGGAAGGAAATTATAATCTAGGATTGTAGTATTAAATCTTAGCGAAACAATCATCTAATCAAGCACCTCAAGGTGCAGGTAATAGTTATGTATTTTTTATTTTAGTGTGTTAGAGCCATCTATCAGGTGACTCAATTCATATATCATTCCAAATATGTAAATTGTAATGTACATCATACTATCAACTAGATATCCAAATAGATTTGACCATTGCTTTGGACTCGGGTTGCTTTGGAATTGTCACCTCAACACTTCATTTTCTATGGCAACACAGTCAGAATTGCCATGGGAAATTTCCATGTGAGAATTCCACTCTCTCATATTTTTCATTTTTTTGGTCATCTTCTTTACTGCATTCTCCATTTATCCGTAGGATTTTTCCTTCTTCCACTTATATTTTCACCTCCTCTTTCTTCAAACCTGTTAATTAATAACAAATTTAAACCCTATCAACACAAATGCAAATGCAATGGCCAAAATATTAGACAAAAAATAACAATTAAAGAAAGGCTATAAATAATAGTTACCAAAAAAATCAGCCTTGAAAATGTGAGCATTGGCCTTGTATTAAAAACAACAATCACAAAATATGAAAAATGAGCCAAATCCCTAGTAAAGGAGGAATTCCACTGCAACCCAATTATTTTATTTTTAATTCAAGGGGTAAACGATTTTGACCAGAGCTATGAACTGGATACAACCATTCAACAATACCACCCCAACGGGGTTTGAACCTTGGTGGCAAGAACAACAATGCCACCTATAAACCATCACACCATGCCAATACCGGCAAAAAAAAATAAAAAAATCCACTGCAACCCAATTGATCTAAGCTAAATTCCTTTTAATATATCAATAACTTCCTTTCGAGTTTCACCACTTAAAATCTATCAAGATGAAATATTGTATTTCAATGTTTAAACCAAAATACTTATGATTGGTATTGTAGACACCTAAATTTGGACTTTTATTTGTCGAAATTTATCCCTTTTTCATCTAATATCCTCTTATTTGCATTAAGTAATATCACTATTATTTAATTAATACCCTTAATTCTTCTAAATCCCTATGGTATCTAATTAAATAATTAAATATCTTAACTCTTTAATTCCCCTTTCATCAAATGAATTAAATAAATATGACATTTATTTAATTCCTTACATGTCACATCTTTTTCTTAATCCTAATCAACCTCTTAATCTTATCATTAGGGCTGTGCACATGCCTAATCCTTGATTAGGATGTGTCACATCCCCCAAATTTTGCAAGTTGGCTTCTCATCCTCATTACCCTCTAATTATCTTCTAATTACTGATTAGTTAAGTCTAATTAGTACCTTGGTCAACTCTCCCCATCCCCCAAGGAATTTTTAATTATTTTTAATTCATCAAAGACTTCTCTCTTCCCCATGTAAATTTTTAATTTAATTTACATTTATTCCTCCTAGAATCCCCTTTTTCCATGCATCTTCTAGAATATTTTGAATTGTCACATCAAGTCACATGTGGACAAGTGCTTCCCTTTTTGGAACCTTGTCTTTTCCATGAGATTCTTGCAAGTGTGTGAATTTTTAATTCACATTTATTTCTCCAACTACTTTCTTAATCCCCATTGAGATTTTTGAGGAATTCTAAAATTCCTCAAAAGTCACTTTCATTCTCACTTGGGGACAAGAAGTTCCTTTTTGAGGAAATGTTCTCATCCCCCAAAGTACTTGAAAAGTACTTGTCCTTCTTCCACATCATGTACCCTCCTTCCACCTCATTTACACATCACCATTTCTAAGCCACTTCACATTCCACATGTCAAGATGTGAGGGCTTATGAGTTCTCAACTCACCATAGCCTTTTATCTTGGCCTTGTTGGTTTAATCTCAACTATTGAATTTTATAGAGAATTCAAAAACCTGTATAAATACCCCCTATTTTCTCTCATTTAGGGAGTTTATGATCTTGCTACCAAACTCTTGTCAATTTGACATTTGAGCCATACTTAGCCAATTTTCACACTTTGTCTTCACCATAACACTTGCATCCCATATTCATCTACTTTAAACCATCTTTGCATCCCATCCTACATCTTTTTCAACAAGAGGATCATACACAACATCGAAGATCAAAGGGCCAACCAATGAGCAACTTAGCAAGGTATAATCTTTCCATCTATTTTTTTAAGTTCAACGTTTTTGCCCAATCTTGAGGTGTTAGGTGTTTGTTTTTGTTTCTTGCATTTTTGTTATTGCTACACATTTTAGGACAAAGATTTTCACTTGGTCACATTTCTGGCATGCCCGGTGGGACCCACAGATGAGTCTTGTTCTTTCACATTTTCTATTTTTTCACTGTTTGCAAGTGTAGGTTGCAGAGGGGTGGACTTGACCTAGCAGAGGGGCGGACTTGACCTCTAGGGGAAAACTTGACCTAGCAAAGGGGTGGACCTAACCAAAACAACTTTTTTCCAGAAGGTGAAAACTAAAATTTGAACATTGTTTTTAGTAGTTTTGGGTATTTTTGACCTCCTAATGTTTATTGTTTGTGTTTGTGCAAGGATCTGACTATCATTTGGAGAAAAATGAAAAAAAAAAAGTTCTAACAAGTTTCTTTCAGGGCTATCTTTTCAAAACACTTATTAGCTATCTGTTGTTGTTTCTCATTAATCTAGGCACATAGATTAACTAGGGGGTGTCAATAGACTTTTTGTGCCATGTTTGTGGTAAACTATTGACGTATCCAATCCCCTTACGCCATTTGGTGATCCTGGGTGACGAAAAAAATTGTAGCTTCCCAAGTCCTTTTGTGTCACCCATTTTTTTTCTTTTTTTTTGGGACCTGCTTGGGGATTTCATCACCCCAAGGGACAATCCCAACCATGCATACCGACGGGGTATATAAAGGGGGGAGAGCTAAATTTGTACCCCAATCCAACCACGTCATAATGAGCGATGCATCGGGATGATGTGAAGAGTTGGTTTGAGCCTTTAGTATTTCGCTAAGGTTCCTAACTCATGCTTGTGACAGGTTGGTGTTCATGGTTTGGGCCTCATGTACTGGGTGTATATCGAGGACTCCCTAACAACCTTGTTTATCCTAGAATAGAGGAATTTTTTGGCCATACCCATTCTACTAATCTTAGGATCGTGCTGCTTGAACTATTTTCCTTGTGTAAAACTAGTAATTCTTTGTTCAGTTGAGTCAGCCTTATCCTATGATTATTGTTTGCTATGTTTTAGGTCCTTTTCCTTAGTCATTTTTTTCAAAAACCAAGTTTAGACCCATCCAGAGGTAGACTTTCCCATCTAGGGGTGGACCTGACCTCAAGGGGTGGACTTGACCTCTTTTAGGGGCAGACCCACCCAAATCCAGAGCCATACTTGCCCTCTAGAGCCATACTTGCCCTCGAGAGCCATACTTTCCTTCCAGAGCCATACCCGCCCTCTAGGGGTAGACTTGACCTATTCCAAGGGTGGACCCACCCTTCAAACAACCTTTTCCGTCCTTCGTTTGGTCCTTCTGAGATTCATTCATCCATTCTGATCACTTGTCTCCTCGTTTTGAACCTTCGTCTCTCCATTCCAAGAGTCGTTCTTCCATTCCAATCATTTGTTTACTCATTCTGAGTAAACGTTCACTCATTTCAAGCTTTTGTCTCTCTGTTTTGAGAGTCGTTCTTCCATTCCAATCATCTGTTTACTCATTCTGAGTAAACATTCACTCATTTTGAGTAAACATTCACTCATTTCGAGCCTTCGTCTCTTCATTCCGAGAGTTTTTCTTCCATTCCAATCATCTTTTCACTCGTTCTGAGTAAACATTCACTTGTTCCGAGCCTTCGTCTCTCCATTCTAAGAGTCGCTCTTCCATTCCAATCATCCGTTCACTCGTTCCAATTATCCCCCATCCTCTCATCTTTCAAAAGTTATTATCCAAATTGACCTAGGTGTCTAAATTTGATCATCATCATCAACATCTGCTTAGAATTGTCATCCATCCTAAGTTAATCATCATCATCATCCCAATCAATTCACTCTCAATCTCAAGGTGGATTCGGTGCCGCAATCATCCATTTATCCTTTAATCCAATCAATAAGTATCCTAACTCACCTAGGGTAATCTCTAAATGGGGTTTTCCAATCCCTTTTGTCATCATCATTCAATCTTATCAATCATCGATCGATCTTATCCAATCCAATCCAATCATATCCCTATCCAATCACTTTTGACCCAATCAATCTACTTCCATCTCAAAGTAAATTCGGTGTCATATTCATCCTTTGATAATCAAATCGAATCATTGAAATCAATCTCATCGCATCATCTAATCATCCTAATCTGAGCTTCAATCCAATATCGATCTAAGCTTGAACTAAATCCTGACTGGAGCTTTAGTCTGTTTCCATCTGAAATCTTTGATCCATCCTCTTTATCCTTTCATCATCATGAATCCTTATCCTCCATCAATAGTAGTCAAGAGAAACCCTAATTACGTCGATGGCGATAACAAAATTCTTATTGATCAAGAGGTATACAACATAGATCCCCATGATGCTATCATCCCTAGTAAACTTTCTCCACCCGCTTTCCAAAATCAAATAACCCCTTCAAACTATCCTGTTATGTCTTCATCCATGCCTAATCACGCTCCTTATGCTATCTTTGACAAGGGATATTCACTACCTCCACATATTTTTCATATCCTTCATCTACACCTTCCTCTTATTAGACACCCACACCTTCTTATCTTAATCCCCCATCCATATCCTCCTATCTCAATCCTTCATCCGCATATGCCCACTATCTTAATCCTCCATATCAATCTGCCCATCTTATTCATACATTCACACCTTCCTAATCTAATCCAACATCCACATCAACCTATCCTAATCTAACATTTACATCTTCTTATCCTAATATGTCATCCACATCTCCCTATCTCAATCCGCCATCTCAATCTTCCCACCCTAATCCACCATCCCAATATCCTTACTACAATCCTAATTCACCATTCCAATATCCTTACCTTAACCCTCTATCCAATCCTAATCCTCCATCTACTCCTAGTCTTCCATCCAATCTCATTCCTCAATCTAATCCTAATCCACCAATCCATAGCCCTAATCCCCTACCAATCCCTAATTCTTCATCCACTCCTACCTTGCCATCCAAGCCTTGAGCATGCAAATTTCTCACTCCAAAAGTTCTCCAGGGACTAATGACAAAGAAGACATTCTCCACTCCACATCTTGAAGTCGTGGAACCATGCCATCCCAATCTGTCATCCATGGTCACTAATGATGAGACCCCTCTCCAACCCACAACTATCATTGATGCTACCACCCCTAGCACCACTCAAACCGTCAAAATCATCAAACCCACCAAATCCATTAAGCCCCCATCTCCTACTCCAAGATCATCTGATCCCATCAAAAATAACCAAATCCAATCCACTCCTACACCTAGATCCTCCCAACCCATCGCAGATTTGCAAATCCAATCCACTCCTCCCACTCCTAGTATTATCAAAATCCATTCCCATGAACTTCATGGATCCTCCATCCTTCCATCTCCCCCACTTGAAGAGTCCTTTCAAGACTCCATTATCATACCAACCACATAATATGAGTCATGCCAAGATCCTAATCCAAAGCATGCTAGCATATCCCCTATTTCACATGAAGATCTTGTTGACCCATCTAGCCCATCTCAAGATCATAGTCTCCCATTCGTTCCATCCCATGATCCCATTCTCTCTCATGAGCCCTTATCTCCATCTCCATCACATGGGACCTTATCACCCACTACCACAAATACAGATCCTATCATGTCACCTAATCCCTCTCTTGATCCCTTATCACTCCCTTGTCCCAATCAAGATGCTGCTATCCCCTCATCTCCATCTAATGATCCTCCACCATCACCTAACCATACCATCCCCACACCACTCTTATATCCCCTTGGTACTCTCACATTCTTTCATGGTGTTCTACTAGCAGAAGAAAAACAAAGCATATATACTACCCATCATCCTCTGCCTAATAATGGACTCGCATCATTCCTCTAGAATAACAAAAAATCCTGTCATGGATCAAATGCTTAAGAACATGAACTATCAAGGAAAAGGTTTAGGCCTTCATGAGTAAGGTATTTTAGAGCCCATCCAAGTCCAAGAGCATGATTACACATGTGGTCTTGGTTATACTTCTCAAGACTCACAATCTAAAAATGCTAGTACAACCTCTATACATCCTCAACGAGCCTCTTCCAAAAGAAATACAGGCTCTTCCCATTGATCCACCAGATCATTTGCTGCCATCCCTCCTCCTCCATCGTATCACCTCAAAACAACCATCCATATTCCTCCTTCATTTTCTCCATCCATTTTGGGTCCTTACATTCCTCCATCCACCATCTCCTATCCTCCATCTACTCCATCCATGTCTTCTCCAAGTCCTACATCTATTTTGGGGCCTTATATCCCAAAATCACCCCCTCCATCTTGTCCTATTCATCCTTTCATCCATTAATCACCTATCCATATCACCTATCATAAACATCCCACTCTCATATCCCATAGTCAGGATCAACAAAGGAACATACTTGCACATCCTCCATCCACATATAATCCTCAAAATCCTACCTCCATCATTCCACACCATCCTTCTCCTTACACCCATACCATTGTTATTCAAAGCACTTTGGATGCCAAAGTAAAGATGAATTTATATAAACATCCACATGAATCAAAATCTCCTCATCTCCCCTCTAAAAGAAATGGTGATGGAAAGAAAAATAAAATCCAAAATCCAAATCAAATCCATAGGCCACAAAGGCCCACCAAAGCAAAGATCAAAACCATGTGGATCCCAAAGAAAAAAGATGCCATGCCTTCAAATCAAAAATTATGTAACCACATCCAAAGTTGCTAATCCAAAAGCTAATAATACACCCCCTCCATCTCCTAAATCTATTTTGGGTCCTTATGTCCCAAAATTCACCATCCCATCTCCTCCATTAGCCCCACATTCTGCATTCATTAATACTCCTATCATTTCACGTCCATCACCGTATGTGCCAATGTTGCTCCTAAACTCACCACCCCATCACACACCTACCCCATCATTCTATCCATACCATTTCCAACATCCCATCCATTATCCCACATATCTCCCCCATCAAATCCCTCTAATTCATCCTCTTGCATAATCCATTTATCCTAATAAGGTTGTACCAATATCCAACAGTCACTTCGAACATGGGCTCTTAACACCTTGTATGGAACTTGAAGCTTGAGTCCTTCATCCATATCCTTATCACATGTCTTCGGAATCTTCTTATCCACCTCCCTATCCTTATCCATCTCCTTCCACATGCTATCCAAAAAGTCAAAAAATCCAAAAAGTAAAAAAAAAATAAATAAAAAAATAAAATTCGTCCAATGGTGAAAACTTGGAAAAAAAGCACCACGATGAAAACCTAGCACATAGGTGTCATGCATAATCCCCCATCCATCCTTTCTCACACTTGGGGGCAACTTCCTAATATGCATTCACTCCATCCACTATACTTCCTGCTATGCCTTCAGCTATGCACCCATCTTCCTATTATACATCTTCTTCATTTTTGCATCCTACCTTCATATCCCATTTATCCCAATCCCTCCATCCTCCTTGTGATCTTGATATAGATAGGGGAAAACATACAAACATGTTTTGGACACCTCTTGGCATACATTTCCCTCATTGCCTCATCCTTATTTGCATTTGTCTACCTTCCTTGTCCACCTGTGATGCTACCATTAATCTCCCTTCCTTATCCATGCATCCTATCCATATCCATCTCACTCCTTTATTAGCCTATCCTTCTACCTCCCATCCCTCATGCCTCATTATACATGACATATTTAGAGTGGGGGCATCTATCTTCCTTTGTGACATAGTCCTTGGAGACATCCTTCATATAGCAAACAATCCCTTCCATCTCCCCATCCTTATCCCTCTATCCATCCATCATAGAAATCATTTCCATCACCCAAATTATTATCTATCCATTTATCTAGCCAATAACCTTTTCCTCATCCAACTCCTTATCCCTCTATCCAATCCATCCAAACAATCCTTTTCCTCCCCCCATCCTTATCTATTTATCCATTTACCTCTATCCTCATCCCATCTCATAATCCCTTGTCATTGATATCTAGCTATAGGCTCCTCCCCACACAATCCAATGCCATCTATCTTATCGTCATCACTTATACTTATTTTGCACATCTTTTCAATCTTCTATCCTTTCTCATCATTCATCAATCCATCATACCATCCTCCCAATTCATCTTTTGATGATTTGGATAACTATCCCATCCCTGAGCTTCGTGTAGTCACCATCATCCTATCCAATGCAACAAGTCTATCCTGTCTCATCATATCGGTCCCATCCTTTTATCCGCTTATGATGGTTATCACATCATCCTTTATCCATCATTTTTCTTTGTCCTTTTATCGAACTATGTTGCCCCTGCACTTTCATGTAGGCAAGGTCAATCATTTGATCCACCCCCAGGGCTCCTTTATTGTCTATCATTAGTCTTTTTGCTTTTGTCTGCCCTATCTTGGTCATCAATCAAGGTCTTCATTATCCTATTTCCACCTTTATCCATGGTCAATCGTCTATCTTTAATCAAACTACGAGGGCTCTGCACTTTCACGTAGGAAAGGCTAATCTTCGATCGACCCCTGAGCCCCTAGGTCTTTAGGGTGTGTCAGTCTCATGTTCGATCTCTCTTGTGTCATGTAGTCGAGCTATTCCCTTATCTATCTGGTTCTTAACAAATGAGATCCACTTGTATCAGAAAATCCAATCAACTTTGAATATCCTGCGCCATATCGATCTTTTAGTTTAGTATCCATCTTCAGTCTCAACAGGATGCATCCTTCCTAACATACCTCATCAATCCCATCCATCCCCTTGATCCTATGGCAAAGGACGTTTGAAATTGATTGTGATCTTTTGATGCTTTTGGATTTTTTTATCATTTGAGCTCCCTATCATCACTTGTCATGGTCGCCTTGATCCATCATATCATGGTGTGCTTTGACTAGTCAACATAGGGGCATATCTTGATATTTTTGCTTTGTTGTTGTCTTCTCGATTGTCCCACATAGTACGCACCAAGACTCTTGCGGTCTTGTGTTATGTTGGGGCATCCTCTTATGCTTGTGTTTATTCCAATGCATAGCCCGACCAAGGTCTTTGTGACTTTGGGGTGTTGGAATAGCCTTTTTGTTTGTTATGTTTAATTTATGCATTAGACACTAATCTTCCTTGGTTCTTCATACCCTGGAGTCTTGTGTCTTATGCTATAGCAAAAATCAGTGCTCCAAAGATGGTAAATTTGAATTAGGATTGTATTTCATCTCCCATTCCATCTTCTCCTCTATCAAAAATCCCCCCTCATCCATTAATCCTTCCTCAATCTCCCTCCCCACTTTGGCTTGTAGCTTGACTATGGAAACATCACCTTCATCCTTGCATCCATTTATGCTTCCCAATCTCCTACCGCCTTTTCATCCTTTCTTACCCATCGCTTTGCATCATATTCCTCACCTCCATTCTCATCATCTCATCCATTTCGAGAGCAGACCCGTGTTCTTTTGAACCCACATGTGCTCTCGAGGGGGATCTTCATCCCTAACCTTCATCGTCACCCCCATCATCTTCCTACTCAGTCAATCCTTTAATGACTAGGGCATCTTTTCCAATCTAACCATCCTCTTTTGGGTTCTATGTTTTAATATTCTTTGAAATGATGCTACTTCATAACACCATCTCAAAGAGGGGAAAAATGTAGACACCTAAATTTGGACATTTTATTTGTCCAAATTTATCCCTTTTTCGTCTAATATCCTCTTATTTGCATTAATTAAGTAATATCGCCATTATTTAATTAATACCCTTAATTCTTCTAAATCCCTAAGGTATCTAGTTAAATAATTAAATAGCTTACCTCTTTAATTCCCATTTCATCAAATGAATTAAATAAATATGAAATTTATTTAATTCCTCACATGTCACGTCATTTTCTTAATCCTAATCAACCTCTTAATCTTATCATCAGGGATGTGCACATGCCTAATCCTTGATTAGGATGTGTCACACCCCCCAACTTTTGCAAGTTGGCTTCTAATCCTCATTACCCTCTAATTATCTTCTAATTACTGATTAGTTAAGTCTAATTAGTACCTTGGTCAACTCTCCCCATCCCCCAAGGAATTTTTAATTCCTTTTTATTCATCCAAGACTTCTCTCTTCCCCATGTCACATTTATTCCTCCTAGAATCCTCTTTTCTCGTGCATCTTCTAGAATATTTTGACTTGTCACATCAAGTCACATGTGGACAAGTGCTTCCCTTTTTGGAACCTTGTCTTGTCCATGAGATTCTTGCAAGTGTGTGAATTTTTAATTCATATTTATTTCTCCAACTACTTTCCTAATCCCCATTGAGATTTTTGAGGAATTCTAAAATTCCTCAAAAGTCACTTTCATTCCCACTTGGGGTCAAGAAGTTTCTTTGTGAGGAAATCTTCTCATCCCCCAAGGTACTTGCAAAGTACTTGTCCTTCTTCCACCTCATTTACACATCACCATTTCTAAGCCACTTCACATTCCACATGTCAAGATGTGAGGGCTTTTGAGTTCTCAACTCACCATAGCCCTTCATCTTGGCCTTGTTGGTTTAATCTCAACCATTGAATTTTATAGAGAATTCAAAAACCTGTATAAATACCCCCTATTTTCTCTCATTTAGGGAGTTTATGATTTTGCTATCAAACTCTTGTCAATTTGACATTTGAGCCATACTTAGCCAATTTTCACACTTTGTCTTCACCATAACACTTGCATCACATATTCATCTACTTTAAACCATCTTTGCATCCCATCCTACATCTTTTGTCATCAAGAGGAGTATACACAATATCGAAAATCAAAGGGCCAACCAAGGAGCAACTTAGCAAGGTATAATATTTCCATTTATTTTGTTAAGTTCAACATTTTTTCCCAATCTCAAGGTGTTAGGTGTTCACTTTTGTTTCTTGCATTTTTGTTATTGCTACACATTTTAGGACAAATATTTTCACCGGGTCACATGTATAAATAGTTAGCACAAAAATAATACCCAAGATAAGACATTTGAAATGTGAATCTTTGAGGCACAAATAGTTAAGTAATACCTTGGAGGATTTCTTGTGAGCACGATTGAGTATGTTTTTTATGAAATAGTAGCCACATTTGATGGAAAATCCTACTCCCATTGAAGCAGCATTAGTCTCTGCTCCAAATGTGCTCTCTTTTACCTACAATAACATGATAGGTACATTTACAATCTAAAGAGTAAGTTGTTTCTTATCAAGTACAAACTAGTGTAATTTTTTAAGATAAGACAAAATAGATATGAAAAAATGAAGGATAAATTGTAAGTAGCTTGTCCATAATAAACTAATGATCAATTATAAATACCTTGTCAGTAGGAATTGCTTTCAAGCATTCCTCAAAGAAAGTGATTACTTTGTCAAGATGGCTCATATCTTTCACCTCAAGAAGTGTAGTGAGCTTAACTTCTTCAAGATTGCTCACATCTTCCCTCTTCCAAGAAAATGCAATTGGTAGGTGTAAAACCAAATCCCATAAATTTTATTAATGCTATGAGATTTCCACAATCCATAGTGCTGAAGATTTTTAATTCTCTGGATTTGTGATTGTGTTGGAGTTTTTTCATCAACGTTTCGGATCACACTCAGTGATCCATCATCAGGTGTACCACATATTTTGTTGTTAGTCTCTTTTAATTATTAATTGGGGTTGCAAAAATTTCAATAGCTTCATTATATTAGTAATCTATATTTTATTTGTAAAAATTTCAACCTTATTATTTAATATTGCATATCAATTTATAATTCCTTTTGTTTATCTATTATTCAATTTCTCTCTCTTGTCTCTTGCTGAATTTTCTTTAGGTTGTAGTCCTCTTTCATTTGTCTTGTGTCTTTCATTTTTTGTTGTTGGTTCTTTTTTAATTAAATTTCTCTCTCTTACATTTCTCTCTTATTCTCTTCCTCTCTATTTTTTCAATTTTTCAACATTCTTACCTTATCTCTCTCATCTTGGGCTTTGCAACCATCTCTCTCCTCAACCTCTCATCTCTCTTCCTTTTAAGCAAAAATTAAGTCTACATCTAACCATTTCTCATCTCCTTTGCTCTCTGGCATCCTGATGATGGATCACTGAGTGTGACCCATAAATTTTGTCAGCATTCTACCTGCGTGTACAAAAATGGGAGCTTTAGAACAGGTATGGTTGTGTGTGCAAAAAAGAGAGCTTTGGAACAAGGTATGGATGTTTATCGAAACATAAGGTATACTTTTTTTTACAGTTGGACATTACCCTGTTCCCATTTCCTACTTTTTGTTAGTTTGTCTTTTTCATATTCCCTTGCACGCCTCCATTCCAACATTTATTATATGTTATATTTTATATAATTTAAATTTATTTTAGAAATATTATTATATATTATATTTTATATTATACATTATTAAATAATATTATATTTATTATATAGTAAAAAGATATTTTAAATATAATATAATTATACTTAGTAAATTGTACATAATATTATATGTATAAATTATATTATTATTATTATATTTTATAATAAAATTATTAAATATAAATATGAATTAATATACTTAATAATTAATATATTTTTGGAAATCAAATAAGGTTTTATCAATAAGAATGGCGTCTGCTCCGAAATCTTCCGCTTCTACTCCGTCTCCCGGCGCGCGTAATTCTGCGAAAAATCCATGACGAAGGTGCCCTCAGGGGGGTGACATTGGCGAAGGTGCTTGCAGCCTCTGGCTCTTCCTCGGTGTCTCCTTCTGTGCGCAATCTGGTGGGTGGCGGGGAAGGCTTTCCCGGGCGTAACCCTAGGTCTCCAGAAGTCGTTAATCAGGGTTCGATAGATGAAAATGCTGGGCTTGGTATGCAGACGAAGGTTGGATTGCCTGGTCCATGCCATGATGGCGATGACTGTACGCGGAAAAGCTTCATTGACGCCCTTGTTGCCCGCCCTTCATCCCCGCGTAAGGGTCTCTACGGGTTGGGCTCACAGTCTGCTGGTTTTTCCCCTACCAATAAAAAATATGAGCCTCTTTGGCTTCACAGCGGAGCCTCTATGTGTCCTCCTTTTGTCGTCCGTCAAGCATCTGCCCCTGAGCTCAGTCTTGACGGCCTTGTCAGTGACAGAGAAGAATACTTGCAGGCCCACGCCCTGATATGTAGATTTACTAAAGTTTGGCCGAAATTATGCGACCTCCATTCGTGGATTGAGGCAAATTGGAAGGAATATTTAGAAGATGAAATCTGCATTTACCCGTGTGCAAAAGGGTTTTTTATCCTAGAATTTGAAGCTATGGAGGATAAAGAAATGGTGCTAAATGCTGGACCTTGGTTCTTTCAGGGGGATATTATGTTCATGAAACCTTGGTCCCCCTCTTTTGATCCACGCACAGAGTCATTTTCTTCAGCATTTTTATGGGTTCGTTTACCTTACCTCCCACTTCAGTTTTGGGAAACTGACTGTCTGAAAGCAATTGGCAACAAGCTAGGGAAATACCATGGTCTCTCCAAAGAAACAATCAACTATGAAAATTCAACTTTTGCTCGCCTCTGTGTGGAAATTGATGTTTCAAAAGGCCTCCCAGCGGAAATCCTTCTCAAAGTTGGAAATAGGCGTTAGCACCAACCAATAGATTATGAAAAGATAGCATTCAGATGTAGAATTTGCTTTGCGACAGAACATGTTACGGCATAGTGCGATAAAAAGCGTTTTGGGGAAAATGCTAGTGCTGTCCCAATCAACAGCCCCTCATGGTGGGTTGGGGCTGAGTCCAGACATTATGCTGTTTCTCCTTCGGTAATGAATGCTAGCGCCTTCACTTCTTCAACTTAGAAAGTTGCTCCTGCTCTGGTTCCCACCCACTCGGCTGTGGATGAACGCCATGTCTTGGGGACCACGCCTGTACCAATGCAAGACGATTCTTGCATTACCTCTCCACCTTTGGAGATATCCAATAATGTTTCCTCTTCCCTTTTGGCCGATCCTACTACTGATTGTAACCCTGGTTCTTCCATGCTGGCAGATTTGTGCTTGGGCCAGCATCCGACCTCGAATGACCAACAGGGTTGGACGGAGGTGAAGAAAAAGAAATCTCCATCTTTAAAACAAAAACATCCAATGTCCCTAAGATCCTCAAAGAAAGAAGGAATACTGGAGGCATAACTGGTGGTCACACTCATTTTTGGGTTGACGCATGTTCTTTTAGGTTAGAAGGAAAGTATAAATTTGTGTTGGGGCAACCCTGGTGGACAGGGCATGCATCTGTTCTCTTTTAGAATTATACATTTCGGGAGCTGTCCCCTTGACAGCACTCACCTATAAAAAAAAAAAAATTAATATATTTTTGAATAATTCAAATTAAAACATATAAATATAATACAATACATAATCAATATTAAAAATTAAATTATATATAATATAATTTAATTTAATATTATATAAATAAATTATATTGTCATTATATATTATATTAATACTAATATTAATATATTTTTATATAGTTCAAATTAAACTAACATAATTCTTTTTACATATTTATTTCAAAACTAAATAGTAATATATTACTAATTACGATAATATATTATTTATTTTAATTATTTATAATATATACTTATATATTATATTATATTATTTATATATTATAGATATATATTATTAATAACTATATTGTATTGGGGCAGCCAAGGGTAACCTTGGTCTTGCGGGTTGTGGGGGGTGTTAAGGAATGAGGATGGTAGGCTCTTAGTGGCACTTCCGTTGGGAAATCAAACAAATTACTGTGCTGAGGCATAGGCTGCATTTATAAGTTTTAAGTTTGTTGTGGATAGGGGTTACTCTAAATTATGGGTAGAAGGAGACTCGTTAAACATCATAAATTGTCTACCTGGAACCCATAAGCCTAGTTGGAATGTTGATCAATTAATAAAGGATGCTATTATTATGTTGAGATCTTGTGAAGAAACCCATGTTTCTCACATATATCGAGAAGGTAATTCATTGGTAGATTTTTTTCCAATGAAGCTGCTAGACTTAATGAGTATAGAGCATGGGAGGAAGGATCTCTCCTTCCTAAGGCAACTAGGATCTTAATGAGAAATGATGGTTTTGGCTGAGTTTATGTGGTGGCATTATTTAACCATTAGTACCAATTTTTCAGCTCACACACTTTGTGGGTATCGCTCGACTTGTTGGCTATTAGATGAACTCTACTTGACAGGGTTTTCTACTGTTGGTTCTTGTGAATATGGGAGGTGATAGAAGTAGAATTGAGCCTCATTCTTGTGTGAGCCTGAGAAAGAAGAAAATTTGTAGGATTCTCCAACATGGGAATTTTACCCCGTTCTTGGAAAGGCTACATGGACACAATCCGAATGCTTCAGTGGAGTTTGTTTCTTGTTGGAACAACCACAAACTCTAGATTAAAGGCTTGGTTATTGATATCAATAAGGAGCTGATAGCTACTATGACTAGGTTGCCTATGGTTTGCCGTAAATTCTTCAAAGACAAGAAGAGTAATGAGGAGGCAATGGCTCAATTTTTCAAAGATGATGAATGAAAAAAACTCATCAAGGTGAAGGCTTGGGGCTATGAGTGGAAGTCTCTCAAGAAGATATGGGTGAATATTGCATAAATAATAATGTGGTATGTGACTCTGGAAGGTAGGTTCACTGCTATCCTTGGCCATCATTTTACTCTTTTAAATCATTTTACACATGGGCTATTTATTTCCTTTATGTTCTTTCTCTTGTCCTCCATGGAGGTCTCTATGTATGCACACTTAAAAAATAGGAGGGCATTGGTCCTACATGAGGGCCTTATTCTATTAATTATGGAGCATGTAAAAGCCCTTATCCCTACCTCATCAATTTAGGGCAAGGAGAAGATTCTTAGTGAAGATTCTAGCTCTTCTGGCTCAGATACCAGCATCTAATTGAGGATGAGGAGTGGAATGAAGAAGGTGAGGAAGGGACCCTGTCCCCTGTGGCTTCCCACTCTAAAAATAGGAAGAAGGGTAACCCTAAAGGAAAACAGGTAGCCAAGCATCTTATTCTGCATGATTCAGAGTCCTAGTCTAATAGTGATGACACAAAGGTGGGCTCTAGGGATTCTATGCCCAAAGATGAAGCTATGAACATTGGTCAGAGTGATACCAAGGTTGGTGGTAAGGAGGAGGGGTTTCAGGAGAATGTGACGACCATAGAGGCCAAGGATAAGCCTAGAAGGGTTTCTAAGTGCATTGCCAAGATGAAGAACCAAGCCTCAAAAGATATGGTTAAGGATTCCATGAAGCTCTACAAGGAGAAGGCCCTAGAGGAGAAGGTGGTGGAAATTGATGATTCCCTGGTTCAAAACTCTCCTAATGTGGAACCTGTGGGTGAGAAAATAGTTTAGGAGGAGGAGGATGTTGAGTAGAAGCAAGAAAATTTTGATCCTCTAAAGGTTAATCCCTTGTCAGAGGACTTCTCCTATCTTAATGATGACTCCACCTCTATGTTTGAGCTTCTTGACATGGCGAGGGTGGGGGCTGCTGGCACTTTCAAATTGGAAAAATGGACTCTATAAGAATTCAATAGGGTCAACATCAAAATGGATTGACAGAGAATTTGTAGAATATTTCAAAAGGTTCGACCTCAGATATTCTGATTGAAAGAATTGTTGATCTTGAGTGTTCGTTCACTGATTTCAAGTCCCTTTGTGTCATGTCCCCGAAAAATGTAACATAATGAGCATTGGAATAAGTAAATAAGATAAAAATAAAATACATATTAAAATTCTAAGTATTAGAATATAAAACAATTTAAATAATGTAATCATAACAGATGATAAAATTAATATAAAATACATAAATATAAAGTATGAAATAAATAAACAAATATAAAATAAATAAATAAGAAAAAAATACATATTGAAAATATAAGAAGAAATAACAATGATTTAATATTATAATTAAAATTATCAAATACATAACATCATATAAATATAAATTGAATAACATATAAAATCAACATAAATAATAATAAAAATATATTAAAACAAAAAGAAATTAAAATACACTAACAACTACAAAATAAATTCAATGATTAGTCACAAAAAGTAATCGTTGATGGAAAGGCAACAACCAAGCAAAGGAAAGTCACATCCCTCCAAACATAAAAGGCACAATCCTTCCCCTCCATAAATTACATCTCTTCTCCAACATGAGAAGATATAAGACAAGGTGAGATAAGAAGGGGAGGGGCATGGGAATGAAAAAAGAGAATATATTATGGAAAAAGAGAATCATTCTAATAAAGAATATTTTGTGAGAATCCGATCACAAAGAATAGCGACAACTATGTTTGTATTTATTGCTCTCACCAAGCAACCATGAGGAAGGAAGGGGGAATATGAAGTTAGGAATATTTTTGAGTATTAGCAGGGATATAATATACAGATTTAAAGGATAAAATATACAGTTCTAGGAGGAATATCATAGGAGGATTTATGAGTAGACTTATGAGAGTTTTTGAACATACTTATGGATGCATAATAAGAAGATTTATGAAGGGGAAAACATACTGGTTTGAAGGGATTTATAAGTGGATAATGAAATATCGTTTATAAGAAAGATTGAATGAAGAAGATATGAGTATGGGAGAATGAATAGAACATATATGAAGACCATTCAATGTTGAAATGATAAGAAGAGTATAAGGTGAGAACATTCAGGCATACAAATATATTTATGTTATGGTATATGGGAAGAGGGGAATTATGGAATGAATAAATGAAAGAAAATAAAATAAGATACATTTAGAGATCATTCAAGGAAAATAAATCCAAGAGGAAGAGTGGTATCAAACAAGAGATCTAATTGTCCATCATCCGTTGGTAAGCAACATTGAAGGTGGAAGAAGTGAGAGATATGTGTAAGACAAATAGATAAGTCAGATATACACTAGCAATGAGAAAGGTATATACAATTAAGGAAGATTTGTATGAAGAAATTTTAGAAGAAATATTATCAATTGATAGAAGGAAGATTTGAAAAAGAATACATAATTAAAGAAACAACAACTTGGGCATCAACGGATTGGAAGAGGGGAATAACCCACAGATTTTATGAAGGGAATAGGATAATCATATCAGAATTAAGGAATAAGGACCTAAGAGGACAAGATTTAGGGTTGTCCCGAACTGGGGACATTATACTTTGTGAGTAGTGTTTCTCAAGTGTTATATCTTTGGAGCAACATTTTGTAACTTCTAGTGTTTTGGGTTTTGGGCCGCTACTGATGTTTTACTTTAGTTTCTTTTGAGCAGCATTTTGTACCTAAATTTGTAAAGGGTTTTAGGTCCCTTCAAAACTTGCTTTTCCCGTATAATCAAAACTATATTATGTATTATAAAAATTAAAAATTACAATATTATTATAGTTATTTTTTATATTTACTAAACAAAAAATTACATATAATATATTTTATTTTATTTTAATATATGTTATCTATATTATATTAGATTACATAAATTAAAAATTACAATATTAATATTATATTACAAAATAACCCATATAATAATAGTTAATGTTTAATCTTTATTTATTTTATTTAATTATACAATATATATCTTAAAATGTATTATATATTACATTATTGCATAAAAATATAAAAGTAATAACTATAATACATCTTTTAACATATAGTATTATTTAAATTAATTTATAATAAATTTATCAATTTACCTATTGTGATATTGCTATTAGGATTCATGTGTAGTTTTATGAGTCAAACTCATTGACCCATGGTTCATGAGTAGTGGTTCACAATAACCCATCTCTCATGATAGTGAATGGTCCACTTAGCACTCATTGCATCTAGGTGATGCTTACAAAGGTGAAACATTGGACCTTCTTTGGAGGTCACCCATCTCGGTACTACTCTAGCTCAAGCACACTTAACCGTATAGTTTTCTCTAGGGTTATTCCCACTTAGCTTGCAACCCCATTTGCAAAACCTTGAGAAATTGTTGCGCCTTATGAACCATTCATTATTTTGACATGTTCTGGAAAATATCTCCTTATCAAATTTAACTATTTTTTTAAAAGTGAGGTATTATCTCATCCACTAACTTGTTCAATTTAAATTTTGAAACTAAATTTTTTTATTTAAGTACTATTTTTTAATTTATATAATAGTATATATTAAATAATACAAATATTTAAGAAGTTCTAAATATGTAATTAAATGCTTATATATTATATTTATTATTTATTATGTGGTATTGTGTATCCATCAAGTCACTTGTATCTAATTTGTTTCATTACATCTTTACAGTATTTATAAATTTAAAATTTCATTCTTAATTTTGTTTTCATAAAGTTCTAAATATATAATTAATTATTTATAAATTATATTTATTATTTATTATGAGGTATTGTCTATCCATCAAGTTACTTGTATCTAATATGACAACAAATGGTCCATCCTCAACTCCAACTTGTCAACCATCTCTTCAAACTCTAAGTTGTCCATGTTGACATTATCCTCCAACCTTGCACCAAGTCCTAAACAACTAACAAACTCTTTCTTTGTGTTGTCTCACTCCTCCTTTCACACATTAAATATCTCTAGAGAACTAGTGAGTATCCACACTTAGGGTCACTCTTTGAAGGGGGTGACCTCCCATCACCAAACATGTCTTGTGATGTCCTACAACCTTTTTCTCAACATTCAAATTATGTTGTATCCTCCTAAAGGATTTCTACTATTAATTTTTCGCATGTCCTCTTCTAGACCGACCTTAGAATATTTTTCATGATCCTCATAAACCTCTATGTAGTGAGTATCCTCTACTCATATTTGTGGTACCTTCTATATTATATTAGATTACATAAATTAAAAATTACAATATTAATATTATATTACAAAATAACCCATATAATAATAGTTAATGTTTAATCTTTATTTATTTTATTTAATTATACAATATATATCTTAAAATGTATTATATATTACATTATTGCATAAAAATATAAAAGTAATAACTATAATACATCTTTTAACATATAGTATTATTTAAATTAATTTATAATAAATTTATCAATTTACCTATTGTGATATTGCTATTAGGATTCATGTGTAGTTTTATGAGTCAAACTCATTGACCCATGGTTCATGAGTAGTGGTTCACAATAACCCATCTCTCATGATAGTGAATGGTCCACTTAGCACTCATTGCATCTAGGTGATGCTTACAAAGGTGAAACATTGGACCTTCTTTGGAGGTCACCCATCTCGGTACTACTCTAGCTCAAGCACACTTAACCGTATAGTTTTCTCTAGGGTTATTCCCACTTAGCTTGCAACCCCATTTGCAAAACCTTGAGAAATTGTTGCGCCTTATGAACCATTCATTATTTTGACATGTTCTGGAAAATATCTCCTTATCAAATTTAACTATTTTTTTAAAAGTGAGGTATTATCTCATCCACTAACTTGTTCAATTTAAATTTTGAAACTAAATTTTTTTATTTAAGTACTATTTTTTAATTTATATAATAGTATATATTAAATAATACAAATATTTAAGAAGTTCTAAATATGTAATTAAATGCTTATATATTATATTTATTATTTATTATGTGGTATTGTGTATCCATCAAGTCACTTGTATCTAATTTGTTTCATTACATCTTTACAGTATTTATAAATTTAAAATTTCATTCTTAATTTTGTTTTCATAAAGTTCTAAATATATAATTAATTATTTATAAATTATATTTATTATTTATTATGAGGTATTGTCTATCCATCAAGTTACTTGTATCTAATATGACAACAAATGGTCCATCCTCAACTCCAACTTGTCAACCATCTCTTCAAACTCTAAGTTGTCCATGTTGACATTATCCTCCAACCTTGCACCAAGTCCTAAACAACTAACAAACTCTTTCTTTGTGTTGTCTCACTCCTCCTTTCACACATTAAATATCTCTAGAGAACTAGTGAGTATCCACACTTAGGGTCACTCTTTGAAGGGGGTGACCTCCCATCACCAAACATGTCTTGTGATGTCCTACAACCTTTTTCTCAACATTCAAATTATGTTGTATCCTCCTAAAGGATTTCTACTATTAATTTTTCGCATGTCCTCTTCTAGACCGACCTTAGAATATTTTTCATGATCCTCATAAACCTCTATGTAGTGAGTATCCTCTACTCATATTTGTGGTACCTTCAATCACCACTCTACCCTTTTGGTAGCTATTGTAGGCATTTATCCTATTACCATGCTAATTCATATCATCATGTTTCTCTATGTAGTAATGACTTCAATCTTTTATTCTTCTATGATACTAGATATCCCCTTCCTTGACCTCTTTGGGTTGTTCCCCTATTGCCACATCTCGTATCTCTCTATCTCTTACTCTACCTTTATCTCTATCTCTATTTTTATCTGTCTGTCTCACTCACACACACACACACACTCCTTGTTTCTCCCTCCCTATGTCTATGTCTATCTCTACCTCTATCTCTATCTCTTTATCTCTCCCACAAGTCTCTCTCTCTCTCTCTCTATCTCTATTACTTGTCTCTATCACCTCCTTTATCTGTCACAGTTGCCTCCTGTATCTCTACCTTTCCATCTTTCCCTATCCCTCTCTATCTATATCTCATTATCTCTCTCTCTCTCTCTCTATTGTTCACTTCATCTATATCCTACTCTCTCTCTCTCTATATATATATATATCCCTCTCTACCCCTCTCTATATGTCACTTATTATATCTTTATCAATCTATCTTTCTATCTCTCCCTCTTATTGTCTCTCTCTTTCTATCTCCATTTCTCTCTCTATCCCTCTTCCTCTCCCCTTCCATATCTCCCTCTCATCCCATCTATCTTTCCAAAGTTATATCTATCTATCTCTCATTTCTATCCTTATCTCTCCCTCTCTCCCTAAGTCTCTACACTTAGGGTCCCTCTTTGAAGGAGATGAACTCCCATTACAAAACATCTCTTGTGTTATCATGCGGCCAATGAAAAAAAGAGATTCCTCTAAAGGGTTATCTTCTAGCTTACTTAGAATATCTTCCATGATCCTCTTAACCCTCTATGTGGTGAGTATCCTATACTCTCATATTTGTGGTACCTTCGATATGCTAATTCATATCATCTTTTTTCTCTATGTGGTAATGAATTCAATCTTTTCTTATTCTATGATACTAGATAGCCCCTTCCACTTCTCTCTCATCTCTCTATTTCTCTTCCTCCCTCTCCTTCCCTCTCCCTCTATTTATCTCTTTCTCACTCTCTCTCTCCATATCTCTCTCTCTCTCACATACAAACACACTCTCTATTTTCCCCTCCCTATCTCTATCTCTATCTTTCCCACTCTCTATCTTTCTCTCCCTCTAAATCTCTATACCTCTCTCTTTATTACTTGTATCTATCACCTTCTTTCTCTTTCTTTCCCTCTATCTCTATCTCCCTATCTCTTTCCCTTTCTACCTATATATCATTATCTCTCTCTCTTTACATATCTCTCTCGCTCTCCTCCTTCTCCACCTCCACCTCCATCTCCATCTCCATCTTCCTCTCTATCTCTATCTCCTTACCCCCTCTCCCTCTTCCCTCCTCTATCTCTCCCTCTCTCTCTATTGCAAACATAAAATGAGCTTGTTTGTATTGGAACCTGATTATCTTCTTGATTCAAAGGTTTTGTTTAAGTTGTGTTAGAATTCTAATAAGTGTATGCATAATTAATTTCAAGCTACCACTTCTTCATTGAGGCCTTTGTTGAACAAACATTTTTTTTTTCTTAATGACCAACCAATTCACTCATATATTTCACACATGTATGCAAAACACATACCAAAATTTCCCTTTACTGACCTTCCACAAATCTTCGACGTACCCATTGCACACCAAGATATGATTGCTAATTTAAATGAATTAAAGACCTTTCCTTATAGATCTATGATTCAACATAGTCTTCTTCTTATGTCCATTAAGTCAATTGTCATAATAAATTCTTAAAAGGATGAGTTGTTATCTAATTTTTTTTCTTGTGTTGAATTTTCTTCCCAAATAACATCTGTTTGTTTTGAATCTATGACTCGAGAAGGTATTGATCATAACTTGTATTAGGTAAACAGTCAGGAGTCATCTTCTTCTTATGTCCATTAAATCAATTGTCATAATAAATTCTTAAAAGGATGAGTTGTCATCTAATTTTTTTTCTTGTGTTGAATTTTCTTCCCAAATAACATCCGTTTGTTTTGAATCTATGACTCGAGAAGGTATTGATCATAACTTGTATTAGGTAAACAGTCAGGAGTCAGCTTATCGTATTTTGCACGCTTCATACAGTGATTTCGAAACTCAGCTGGAAAGATTGAAGACTAAAGGAAATGTACTCGTAAGGTGAGGGTACTTCCGTGTCTCCGCTTTAGACTTTTTGGCATTCAACTTTCCGAGTCAAATAATTTTTTTCTTGTTATGCTGGAGACGTAAGTAAAGGGGCCGGGCTTAACCGGCACACTCTAAGCGCTGACCGCTTAGGTGGCCAGGCCCGTGGGCCCCACTAACCTGACCTTTCCGTTTTTGCCGTATTCCGTTTCCGTAACGTTTTTTTTAACTCCGTTTTCACGTTAGCTGTTTGCGTTTCCACCGTTAACGGAATCTCTTAAAAGAAAGACGAACTATGTAAAATAGGAATCACGTTAATCTTAATTTTTTTACTCCCACATTCAATACAGGATTAAATATGGTGTAATAAACACTGATAAATACCCCTCCTGAAAGAAAAAATGGAGTATGGAATTAGAGGTTTTTATTTAAGCAGAAGCCGAAAACACTGAACTCCTGTGAAGCGTAGTAATCTAACAAACGATTTTTGCTAATTTATATAATACCTAGTTGCGCTCGTTAGAAGATATGGCTCAGGTGTAGGGTAGTACTATGTATTACTATTCTTCTTTTCATAATTTTTTTTTTTTATTATATGTTTTATAATATTTATGAAATTTTAAAAGTTTATAATAAGGGTGTTCAAATAATTTAAAATAATGAATTAAAAAAGTGGTTTTATTATAAATATATTGAAGAATGTTAAACAAATTTTATATAGTATTATGATATTTATAACAATATAAATTATTTTACAATAGAATTAATTTTACTTTATAAACTAAAATAAATTTAAATACAATAAAATTTTAATTTTACTTTATTTAAATTCATTTAGTTTATGTTTTATTGTATTTAAATTCATTTTAGTTTATAAAGTAAAATTAATTCTATTGTAAAATAATTTGTATTGTTATAAATATTATAATACTATATAAAATTTATTTAACATTCTTCAATATATTTATAACCAAACCACTTTTTTAATTCATTATTTTAAATTTTAAATCTTAAATTATTTGAACACCCTTATTATAAACTTTTAAAATCTCATAAATACTATAAAACATATAATAAAAAAAAAAAAATTATGAAAGGAAGAATAGTAATACATAGTTCTTTAAGTAAACTACCCTACACCTGTGCCATAGCCCTTCTAACAAGCGCAATTATTATATAAATCAAAATTATTCTAAACAAAATTAAATATTTTTAATTTTATTTTATAAACAAATAATTTTTAACACAATAATTTTACTTTATAACCTAAAATAGTTCTAAACACAATAAAATCTTTTAAGTAAATGAAAAAAAACAATTCTCTTAAATAAATAAAAATAATAATTATTATTAAATAACTCTTAAGTAAATAAAAAATTAAATAATTTTTATATAATTTTAATTTTTTAAATATTTAGTTTGTATTTCAATTTTATATATGGTCATACATATAAAATAACTCTTGAATAAATATTTATAATTCTTAGATAGTTTTATTTTTTAAAGATATTTAGTTTTGTTCCATCATGACATGACACTTTGTGTCTTACTATTATTGTTGATATCTATTATTTATTTAAATAATGATAAGTAATGATAAGTACAAGTATGGTTATAGTCTAATAGGGAAATCCTTATTATTTAATATTTTTAATTTAATAGGAATTTAAACCTTTTTTTATGAATGAAAAAAAGAAAGAAAATGATATTAAATTTGAATGTAATAAATTTTCCTACAATTCATGTTCATTAATATGGACTATAGAAATATTATATCCAATGAATGTTTTTATGAAGTATAATATTTTGAAAGTTGTTTATATTTTTATGTTATTGTTATATTTTCATTTAAAAAAATATTTTTTCACAAATCATTTTAATAAGTGTTATTGGAATTAGTATTTGTTGTAATATGTTAGAAATTATAATTGATATTAATCAATTAAAAGTACTAAAAATATTGATTGTTATTTTATTTTCTTGAGAGCTTTCTATAAAAGTTATTTCAGGTAAATAAGATAACTATAAATATAAATAACTCTTGACTAAATAAATTTATAGAAGAGAAAGATAGATTTACATTAATTTCTTGGGATAAGGTTTTCTTTCCTTTAAAATTAGGAAGGTTGGGTATCCAAGAGTTGAAATTCATAAATAATTTTTTTATTGTGAAGTAAAGTTGGAGATTTAAAGGAGGAAAATAGTGGAAATTCAAAATATCTAATTGCAAGAAGACTTCTTTCATTTGATCCTCTTCTTTCAAGCTCTTTTTTATGGAATTTCTTGGTTAAAAGTAGAAATATCTTTGAAAAGGAAGTAAATAGAATTTTGAAAATGGAGAATAGGCTCTTTTTTGGGATGATACATGGCTCTTAGATCAACCTTTGTGCAAAACTAATCCTTGGGATAGTATTTGTCAATTATTGGAAAGTGTGTCGGGGGATAAAATGGATGACTATATATAAGTGTCTAAAGAAGGTAAAAAAGGAATTTTCTTTAGCTTGATTCTGATAGTCAAGATACTATTAATGGTTTCTAACATAAATTATCTATAGTTGAAATGTATACATATTTATCATTTTGATAGAGAAGATGAGTTAATTTTGCCCCATTTAGATGATTGCAATTATACTATCATAACTGGATATACCACTAGGTTGAATGCAAGTTTGGATGAGGTCCCTTTGGTCTAAGATATTGAATAAAGATCTTGTTGTTAAGATCAATTTGTTCTTTTGGGTCATGGTCCAAAATAATATTTTAATGATGGATAATATCATGCAAAGGGGATTCTAGATCCTTAATAGGTGAGTAGTTTATGAAAAGTATGCAAAATCAAAGTGTCATCTTCTACCAACTATCCCTTTTCTTATTAATAATTGAGGATAATCTTATCCAAATTTGAAATATATAAGATTCACCCAACCTCTATATTAGACTTAGTCCTCCAATGGCACCCTCCTTTTATTGAAAAAAGTCTTGAAGAAGTTATCGTAACTCTCACGTTCTCACTTTTCTTTAATTTACTTAAGAGTTATTCTATTTACTTAAGATTTATTTAATTTACTTAAGAGTTGTTTTACTTATTTTATAGTTATTTTATTTTACTTTAGACTTATTTAAGAATTATTTTATTAATTTAAGAGTTATTTTATATTTTTATTTTTAAATATATTTTTATTATGTTTACATGTCTTTGACATATACAATTATTTCTTGATGGTAATATATATATCTCTTATGATAATATATAATATTATTATCCTACTTTTAAAATAATATAAATATACTAATGTAAAAATTTTGATACAATAATATACATACTTCTTTGATACTTTGTTTTTATTCATATTTGTCTAAGATTTTTTTTTACTTTTCAACTATTCAAGATTTCTTTATTTTAGTAGTCTAAGAGTTATTTCTAATGATTTTATTTACTTGAAATAACTTTTATTAAAATTTCTAAAAAAATAAAATAACAATCAATATTTTCTAACTGTGAATTGATTAATATCAATTATAATTTCTAACATATTACAACAAAGATTAATTCTAATAACACTTATTAAAATGATTTGTGAAAAAAAAAGTGAAAATATAACAATAACATAAAAATATAAACAACTTTCAAAATTTACTAGATATAATATTTCTATAGTCCATATTAAAATTGTAGGCATATTTATAACACTCAAATTTAATATCATTTTCTTTCTTTTTTTTCATTCATAAAAAAATGTTTTGAGTTTTATTAAATTAAAAATATTACACAATAATGATTCTTCATTAGATTATAACCATACTTGTACTTATCATAAACTAAATAAAGAATGGATATCAATAATAATAGCAAAACAAAGTATCATGAAACAAAAAAATAATATTTAAAAAAATAAAATTATCTAATAATTTTTATTTATTTTTATTCACCTAAGATCATATATAAAAATTGAAATACAATTAAATATTTTAAAATATTAAAACTATATAAAAGTTATTTAACTTTTTATTTATTCAAGAACTACTATTTTATAATAATAATAATTATTTTTATTTATTAAGAGATTATTATTTTTCATTTAATTAAGAGATTTTATTGTGTTTAAAAGTATTTTAGTTTATAATATAAAATTAAAGAGATTTTATTGTATTTGAATTTTTTTTTTTTAAATTAAAAATATTTTATTGTTAAATTAATATGCTTTATTGGATAATATTGGAGTTTAGTGGTCTAGACTTCTCTAGAAGAAAAAGCCGATAAATCCATGCTTTCTTTTCTTTTCTCTTTCACCTAGGTATTTGTAAGAGTTTATTACACCATATTTAATCCCGCATTGAATGTGGGAGTTAAAAAAAAAGAGCTAACGTGATTGCCTTTACATAGTTTGCCTTTCTTTATTTGAAGAGGTTTTGTTTAACCGTGTAAACGAAAACAGCTAATGTGAAAACGGAGAGAAAAAAAAGCTACGTAACGGAATCCCTCGAAACAGAATTAGGGAACGGAATAGTGAGTTTAGTGGGGCCCACGAGCCCGGCCACCTAAGCGGTCAGCGCTTAGAGTGTGCCGGTTAAGCCGGCCCAAGTAGAGGTAAACTCAATTATCACGTTATGCAGGTTTGAGTATGACCTCTACAAGTAAAGGAAGCGTACCCGTGAGATGAGGGTTGTTCCATGGCTTCTTTCTGGACTGAACTTCTCTGGTCAAAGGAAAAATAGACAGGCTGCGTGGGGGCTTCAATCACGCGTTTTGGTGTCTATGGAAAATTTATACATAATAATGGCAAGGCTATGAATTCCTGGCGCTCAAAAAGTCTGCCAGTGACTTTGTTTATAGCGGGACAACAGCAAATATGCCAGAGAGATGAGGAATCCACACCGAATGATTGTACACAAATAATGTCAGTCGCACAGAAAAATTCTACGTAAATATTGTGATTCATTCGCTGGAGTAGTATTGGGATGGGTGATCTCCGAGGTTCAGTGCTTCACCTTCACCTAGATGCAATGAGTGTTAAGTGGACCATTCATTATCATGATAGATGGGTTCTTGTGAACCACTACTCATGAAACATGGGTCAATGAATTTAACTTGTAAAACTACACGGTTGAGGCCTGATAGCAATATCATAATTTGACACCTTGTGGAAAATATCTTCTACTTATCAGATGTAGTTGGGTTAATTTTGCGATGTAGTCGTTATAAGGAATTTAATAGGACTTTCATTAATGAGAACAGATTTTTACAATTCATGAAGGTTATTGCCAATGTTTCTAGATTAGATTGTGTCTGTGTTTTTTGCATCGATGTTTCAGATATCTCATGTTCATCTGATGATGGATCACAGAGTGTGATCCGAGACGTTGATGCAAAAAGCATAGACACAATTTAATCCAGAAACATTGGCAATAAGGACTTTCATTTTTGTAAATATCTACAATTAAGATTTGGAGGTATGATTCAATATGCAATTCATCATATTGACATGTTTAATAGAAAGTGTTTTTAAAATAAATTTTTATATACTTCAAAATTTTATTAAGAATTTTTTGGTATGAGAATATTAAAATATCATTTGTTACTAAAATAATTTCATATTTTTCTTTCAAATATAATTTATATAACACTTAAATTATCACAAATCTTTTTAATCACCATAATTATAATTATATCTTACACTTATATTTAACATAGAAGATCCAATAATTAAATACATATAACACTATTTATGTTAAAAAAAAAACATATTTTTATTTGGAAAATGATTTATAAACAATACAAATAATTATAAACATATTTTATTTCTACTTTATATTTTATACTTCATCTTATACAATTTTTTAATTTTATCTAACCCAAATTTACTACCTCCTAAGATATATTTTTTTAATATCTAACCCTAAATTATTTACTCTAAAATCTGAAAATGCCTAGCCCTAATTTTCTAACACCTAAAATCCATTTGCATTTACCATTGTTCCATTCTCACAAGGTGAAACAACATGGAAGAGCATGAAACCTATATGTATGGCTTTACTTTTGAGAGTCTATAATGCACTTTCCTTTCACCATAGACACTTCCCTTGAATGCTTGCTCAATGGAACAATGACCAATCCATAGATAACTCATAATTATTACTTCCTTCAACTATTAGGCTACTTGCCTACTGGAGATCTGAACATGTAAAAGCCAACAAAGGGAAATATTTTATTTGGACATTGGCACATGAACTCCATGATTATGAGTTAAAAATAATTATAAAATTGATAGTGCCCCCATTCCTACATTTTGATTCATTTTATTTCTTCATAACTTAAATTAATTTATATTATTTTTTTACAGTGTATGAATTGTTAAAAGGGTTAAAGAAAGAAAGGTCAAGAGCATCTACTACTAAGAGCATCTACTACTATGTGTTCAAGCTAGAGGGCTTATCAACATAACATTCTCATTGAATGGTGTTGCATGGAAAAGAAGAGGGTTTTGAGAAGAAGGCACATTTTCTTCTAACTTGTGCATAAGGTGAGTGGAAAATAACAATATATATTTTTTATCTTTATTTTTATGCTATTTTTAGTGCCTATTTGTTGTGTTTGTGAAGATGTTTATCTATACAATTTTTTTTTTAAAGAATATAGTTTTCTCTACATTATGGTTGTAAATTTTTTTGACATATATATAGCTTAACTACCCATTCCATCAAAAAAAGTGTAGATAAGACTTAGAAATAAAAATGGTTAGAATAAGACTTAGAAGTTATCTAGGTAATAAGAATTCAAAATTATGACAATGTACTTCATCTACATAATATTTGATGGAGAAGTTTTTGTTAATGTGACAAAGATGAAGAGTATTATAGAAAATATGTTTAGTTTTATTGTTAAGTTACTAGAATTCATATACATTTTCACAAATTTTGTAAACTCGGGATTAACATGTATGAGTTTATCAATATTGTAGGCTTATTGAATTTACTGAATCTAAAAGAGGCGTAATATAGAAAATTGTGTGCCCTTATAATTTTACATTGTGTTTTGAGCCTATTTTAGTGGCCACTCCCACAACATGTTTTGGGTTCACTTGAGTCCAAGTGTTGCCTTATTTCTCCCTCACCATGTTTTTCCCATGTATTGGACCACAATATCATTCTCACCTCTATTATGTAAACAAGAGTCAAATTTGAAGAATTTCTCTAGGACACAAGTGCAACACCTAGATATTTGTGTGATGTGTTAAAATCATATAACACTTGATAACATAATGCTTCTTTATTAAAAATATGACCCAACAAGACTCTCATTCCCTTTTGCAAAAATAACCCCAAACACTTTCCCTTGCATTTGTAGGTAATTTGAGAGCACTTAATTACATGAATATTTGCAAGTTCTTTTATACTAATTATGTATTTCATTTCTTCATTAAAAATTTAACGTAAATCTTATTAACTATTGTATTTCTTTACCAATTTAGTTACCTAAATCAATCAATTAGACTAATTAACTCATATTCCCAATGAAATCTTTGAAATGCTAACTAGGAAGCCGTTAAACATGAAATTGAAAGCAATTTGATAAAAGGAAACCTAATTACACTTGCAAACTTGATCCCATTGGGGGATTAGTGTTGAATTGATGTGGAATGATCAACCCTTTCTTAATCCCATTGTTGAAGAAAGCTTTGAAGTGATGCATTAATGGAGAAATTGATGCAAAATGGATAAATATTCTCAAAGATGTCTCTAAAAATGGCTATAGTCTATTTTCTCTAAATGCTTGTGAATGAATTACTCATAAAATGGAGGCTATTGATAGAATTTTTAGGTGAATCAATGGCTAGGATCAATTTGGTTCATCAAGGGATATAAATGGATAAGAGTAAATGGCATGGATCAATGATCAAATCCATGGATGAGATTGAAAGATCACATAGATTGATAAAATTAATCAAGAGTTGTAATTGATTTCAACAAACACAAATTTCCCCAATTTTAGGAAGAATGTGCAAGATATTTCCATGTGGGAGGGAAATGTTTGAATTTGAATTGGAGGAATATTCTTGAAAATATTCTCTTGCAAGTGGGAGAAATTGGAGGAATTAAAAGATATTAGTTAATTAAATAATTAATATATTATTTAATTGTGCAAGATGAGAGAATTTAGGATTTTAATTAAACAATTAGACCATTTAATTAAAAGGATGGGATTATGACATTTAATTAAATAATTCAAATGATTTAACCAAATGAGAGGACTTAAAGGATTTAATTAAATAATTCACATTATTTAATCAAATAAGATGAAAATTAGCATGAAAGAGGCAAATTAATCCAATAATGTTGATTATCTGATTGATAGAATAAAATGATGAATTTAATTAAACAATCAGGATTATTTAATTAAATAGATGAAAGTGGTCGAATCGGGACGAAAATGGTGTTAGTAATCAAATTAAATGCGTAATATTGATCAGAACAATTTTAAGTGTCTACATTTCACCCCTCTTTGAAGTGAGGTACCTGCTATATTGGTTTAAAGAACTAATGCTTCTCAAATATACATTGTTACTCAGATCAAAAATTTAAAAAAATTGATGCCTCATTGTGCCCTAGTGGAAGGAATAAATGCTAGTATATTGCCCACTTGAGAGATCGAGTGAAAATTTCAATTTTTAGGTCAAGATCATGACAAGGATATAAAATTAGTTTAGTTGTAAAGAGGACAAAAAAAAAGCTCCACGACATTAAAAAATCACTTCAAATGGGATTCCAAGGTAAAAAATATGGAGATAAACGAGCAAAATCCTAGGTTTGCATTATGCTACTAGGTCAAAAACCCTAATTTTTCTACTTATATAAGGGCTAAAGGTCATTTTCCAAGTCATTTACACACTTTGAGTTTGACAATTAGAGAGATTTGGAGAGAGACCTTGTAGAGCACCTAACACAATGGCTGACTGTGTGCTCCCACTACACCTCGTAGATCAAGTTCGTGAATTCTAGCACCCACTCGATGTAGGACCACCAATATGTACCCTGAAAAACTTTTGCGTACATAATTTTTTATGCATGGTTTAAATTTTAGGTTGAAAATTTCCAACAAGTTTGCTACAATTTTAGTGGTGCACTTGTTACAATTGGTGACATACTTGTGTTGCCAGAGACACACTTGTAAAAGTGCAACACACTTGTTAAAACTCTGCACATTTGATTTTTATGAGATTGATGCACTTGAAAATACCAGAGCGATGCAAATGTTAAACCCTAAGTGCACTTGTAAAAGTATCATGCATATTTATTTTATCCATGCATTTGTAAAAATTGCTAGTGCGGTACACATGTTTAGATCAGTGCATTTTCTTTTTAGTGACACACTTGTAAAAGTGTCACATAGTTACAAGATTGATAGTGCAACACACTTGTTTAAAGTGGCACACTTATTGGTTTAGGGTACTTGATTTGGATTTTTTCTGATTTTAGAAAACTTGGCGTTGTGTGCAGATGCGTGCAAGATACCTTCCATCCTCTACAATCACGGGAGAGGAGGCCTAGCATTCTATCACGGCTGACCAAATTTGGAGATGATCAAAACTTCTTCCTAGGAGTAACTGGTTTACACTTCATTGTCCATATGTCAGAGATTTTCACACACCTTGCGATGATGACCAAACTAGTGGAGAGATGAAATTTTGAGACTTCTTTGTTCCACCTCCCTACCAAGGAGGCTATTGTCACTCTTGAGGATTTTTGGCACATCCTTTGAGTTTTGATTCATAGTGTGAGGGTTATCTATGACACTAACCTCATCCTAGAGGCCATGTTTCGAATGCTAGATGTTGATTCTTTATGGGTGGAGAGCTACCAGATTGATCTGCACAAACATTAAGGATGTGTCAGTGATTTGACATTAGTCATCATAGGATTAATTAAGGGGGCCCTAGTTCCAGATAGATGCAATTGGGGATTCAACATTGGTTGGGGTTTGGTTTTGGAGAGAATGGTTGATGACATGATAGTATATGCTTGGGGTCTAGTTATCCTAGCATATTTATGCCACAACATGCACCAAGTAGTCTACATGTGGGGATGTAGTTTATCAGCTGGTGTTACTTTACTGCACATCTGTGCATGGGAGCACATTGTTGTGCTTAGACCCATTATTAGATTGGCAGACATCAATGAGGAGGAGTCCATTGTATATAGATATAGATCCATGAACACACTCCACCACATAGGGGTGACAGGGATAGCATACTGGAGGAGAGTGATAGATGACATGACAATTTTCAGATGGAGACCCTAGCTCTAGGCATGACCATGGGTTGATGATCAACAAGAGCTCTTTTATGCTAGACATACATGATGGATTATAGGCCATTAGCATTATATTATTGAGAGATACCTTTCAAATAAGGTGGCTCGCTAGTTTAGTGAGTAGTAGGATGTTATCTCACCAGCCTATAGGTCTATATATGCACACACTGCCAGGGAGACAAATTGGGGAGATCACATGGACCCTCAGGTAGCTATTCAGGACTATACACATCTTCTTACACTATCTTAGGCTTATTTAGGGGGACTTGATGATTTGGGTACCACACCAACCGTTGATGCTTGGTTCATGCAACACGCCCCTATTAAACTAAAAAATCTTGTAGGAGGTTATGGTGTAGGACAAGGATAGGGGAGAGGTAGAGGAAGAAGGTAGGTGATTGGACAAATCTTGTAACAACCTCCTTAGCAGCCACTACATGATCAATTTTTGAGACAGGTTTTGAGTTAGCATGATGGGAAAATTCTTGTGATTGTGTCTTAGCTAGGAGTAAAAAAATTAGGACCACCTCCTCCACCACCACCATAACAATAGGGTCTAGATCTGAGAGATTTGAGGATATAGGCACTAAAGATCAAGAGGGATCAGGCCCTCTATGAGAGAGACACTGCGATTCAGGAGAGAGATATTTCATGTGCTAAGAGGGATATATACATACATGAGAGACTTTGCTTGCCAGTAGCAGGACTAGGAGTGACATCAGATGTAGTAGTTAGATTTATAGTTGGCTCAAGAGATGGACCAAAGGCAGCAATTGGAGGCTACCACACAACTATAGGCTCAAGTCCAGGGATAGGGACAGGTGTCTACTATGCTTTATGGATGAGTCATAGTAGAGGCTTCATACTATAGGGCACTATACCATAGGGATTTCCCACAACACCGATGGTAGCCAAATTTCTCCCATAGGAGCAGGGTTGCACCAAGTGGTTCAATAGGTGGGCCATTGATAGGGGGTCCTTCAGATGGAGGGCATCAACAACCCTCCTACTATAATGACTGATATAGTAGGGGATAACGCTATGCATATAGACACATTTTTTATGTACAACCTAATTAGTGATGTATATTCATTCACTGGCTAGTCTTTGGATAGTCTCATGTATATATTTTGATGTATATCACATATTACTTTTGATATGTATCATGACAGTCATTATTTTGATATATATGAGATGAGCTGATGTGATAGTTATACAGATGATGTGCCTTCTATTTCATGTTTATGTTGATGTTGATTTATGTATGGATGCATATGTTTATGATATGGATGCTTAAATGATGATGATTCCTTTATTATGAATATGATGTGATGTGCATGATTTATGATTTATGCTTATGATGCATATGCATGTTTTATGATATGATGCCATGTGAATGTATGCAAATGCAATGGATGATTTATTTTTTTAGGTATCTTTTCTCGTCTAATATGTAATGATGATGCAAGATATATATGCTATGAGATGCATTTATTTTTGTGTATTTTCATATGACATGTCATGATTATGCAAGATGTATGTATGTTGATGGTTTGTGGATGCAAGATGGATGCATTTATATGATTATTTTTGTTGACTATCATGATACCCGACTGGAAATGTTAGCATGAAAAGAAGATAGAAGAATACAATGAAAATGGATTAACCATTGCTTTCGAGATTGATTCAAAAGTCCAACAAGCCTATGATTACTCAAGATTTTATTAGATATGTGATGAAATAGAGTAGATGATACTGTTTGCTTCTTGGATTAGGATAAATTCACCATATTATTCCTTATTTTTGATATAGAAAATAGACATGTTGCATCAAGGTACTGAAAACTAGGATGACATTGTATCTTATGCGATGGACTTTGACTCTTTAACCAAATAGGTGTATCCTTGTTCATACTTGACATACAAAAATCTCATTTGATCATCTGAAAGAATAAGCCATTGAAGTAATAAGACACACACAAAAGGTATGGAGAACCTAATATTCCCTAGCCTTTGTTTTACTTGAAACTATCTCGCACATGCAAGGGAAGTATTCACTGAGGTCGTATTACAAGAATATCCAACAAGCACAACAAACAAAAGCAATGATCAATGCCCCATTTCTTTCTTGATAAATCATTTTGATATACATCATCAAGAGGTCATTGGGATGGACCAATAAGATAAATCATAAGAAAAGATCAAAGTAAACAAACAACCAATGTTATTCATATCTCTTGCTAAAGTAATGCAACTAAGGTGATTTCCAATGATGATGTCCATTGTAGGAAAGAAGTATCCGTAGGACATGTTATCCGATGTTTAGCTAAGACTAACTATTTTGATATGCTGTTGATACAAATGTTAACAACATGTTTACTCACGATTGAGACTTAAGATTTTTACACTTTCAAGTTTATACTTCACTGATTTCCACACTTGTTTATGCTTGCGTAACTACCAAAAGTTGAAGATGATGATAGATATTTATTATGGATGGAAGTTTATTGCGGGTGAAAGTGAAATGGGATGGGTGGTTTTGAACATTTTGGAATATTCCAATGTTTTTGACATTTTGAAATATTTTGAGGTTTTTTTTAGTTTATGAAGATATTTGAATGTTTAAGTTTTCCAAGTTATTTGAGGTTGTTTAGGGTTTTCTCAAGGATATTTGATGTTGTTTAGAGCTTTTTGAAGGTTTTGTGAATGTTTTGGGTTTTCAAAAATTTTCAATTTTTTTTGTATTTTCAAAGATTAGACCAAGACCTAAGGGGAAACTGACCTAACACCTTGGGGGCTCATTGATGATGGCCTTGCCTACATAAGCGTAGAGACAACGTAGTTCAACAAGTGTTTTTGAATTTTTTGAATTTTTAGTCCTGTTTAGGGATTTTGAACTTGATATGGATGTTTTTGAGAATTTTGTGATGTTTTGGATGTTTCTTTAGGGGTTTTGGACTTTACAACTTTTTGGATGTTTTTGGATGTTTTTGAGATTTTGATGATTTTGCAAATGTTTTTGGTTTTTTTGTGAATAACCTTAAGGAAATATACAAGAACCTAATCTGATGCAAGCATAGGAAGATGCTCGAGTGTGATGTGATAGACTACCTCGATATAGGTAGGAAAAACTAACCTTAGGAGTGTGCCAAGTAGTACTAAAGGGGAACACGATGATTACTCAATATCTAGCTATGATAAAGATGCAGATGGATGAAGGAATAAATAGGAAAAAATATGGATGATACCTAGATCATGATGTCGATGTCATGTTATGAGATATAAGACATGGATCAAGAGTTATTTGAAAGAAGATGTGCAAGAACCTACCCCCAATGTCTAGCAATGTTTCATATTTCAATGAACAAACCAAGATAGTGAATGAATAATCATGCGAAGAGTATATGATAGGTTTTATCGTGTCATAAGATTACTAGAAAATCACTATATATAGGCTATGGGACTTCTTGGCATAAAATGGGATAAAAAACCATGTCAAGACTTTTCCCTAAGTAAGTTGAAGTATATGTTGAACCCTAGTCAAGATCAAGATAGGTTGGAAGATCTAGATAAAGCTAAATTGGATGGATGGAGAGCACGTTGGATTTATCATGAAGGGGATGAGATACTTCCATCTGAGAAGGCTCATATAGATGATCAATTCTACTTGCCAGGTTCTCATCATAGTACTTTCCCAAAGCATCACCAAAGTGGTTTTCACTGGAGGATGATTTTTATCTTTACTATTTTTTTTATTTTTATTTTTTTTGAAAGTTTCACACTTATGTTGAACCACCTGGTGGTACTGATGTAGAGGTGGTTTTCAAAACGTGCCAATGATAAACTTCTTGAAGAAGCTTCTTTTCTAAGATATGGTTGTTTGAATGCAACTCCTGAAATTCCTTATGTTCCTTGTTGATACTAGAATTAACCTCATTTAGGTACACACATCATGATAGAGCGCCTTTAGAATCCTTATGATGAAGAGTATTTTCCAACACACGGTCAATTGCATGAAATAGATACCATGAATGAAGTGGATGGTGACATGCATGAGGGAATATGAGATGGATCGATCGACAGTTTGAAAACTTTGACTCTCCAAACTTGGGAATATGAGCATTTGGATATAGTCCTGGGAATTCTAGAACAATAGTATCTCTTTGTGAAGATGTCCAAATGTGAATTTGAGTCAAAAAGTATATTTTACTTGGGACATATCACAAGTGCTAAAGGAGTTTAGGTTGGTCAAAAAAATATCCAAGCTATTTTGGATTGGCCACCCCCTACCAATCTATCTCAGTTGAGAGGAATATTTGGATTGTGTAGCTATTACTAAAGGTTTTTCATAGGATTTTCTCAGTCTGTGATACCTATCACCAATCTAAATAGATAAAGAGACTTTGAATGGATAGAGGAAGTACAAAAGGCCTTTGAGAAGCTAAAAAAGGTAATGAGTTCTTATCTGATTCTTGCAATTCCTAATTTCTCACTTTTGTTTTTTGTAGGATGTGATTCTTTTGATGAGGGAATTGGAGTTTTTCTCTCTTAGAAGGGACATCCCATAGCATTTTAAAGTAGGAAGTTGAGAGCTAATGAAAGAGAATATTCCATATATAACCAAGAGATGCTAGCCATAATGCATGCTTTGGAGAAGTTCTAGAAATACTTGGTGTGTGGAATATTTGTGGTGAAATCATATCACAATAGTCTGAAATTCTTTGAGAGCCAACAAAATTTGAATGATAGGTAGCAAAAATGGGTAAGTAAACTTCAAGCATATGATTTTGACATTGAATACGTCAAAGGGAAAAATAATATTGTGGTGGATGCACTCTCTAGGAGACCTACACTATATCATGTGTCCATCACATCAATGGATTTGAAGGATTCAATAATGGAGGAATATGCCAAGGATCCTTTTTCTACTAGAATTCTAGGTGGTGCAGAAAAGAATGACTAGTATGTGGTGTTTGAAGGTCTAATTCTATTCAAGAATAGAGTGTTCCTGGTTTTAGGATCCAAGGTGAAAGAGAAGATATTGGAATCCTATCATAATGCACCCACGACAAGGAATCTCAGGTTCTACAAAACTTACTAGTAGATAAGAGAAAGGTTCTCTTGGAAGGGCCTTAAGGAGGATGTTCTCACCCATTTCTGGGAATGAATCACATGTTAGAAAAATAAGGGAGAGCAAGAGTTTACATCCAGATTGCTACAACCTGGATTCTAAAATACAAATGGGAAAGTATTTCCATGGATTTCATTACCAGATTACCCAAGGTGCAAGGTAAATATTACATTTATGTAGTAGTTGATAAATTGACTAAATATGCTCATTTCTTTGCCATCTCCAATGAATACAAAGCTCTCCAATTTTCATAATCATTATTCAAAGAATTTTTTAGGTTGCATCTATGCTACCCAAGAACATTGTCAATGATAGAAACAATCAGTTCCTTAGTACAATTTGGAAGGAACTATTCTATCTGATAGTTACTAAGCTCACTCCTAGTATAAGCTATCATTGGTAAACTAATGGATAAACTAAAATTGTAAACAAGTGGCTAGAGGGATACTTGAAGAATTATTCCAGTAGTCAATAGGCATCTTGGATCAAATGGCTAAAATTGGGGGAGTATTGCTAAACACAACTCATCACATGTCCATTGGAATTTATCCATTTATAGCACTCTATGGATATGATGTATTAACCTTTGTAGAGTTAGTCATAAGAGTTCCGAAAACAAGAAATTTGGTAAACCAAAGTCAAAATATTTTGAGAAATCTCAAGAATCATCTCCAAGTTGCCCAAAATTAGAAAAATATGTATGTATCTATGAGGTGCATAGAGAGGTCATTTGAGGTAGGAGATATGGTATTCATAAGGTTGCATCCATATAGACAATCTTTTGTCAAGAGAGGAGGGGTAGGAAATATCAAGCCTAACTTCTATGGGCCCTACAAGATGACTCAAAGAGTTCAAGAAGTTTCTTATGAGGTGGAGCTTCTGGTAGGCAACAAAATCCATAATTTATTCCATGTTTCATGTCTAAAGAAATCCTTTGGATTACATGTAACTCCAATCATTGAGTTACCACCACTAGATGATGAAGGAAACACATCCTTATTCTAGAAACTATGATTGCTACAAAAATAAAAAAATATAAGGAACTAGGATATAACTGAGTATCTTGTCCATTGGAAGAATTTTCCAATTGCATATGCTACCTGGGAAGGATCAAACATTCTAGAGTATCCAAATTTTCATTTCTTGAGGACAAGCAATTTCGACAAGGGAGGATTTGTCATGCCCCTTTTTCTGGAAAGACAATTGTAGAGTGGCATTCAAGAAACTTTTCATAGTCCACCACAAAAGAGCCAACCAACCTACGACCAAGGAACTGAGATCACCCGAGAACCATGTATATTTTACCCAAATTTTATAAGGAAATGATCAATCTCTGAAAAGGTATCACTAAAAGAAGATCACCATGAGAAACTGTCTAGTTTCATCACTCTGACATTCAAACATTGCTCCACATCTCTCCCCAAGAAAATATCTTAGGCTATGGATCATAACTTACACTCCACAAAGGCATGTGCACATCATATCCAAAACTCATGAAGAATGGAGTAGGTTCTAGAAAGACACCTTCATTAGAAGATGATCATGTTAGCTTCTTAGTGGCTAATCCCTCAGGTGAATTGAGTGGGCCACCTCTAGAACGTGTGGTTCCAATTGCAAAGTATTAAGAAGAAGGAAAGGTCCAAGGAAGTGTGTGGATGGGTCTGCAGGGTGCTGTGCTAACTCTAGAAGAATCTACTTTGGCCTCAAGGTCAACCTAGTGTAGCATGTTGAAATTTAAATTCTAGGAATTGGCGCCATTTTGGCTCAAAGTCGACCTATTCCTTAGGGGAAATTGTTAGCATATAAATGCAGGGAGTCAATATTTGTAATATATCGGATCATTATATCATTATTCTATATTTTAGGACACTTGTGTTCTAATTCCTTTCGTGGACAAAAACCCATAGAAGTTTGTGATGATTAGACAAAAACCTAGTGATCACTAGGGTCAAAGGATGAAACCCCTTTGGTTCATAAGGGAATTATCATTCAGGGATTGCATCTAAGATTCAAGGAATTTGTAAGGAAGTTAGTAGTACTGTTGTTGATCTATGGCAACATTGTATATCATTCTAGCTCAGTATTGGTGAATTGTATTTGATATAGCATATATGTGGATGAAATTTTGATGTTTATGAATTATATCCAAGTGATATTGATGTTGTTTATTGAATTCAATCTACAAATTAGTCTTAATATTAAAGTTTATGCTAGGTACATTACACCTCCATAGGTCTCTTATCAATGAGAGTCAATGAAGGATACCTGTTTACTAGGTAACAAGCCATAACAATAACTTCTACCTAATTTTTTTGTTCTAATGCGTGACCCCACTAAATATACTCTTAGCCCTCTCCATCAAATTCTTGAACCTCCATTGTCTTATACACACCAATGTATTATTCTCAAATCTAAACTTTGTAACTCTCCAACTTCTACTTAGACTCAATTGCTCACATATCTCTCTTTTTATCTACACCCCTAGAAATGATATTTCAACTACTCAATACTGGGCTTTGTGACATACAAAATAACAAAATCTCAAACAAAATCACAAACTCTCTCAAACAAAATCACATTATGTTACATTCTATTGGGTGAAAATTTTGTAATCCCTTTATAGATTACAAAACTTGAATCTCAACCGCAGTTATGCGAGATGAAATCTCTCCTCTCAGAAAGGGGAGGCACCCTTCTTATTGCTTACAAAACTTAAAGGTAAAATATTCTAATTTATACACTACACTAATCATATGGGAGTGTGTCACATTCATGATTCTCTCTTTTTTCAAAGAATATTTTTACAATGTTCCACGATTTTATATTAATTTCTAGATGCAATACAACTCTAAATAAAATATAAGCAGTAATTCTAATACTTCTAACTTGTCAAAGCATAGTCTAGGAGTACCAATGTGATAAAGATACATAACCAAAAGGCTCATGGAGGAACAAAGTCGTTTGGTAGTCTTCAATGATTAATTTCACAATAAAGTAACTAGCAATGTAAATGAAGCACAAAGTCTTCAATATACTTCACAAATAGATCCAAAAGTAGCATTGACAACTTCAAGTACAAAGCCTCAAATATAACTCACCAATATTATCAGTAATTACATTATTCCAAGTAAAAGGCACAACACAAAGTCTACACAAATTATCTTGAAAGCCTTCCAATCTCAATTTATAAAATATTGCAAATTCAATCCAATAATAAGATAAAATTATAAGAATGACATAAGAACACTCACATATGTTGAAATTGACCCAACTCAAAGTTTTGTATGCAATTTAGTCTTCTTTATTGATTTGAAAATAGTTTCACAATAAGAACTCAAAGATTCAAAATTGCTTCACAAATGAGCAACACTTCATTGCATAAGACAAAAGGTCCCTATTACAATAGAACCCTCTCATATTTATAGATGAGAGAAGAGAGCTAATCTAGGAAAAACCCTAAATAACTGTTGACTTATTCAAAGGTGATGTCCATGAATGTAGGATAACATCTCTAATTTTACATGTAATTACATTTTGCAAAATGACATGTAAAAATGTCAAGATTATTTACATAAAGCATGAGAAAAATATTGAGAAATAAACTAAGTGAAAATAAAGGAACATTCAACTTTCTCCACCATCCTTCTCCAAGAAGTCTTCATATTTCTTTAGGATTTCTTGAACTTCTTTATCATTGGGACCTATGGTATGTCTGGAGATAGCAATAACTCATGTGATTGAGCCCTTGATAGTGTTGCACACTTCCCTATGCCTAACAACTTTCAAATTATCTAGAGTCAGCTGAATATCCATCATTTTTTCCATTGAAGCTATTGAGAGGGCTTCATCTTCAAATTCCTTCTGGAACATGGATGTATATACCTAGACAACTGAATTAGTGGGAATAACTTTCTGGTTGTATTTCATGAATTTCTTGCTCAGTGATGGATCAAACATTTGTGGAAAAACAAGAAATCAATCAAAATAAATCAGGAATTTGGACGAAAAAGATCAGATTGGCATGGAAGAGTAGTTGTAAAAATTTCATATTTTCTAGTGTTAGAGAAAAAATACAAGGTTTTATGCACTAGTGGGAAATTTTGAGTGACTGGATGAAAATATGCAAGGGTGGCGAAAAACTGAGCTCTTGCATGAAAATATGGAAAGGTACTAAAAAATAGAGCTCTTGAATGAAAATATGTGAAGACACTAAAAAATAGAGCTCTTGCATGAAAATATGCAAAGGCACTGAAAAATAGAGCTCTTGTATGAAAATATGCAAATGCACTAAAAAATAGAGCTCTTGCATGAAAATATGCAAAGGTGCTAAAAAAATAGAGCTCTTGCATGAAAATATGCAAAGGTGTTGAAAAATAGATCTCTTGCATGAAAATATGCAAAGGCGTTGAAAAACAGAGCTCTTGCATGAAAATATGCAAAGGTGCTAAAAAATAGAGCTCTTGCATGAAAATATGCAAAGGTGTTTAAAAATAGAGCTCTTGCATGAAAATATGCAAAGGCGTTGAAAAACATAGCTCTTGCATGAAAATATGCAAAGGCATTGAAAAACAAAGCTCTTGCATGTGACTTGTGGTTTGAGATGCAGTGTCTCAAAAATTCCCCAATATTGCATGTGCAAGAAAATGACTAAGGCATGAAAAATATGCAAAGGCTCAAAAATTCCTTGGCATTGCATGTTAATATGCATGGGCGATAAAATTCAACGAAGTTACATCTCAAAAAAACTCTGCTCTTGCAAGTGCTAAAAAATTTCTAACTCCCAAAATTGAAATTTCACAACTTGGTTTAAAATGTGAATTTCGGTATGAACCAACAAAGGTCAATGCTTGGAATGAATTTTCAAGGCTAAAGAACCACACACGAGGACTGATTGGGATTTTCCTCAGTTTGCATGCTTAGAGTACGTGGGCTATGAAACAGAAAAGTTTCGTAATGGTTATCCCATGAATTGAGTGTGTTGAATTCAAGGATAATAGGTGGCTCTAGTTGGGGAGATCCCTTTGATCATTCTTTGAAATAATCGAAGGGAGAAGAACTCCAAAATCTAAGTGCCTTTATTATCCATTGGGCGTAGATTTAGGAAAAAAAAAAAAAGAATCAAAAGACTAAAAAATAAAAAGATGCAAAGACTATACAAATATTTACATGAAACATTTGTCACCTTATTGAGTAAAGTGTTTCAGATGTTTCCCACTGCATGGAAGAGAAAATGGTGTTCCATCTTCATATGCCAAAAGAAAGCTATTTTGACCATGGAGCTGATGGATCTTGAACAGTTCCATCCAAAGTGAATCGAACTTTCCATGCATACCTTTTGGCTCTCTTCTCTTGTCCCACAAGAGAATGAGGTCGCCAACTTGAAAGTCATGAGACTTTTCCTTCTTGTTGAAAATATTTTTCACTTGTTCCCGATGCTCCATAATACGGTTTTCCACTAGAATGTGTTTCTCCTCCAATTCAGAGAGATACATGATTCGCTTATCAATTGAACTTTCAAAGGTCTCATCCTAATGGCCTTAGGCAACTTGAGGATCGGTAGTTCCAATGTAATGGGTATTTCATCATTCAACCCATAAAGGAGTTGAAACAGGGACATTCCTATTGCCTACTTTGGAGTGATTCTATCTTCCCACAAAGCATCATACAACGGTTTATGCCACAATCACTGATTCTCATCCACAAGCTTACAGATGATAGTCACCAGGTTTTTGTTACTAGATTCAGCTTTGCCATGACCTTGAGGGTAATAGTCAGATGAATGTGACAATGTAATACCATTCTCAAAACAAAACTTCATGATCTCACTTGATGAAAATGCAGAAGCATTTTCTGCAACAATCTTGTTCAACACACCAAACTTGGATATGATATTTTCCTTCAAGAAATTACATACTACCTCTGAAGTAGCATGCTTCACTAGTATTTCCTCCACCCATTTGGTGAAGTAATCAATTTCATTGAGGATGAAGGTGTGTCCCACACTTGAAGGTGGATTCACTGTGCCAATGAAGTCAATGCCCCACTACTGGAAGGGCTCTTCAATAATGATTGTTTTAGGGGTAGAGCTGCCAACTTTGGTTTATCCATGAACTGCTAGCATAGTTCACACTTACACACCCAAGAGTACGCGTCTTGAAAAAGAGTAGGCCAATAATACTTAGCCCTCAAAATCTTGTGGGTTGTGACTGGTGCTGAAAAATGTCCACCACATGCTAAATCATGAAAAGACTTCAACAATTTTTCTTGTTGTACTGTATCAACACAACGCAAGAAAGTACCATCCAAGGAATGCTTATACAAACCATTGTCCCATAAGACGTAATTTTCTAATTTGAGCTTGATGATCCTTTTCTCCTTAGGATTCAAGTGATCTGGACATTCTTTGTATGTGAGGAAATGAACCATGTTTGAGTACCATTCATCAGTAGTATTGACAAACAACACCATTGGAAATTTTTTTGGACTCACCTCCTCAGACTCTAAAATTTCTTCATAAGGATTATTATCAGCAATGAGCTAACATAAACCTTGACCACACACCAACTTAGTGGGATTGAAATCCATGACATATTCTTGTATTTTGGAAATCTAATTGCCCCTTTTTGTACCAAACTCCTGGTGTGTCAAGATGGACTTGACAGTTGAATCTGGAACCAAGGCTCTAACATAGTTGTTAAGGATATAAAATTTGAAATGCTTCACTGCCTTAACCACAATGAAAGAATGTTTCTCCATATGAGAATATTTTAGTTCATGATTCTTCAAGGGATAACTCATGAATGCAATTGGGGATTCAAACCCCTCACTATTCTCCTGCACCAAGATTTTTAAGAGTGTATGATTAGAAGCATAATTGTACATGATAAACTTCTCCATTTAGTTTGGGTAGACTAACACTGGTGCATGAGAAATAGCCTCTTTGATATCATAAAATGCAGCTTTTCCTTCTATAGTCCAATGAAAAGTGGAAGTTCCTTTCATCATATTAACAATATGAAGAGTCTTCTCTACCAAATCTGGTACAAATCTTCACAAAAAGTTCACCTTCCCAAAGAAGGAATGAACTGCTTTCTTACTTGATGGAAAAGTAAGAGATTGAATACTTTTGACCCTTTCGGGATCAATTTTAATACCTTCCTTGGACACAATGTGATCAAGAAGCTTACCTTCAATAACCCCAAAAATTGACTTCTTGGGATTCAAGGAAATTCCATGTTGTTGGCACCTCTCCAAGATTTGCCTCAAATGGTAGAAATGCTCATGACACTTTTTGGAAAAGTTGTAAGATCATCAAGGTAGACTACGATGAACTTACCTAGTACATCACGAAAATCCAAATCCATAGCCCGAATGTGGTGCCAACATCAATAAGACCAAAAGGTATTCAACAATATGAAAAAGTACCCCATGGTGTTGTAAAGGCAGTCTTGTGTTGATCATCCAGACTGACTTCTATCTGGTTGTAACTGTAGAAACCATCTAACATAGATAGCATCTCAGAACTAGTTACCATTTGAATAACTTGATCCATCACTGGAAGGGGATAATTGTCCTTCAGTGATAGCTGATTTAGATTTCAAAAATCCACACAAATATGAATCTCACCGTTCTTTTTTCAAATAGGAACAATATTTGCTATCCATGTTGAATGATGGATAGAAAATATAATTTGTGCATTCAACATTTTTTGGTTCTCTGATAGTTCTAGAAATCTTTGGATTATATTGCCTTTGTTTTTTCTTGTAAGGCAATGCACCAACTTTGAGTGGAATTTTGTGTTGCAGCTCCTTTAGATGAAAGGAATTCAGATCTTCATAGGAGTATGCCAAGACATCCATATATTTCCGTAGTAAGTCGGCAAACTGTTATTTTTCCTTAGATGTGCAAAAATTTCCAATATTCACCATCTTAGGATCTACTTTAGTTACCAAGTTGATATGCTCAACTTCTATAGATGAATCAGAGTTGGACTGTTGCTTTTTGACATAACGATCATGTTTGTCAAAAATTCTTTCAAGGGATACCAACCCGTTAGGAATTTTATTTCCTTTGAGATGTAAAAATTCTTCACCTATAACTGGATCAACCTCAGAGACAGATTGTTGGGGTGGAGAATCACTTCCTTCAAAGTATAATCCCTCAAAATTTTCCACCTTTTCTAGAAAGGCAACAATTTGATGATCATCATTAAAAAATTGCCAATTATTTGAGTTGTCAAGAACACTTGGGTGAAACACCAACTCAATGCTATAGGTAGGACAATGAAAATCCTTGTGTGGTATTAGGAGCGTAGCGGAAGCTGCTAAGGAGTCAGCTTTGTCATTTTACTCTCTTGGAACTGTAGACACCGAAATCTGGTCTAAGCCCGCGACTTCAATTTCTTCATAATTCATATTTCCATGGTCATGATTAAATAATGTCAATTATTTAATTATTCTCTAAAGTTCTTCATTTCTTTATTAATTAAATAAATCTATTTATTTAATTAATTTACCTTAACCTTAATTCATCTATTAATTAAATAATCTTAATTATTTAATTAATTCTCATTTTCTTTATTCTATCTGATTAATTAAATAAACGCTTTTTATTTAATTATGTTACTAATTAACCTTATCCTTCTTTTCAAATTAAATAAATTCTTATTTAATTTTCCCTTTTATCATATTTCAACTAAAATTAAATAAATTCTTTATTTATTTAATTATTCATTTAATCCCTCCATCACTTAATTAAATAAATCTTAAATTTATTTAATTATTCTTCAAATATCGAATCTTGAATTAAATAAATCATTTAATTCGTAAAAATCTATTTTAACACGTTCTTCTATAGTTAGATAATTGTGTAAGTTATCTAAGTATTCACATTGACTCAACTCAAGATCTATTTAAATCAGTCATTTAACTCCTGATTTAATGACTAAGTTGCTTTCGCGAGTAATCACTTTGTCAAATCATTTAGTCATCTAGTTCTAACTCATTTGCATGTACATGCGTATTAATTCAATATCTTTATTTAATTAATTAAATCTTGTGTGTGTGTTCGAACAAAGCGTTGCTTTAATCTATCTTTATCTTTGTCATGCAAAGACTATTCTTCTGTTTTTGAATACCTAACTCGAAGATTAAATCATTTATTTAATCTTTATTTGTATTTCTAGTTTTTATCACTCATGTCACTACTAACAGTTATCATAATGCATGTCTAATCTTTTGATCCTGGCCTGTTATTTGAATGATCAATTTTCTATAAATTGATTTGTCTTTCATTATTTCAATCTCTCCCAAAATCTTATGAATTTTGGAGCAATTATCTTAAATCTTCGATGTTTCGTTATTATCACAATCCTTAGGCTATGCTTGCACACAAATACTGAAAGTCTGAGGGAAAGTACACTATAGAAAATGAAATGGAGAAGGACAACAGAGGTTATCCATGGAGTTACATCAATCTTCGGTGAGATTGTTTTATGTTTTAGCTTGTTTCCTTTGTTCTTTGTTGTTTGACTTTAGATTGCATTATAGCTTAGATTGCATTGTTGTGTGCTTTTTGACCTTTCATTATATTTCCCGATGTTACATTTGGTGAACCCGATGTGAAGACACCATCTTCGTGAATCCATAGATTTTTATTTTTTTTGTAGGTTTTGTACAAAACGACACATATGCTTGAGGAAATGACGCAATTGACATTCAGAGACGCATCTGAAAAATAACTACACATCTGTTATTTATCGAACCACAACTAATTGATCAATTACTGCGACACATCTATAGAGAAAAATGACACATCTGACTTGTGAATTTTTAAGTTAATTTGGATTTACAACTTTCTTTCATGTTTTTATTTTCACTAATCTTCTATTTTCAGCATATGTCTTGAGGAATTAATGAAGTTTTTTGTAGATCGATAGTCGAAGACCAATATCAAAACTACTAACGAATCTTTCTGTAGAACGCATGTCGAAGACCATAGTTAATTTTTTTGAAACAAATTATTTGGTAGTGTAGCAAATATTTCATTTGGGTTTAAAATTTACAAGTGTCTACTATGTTTGGTGCGAAAGCACGCTTTGTTATTACCCTTTACGATTCGTTATATCGAAGTATCCTCTCCCCTTGTGCATTCATTCGATCCTAGGTGTAAGAGAAATGGTTACTGAATCTAGAAATTGGGCCTATCTTGGTGGGAAAAAGTACTCACCCCAGGACGAATCAGACCAGTAGCACCCTGAACCTGAGGGACTTCCAACCGGTATATAAAAGTGGATTCTTGGGGAAATCCCAGTGAATCATGCGTATGGTTCTGACGAGATGGATCTGAAAAGGGGATCTTGCCGCATGGATCATGCCCTATGAATGGAATGCCTAAATTAGACACCTTTGTTCGTAGTGTCCAAAATCCCTCTATTTACTGGTGCAGCAGGTCGGACCTGTGAAGCCGTCTCACGTTCTTACGGTTCATGTGTAGAGATGAAAGTATGCCATGGGAGTTTCATGAGTACTATAGCTTGGCTGCCCCGAATGAAGTGTTCAGTTGTGGAGGGGAGCTAGTGGGGTCAAGCTACTAATCATCCACCTTGAATAAGTGTAGCTGGGGAAACCCAAGTGAGAACTCAGTAAATACTGTCCTACATAGCCTAGGATGTGCTTGTCTATTGTCGAATTAAATGTTCTTTGAGTCAAAATCAAACTGAAAACACATTGCCTTATGATTGTCTTTGTTTGCCAAAACTTGATCACGAAAAAGAGTCATTTTTATCTCACAATTCACTGGAAAACCAAAACTGTCAATAGAGTCATAACTATTCACTAGAAAGTCACAATTGTTCTTTCGAGTCGCATATGTGTAATCTAGAGTCACATCTATCATAAATTGTCCAATTTCATTTAGAGTCACATCTGTCTAAACTAGAGTTGCATTTTCCTAATTAGCTCACATTTGCTGTAGAAAACCGCATTTGAATAGTCCTAAGTCACAATTGTTATTCTGAGTCCCATCTGTTGAAAAAAAAGTAGCATTTGTCTGATACCAAATTCTAAAATGCACCAGAAAACCACATTTGTTACAGTCTAAGTCGCAATTTCCATCACGAGTCGCATCTGTTAGAAACTACACCGCAACTGTCTGATATCGGAAACTCGTAACTGATTACCAGAAAACTACAACTATGAAACATAACCGCATCTGTGAAATTTTGCAACGCATCTGTCTGAGTATTAGAAAACTAGAATTCACTGTCAAAAACTAAAAACAAATAGTCAAACTAGTATCTAACTTATCCTTTTTCATTGATTCTAGTACATAAACCATAACGTTTGCTCAAAAACTTGCACAATTACACACTTTACGAATCATTCAGTCTTAGAAATAGGTACCTCAGTCATTCATCTTATTGTCATCTTAGGGGTCTTAATTTCCTTTTGAGAGATCATCTTTTACAGATTGTAGGATAGACACCTTGCATGCTTTAGATAAACCCTTGATTCAAACAACTTTGTCATTTAACCTAGTCACGCCATTATGTCTTTTGTCCTACACGTGAATCCTTTGAGCTCATCAGTCTAGCTAGGGAGTTCACCTTATCTTTTGTCCTAATCCTACAAAGGTTCCTTGTCAAAACTAATTGAAACCAGGGTTACACTTTAGCTGTTAGATAACCTCTTTTACAATCTTCCAAAATTGATCACTTAGGTCTTTGCATATTTAGAAACTGTCATCTTAGACTAGCGACATCTTAGACATACCTTATTTGCACATAAAATACCAAAAAAATAGCTGCATACATTTATCCTTGAAACATAGCTTAGACTCATATCATCCATAGACTTAGCTTTTGCATCACTTGCACTTTGAGCTCACATTACATGGTTGAAACTAGATCGAAAAGGAAGGAAAGAGAAACAATGGTTGATCCCAACAAATTCATTAATCTGTTCTCATCTAGACCTCACAAACATTTGTTAGAAAAATTCATTACTAGAGATGCACAAGGGCGTGTCATAGTGGAAGAATTAGATGTTTCCGCTTAGGACCCTGAGTTTTCCTCTTTTGTAGATGATTATCTAGAAAACAACCCTCAACGTCACTTACCCAAATTGCTAGCAGAAGGTGCTAAACTACCTCCTAATTTTGACATTAATACCCTACAGACTACATCAACTCAGGGAACAGACACCACTACCACTAGTGCTAGCATACCCCAAGTGACTACTGCTATGCCATCTGGAGGACCTACACCAAGTTCCACAACTATACATACATCTCCATTTGGTACATCTGGCATGAAACAAGGTTTTAATTTCACTGTAGGAGCATCATCATCCACTCCCTTCAGTCCTCTTGCTAGGAAAAGGACCTAAAATTAACGTTAGCTCCTACACCAATCGTCAACGTCACTAGCACAATCCCGCAAACAATGGCTATACCTAGTGTTAATGTGGCTAGTACAACACCACAAACTAGAGTCTCACAGACAGGAGGTATACCCTCCTTTCAATATGGAAATCAACCTCTCACTTCACACATTCCTACTTATAATCCATTTACAAACATCCCTAATCAAAACCCCTTTACACAAACCCCTTTACACAAACCCCTAATCAAAATCTATTCACCAACATTCCGAATCCAAATCCACTTTACATACCCACAATTAACAAAAATCCATCAAACAATGTTGGATACCAAAACACTTACATAGATCCAAATAATCTAGCTACCACATCGTTAACTCAAGTCGATGCCCTATAGAAACAAATGCAAGCACTCCAAACAAAAATGGAAAACATGGCAGTGACAACTAAGAAATACTTTTCAGCAAAAGATCTATGCCCCTTTCCCTTTGATAAATCATTGTACATGACACCTTTCCCTCATGGGTATGTCATAACGAATTTTCCCAAGTACAATGGAAAACACAATCCGATAGAACACATAAGGGAATTTTTGACCATGTGCATTGATTTCGCCTATGACCCCACTTATCTTATGAGACTATTTTCAAGAAGTCTTGTAGGAATTGCACTCGAGTGGTTTTCAGGTCTAGACTATATCATAAAATCATGGGGCGAACTGGCTGAGAAATTCATTAAGCAATTCTCTTTCAACATAGACTGGATGATATTAATATAGCAACCTTGTGTCACACAACACAAGATGAAAGAGAAACTTTCATCACTTTCTTCTAGAGATGGAGGACTATAGCCAGCCGGTGTCCCGTCGAGATCCCTGAAAAACAAAAAGTCACTATGTTCCAAGAAAACCTCAATCCAAAATTGAGAACTTAAGGGTACATTTTTTCACATCCTTTATGGAACTAGTGGAAAAGGGCCTTATCATAGAAAAATATCTCATTGACGAAGGATAACTTAAGACAGAGATACCCAACAAAAATCCTCCTGTACATAACACCCCCAATGATAGAAACAAATTTTGGTCTCAAAATAAAAATGTTACCAACGATGGGGTAGTTCATGCGAATACTTTACAAGAAGGACCAATCATCACACTTAGAGGAAATAACCCCTCTAGCAACACACTAAACATCATTTCACAAACCCCCAATACTACACAAAACACCCAATGCCCCCAACCACAGAGACAGTTTCCGAAATGTGAGTTTACTCCCCTCGGGGAACCTATTGAGTCAGTATTCAAACAACTATTGCAACACAATCTTATATAGCTTCAAGAGCCATGACAATACGATCCAAGGTAATTCAAACCATTTTGGTGGGACGATAATTCCTTTTGTGATTTCCATCGAACCAAAGGACATAACTTAAAAAATTGTCACCAACTGAAAAACATCATACATGACTTTGTTGACAATAGAATTATTGAAGTTAGTGGACAAAAACTTACATCTAAAAACACATATCACAAAGTCTTTTCTAATCCATTACATGACCATGGGAAGAGAAATGTCCCCAGTTTGAGTAACAAGATCAATCTGTTGGCCAACTATGCTAATGTTAAGCATGAATATAGTAGTGGACCTATCATAAATTACATTCGCGCTGTTGATGAGCAGGTCAATACCATTACCATAAATAAGACTCCTAAGTGTGTTGTTAACACTTGTCGAACAAAGATCACCATGAAAGGTCTACCATCACAACAAACACCACAGACTTCCAAGTCACAGTATAACTTACTTGACCAGTTGGGGAAGACCCCAACCCAAATCTCAATCTTCGAATTGTTGCATATCTTCCCTGAGCATCGAACCATTTTAGATAAGGCATTACAAAGAAAAACTACTTCTAATGATCTTGATGTCAATCATTTTGAGGAAATAGTAGGCTACTTGACAAATAATCATCATGCCACATTCTTCGAACAAGACTATGCAACCGAGAAGACAAATCATAACGACTCGTTACATCTTGAAGTCCTTGTCGACAAAACCAAAGTTAGACGAGTTTTAGTAGACAGAGAAGCAGGGTTAAATTTGTGCACTTTAAAATTGATTAAGGCATTAGGTTTATCAGAGGCATGTGTAGATACCACCAAAAGTATTGTCATTAAGGCTTATGACGATGAGGAACAAAAAATCAAAGGGGGTGGTAACACTTCCTATCAGAATTGGTCTTGCGGTAATGGAGACAAAATTCCAAGTCTTGGATCTCACCCTTCCCTACAACCTTTTGCTAGGAAGACCTTGGATTCATGCCATGAAGGCAGTCCCTTCCACATATCATCAATGTCTCAAATTCCCTTACAATGGCACTGAAATAACAATAGATGGTCACCCAGATCCATTCCAATATTGGACTAGTCTAAAAGAGATACCCCAACATCAAGTGCCAGTAAATCAAGAGGCTTCATCATCCAATTCATCTCACTATGTCAATCCATCCACTCTCACTGGAACATCCATTTCACCTTCATTTCCTTCCACTCCTAGGGTTGAGATCCAAGACAAGGTTTGTGGAGAATACTACATGAAGACATCGTATTGTGTTAGCCATCTGATTCCTCCTAAATTATACAATTTACCTACAACAGATAGGAGACAGTCAGTGGTCACTATACACATCCCTCCCTCAACAACCTTTGGAAAATGGGGAGAATTAAGCAAAGAAGCCATACACGCAGAAGATGTCACCTCCTGGTTGTATAGAGAAGACCCTAAAGAACGTCCCTCACTTGCTCACTCCTATAGATCAATATGGAAAAGGTTTCACAATCATGAAGATCAAGGGATATAATGGGCATAGTGGTTTAGGCTTACATCAAGATGGGAGGATTGAACCAATCTTTATTTCTCAGTGGCCGAAAGGCTTAGGGATTGGGTTTCAACTGATTTAGATTGGCATTCCCAGTACCACATCACCCTTAATTGAGGAAGTAAGTGCTTCAGAAGATATTGAGACATCTCTCAAACCATCTAACCAACACTACTATGACTCCCCAAACTCTAACAAATACGAGTGGGATTCCTTATCCTCCACCTCTTCCATGGACCTTGATAAAATTTTTGGAGAACTTGACTTAATGTTGAAATCCTCACCAAATCCATTGAATTCTTGTCCACCAAAGAATATGAAAAAAGAGGAATGGTTTAAACATTACTATTGGGAATGTCTTGATCCTACCTCTTGGAAACTTGATACATCCATTTCAGATCACCAAACCTTGGCATTATGCCCACCTCAGAATCCACCTAGATCTAAGCAAAAGAGAAAAGAGGACTTGGTACAAGAATTTTGTGACCATATGAACAAGTCAGTCCTTACCTTGACTCCTTTGAACATTGATAACTCCGATGATGGCATACCCTTAGTTTATCCCCAACTCATTGGGACCAACAAGACACAACCGTCTTAGACATTTTTGAGAACGACGAAGCGATTGACAAGTTCCTAGGACTAAGAGAAGGCATACCTAGTGGTGATCACAAGGTTGGCTTTACCATTGACTTGGACAAGAAAGAATATTTTGGGGAATCTGTTCAACCCTCCAATCGCAAAAAATAAGAAAAAGAATGAAAAAGACAAAAATGATGAGTCTCTAGGTGAAAACTGAAAGGCTCCTTTAGATAGTGAAAAAGAAAAAATAAAGGATGCATCCAAAGGCGAAAACCTCTCTGAGGCACCTAAGGATGGAGGTTTGAACATTCTCCTTGTTGCATAGGAAAATTCACCCATGCTAGTTGAAGAATTAGTCGAAGTCAACATAGGTACACAAGAGAATCCCCGACTAGTATATTTTGCAGCATCATTGACAAAAGAAGAGCAGCCAAAATTCCACAACTTCTTTACACAAAGATAGATTAATTTTACTTGGTCCTATGCAGACATGCCTAGGCTAGATCCTAAACTTGTAATACATCATTTTCCCTTACAAGCAGGTGCAAAACTAGTGAAACAGAAATTGAATAAGATGCACACACAGATTGCTTTACTAGTCAAGACAGAACTCAAGAAACTGTTAGATGTTGGTTTCATTAGATCAATCGACTATGCAGATTGGATTTCCAATCTTGTACCAGTCACTAAACTAACAAGGGGCATCCACATCTGCATAGATCTCAAAGATATCAACAAGGCTTTCCCTAAGGATAACTTCCCTCTGCCCAACATTGACATGATAGTAGACATGACAACCAGATATGAGATGTTGTCCCTTATAGATGGATTTTCAAGGTATAATCATATCAGAATTACAATTGAAGACCAACCTAAAATAGATTTCATATTTCCTTGGGGAACGTATTGTTGGAATGTTATGCCTTTCAGACTTAAGAACGTTGGAGCAACCTATCATCGTTCCATGACCACTATTTTTCACGACCTTGTACACACTCTTATGGAGGATTATGTCGATGACCTTATTGTTAAATACAAGACAAGGGAAGATCATTTACAGGTTTTAGACAAGATATTTCAAAGAATAGAAAAGTATAAAGTGAGAATAAATCCTAAGAAATGTGTGTTTGGAGTGAAATCATGAAAGCTTTTAGGGTATATCATTTCCAGATGAGGCATTGAGGTGGATACGGCTAAGGTAAAAGCAATCATAGACATGCCTACACCAACTAATCTCAGTCAACTAAGGACATTACAAGGGGGATTGCAATCCATCAGAAGATTTATAGTGTAGTTAGCAGATAAGACACATCCCTTTCAACATTTACTTAAGAAAGGAGTACCCTTTGCATGGACAGTTAGGTGCGAAGAGGCTTTTCAACTGATCAAAGAATATCTACTTACTCCACCAGTCTTAATGCCACCTATTGAGGGATGACCATTAATTCTCTATATTTCAGCAACCCATTCATCACTAGGAGCATTTCTTGCATAGAATGACAATGAATGTCATGAAAGGGCAGTATACTATATCAGTCGGACCTTGGTAGGTTATGACCTCAACTACAGTACCATTGAATGTGCTTGTCTTGCGATAGTATTTGCTACTCAAAAACTAAGGAATTATATGCTAAATCATCAGACAATGTTGATTGCCAAGATAGATCCTTTGAAATATCTTCTAAGCAAAGCGACATTAACAGGGTGATTGGCCAAATGGGTAGTGATACTTAGTGAGTATGACATCTTGTATGTAAAGAGAAAAGCTATCAAAGGACAAGTCATTGTTGATCAGTTAGTTGATGCACCAATACAAGAAGATCACCCTTTAGTTGCAGATTTTCTTGATGAGTTCATATTCACCATTGACACAAACACAACATGGAAACTATATTTTGATGGCTCTCATACAAACCATGGCTCAAGGGTTGGTATATTGTTTATCACACCATAGGGTGATTCCATCCCTAATGCATTTAGGATTATATTCCCATGTACCAAAAACATAGCAGAATACGAAGCTCTTATGACAGGATTATGCATGGCAGTCAAATGGAAAATCAAGAACCTACAATTTTATGGTGATTCTCAACTAGTAATCTGAAAGGTAAATGACAATTATGAGAGTCCTAAGGATGAGAAACTTGCTCCATACAAATGAATGGCAGATAGTTTTAAGGAGTACTTTGACAAGGTCGAATTTCATCAGATACCTCATGTTCTAAACAGGGCAGCAGACACTATGGCTACTATTGCATCACTTCTAGACATTCCTAGCAACGTGCCTAAGTTCAAGTTCTTGGTGGACAACTTTTGGTCCCTACCTATGATATCCCAGATTTTGAGATGGTATGTGATATTGTTGGTCCTGATTCCCCATGGTACAAAGATATCTATGACTACCTTTATGCCGAAATCATACCCCCTAGCCTTTCAAATAACCAACTTATGACATTCCTTCACAAGTCATCCAAATACACCATCGTCAGAGACACCCTATATAGAAGTGCCTTAGATAATACCCTACTGAGATGTCTCGATTCCGAAGAAGCACAAGCAACCTTGCGTGGGGTGCATGAGGGTATATGTGGTTCCCATTCTAGCGGTCCTACCTTAGCTAAAAAGATTATGAGACTAGGTTACTATTGGCCTACTATGGAAAAGGACTCATATGTATTTGTTAAGAAATGTCGTCAATGTCAAATACATGGACACTTGATACATGCACTTGCACAAGAGCTCTGTCCTATAACGTCACCATGGCCCTTTTCCCAATGGGGACTCGACCTCATAGGTAAGATACATCCCACATCATCCAATAGAAATAAGTTTAACATTACTGCCACTGAGTATTTTATGAAGTGGATTGAGGCTATTCCCATGACCTACATCACCGGCACACAGATCTCTAAGTTTATCCTGAACTATATCATCTATCAGTATGGTGTCCCTCAATCCATTATCATAGATAATGTTCATCCATTCAAGAACCAAGAAGTCTGCCATCTTTGTGAAGAATTCCATATTCAACATCATATTTCCACCCCATACTACCCACAAGGTAATGACCAAGCAGAGGCATCTAACAAAACTATCATAAGAAACCTCAAAAAGACTATCAATGATGTTGGCCGCAATTGGAATTTACAACTTAATCCTGCCTTATGGGCTTATTACACAAGTATCTATACTCCCACTGGTGCCACTCCATATTCACTAGTATTTGGTTCCGAAGCCATTCTACCTATTGAGGTCGAGATTCCTTCCCTGAGGGTATCCTTGAAAGGGCACATTGATGATGAAGAGTACCGGGTTTCAAGATTACATGAGTTAGAATTCCTAGATGCATGATGGCAGAAGGCACTGGATCATCTCCAAGCATATCAGAATCGCCTTCATCATAGCTATGATAGGAAGGTCTTGAACAAAAATTTTGACATTGGTGACTTGGTCTTAATGGAGAACCCCAAGAATCAAACAAAAAGAGAGAAACCAAGAAAGTTTGAACCTAACTGGTTAGGACCCTACATTGTCACAGAAGCCTTTGGATCAGGAGCATATCAATTCTCTACTCCTGAAGGAGAACCATTGTCATCTCCTATCAACAGTATTCAACTGAAGAAGTTCTACGCATAGCTTCTAAGAGCCTTGTCTTAATTATCAAAAATACAAAAAAAATCAAAAAATCATTACCTAGGTGAAAACCTAGCAAACAGGCGTCTTGGTAACATAATTTTTTTTTAGAAAATCTAGAAAATAGTAAAGAGAAATAATTCATCCAATAGTGAAAACCACTTCAGTGGCACTTTGGATAAGTACCATGGTGAAAACCTAGCAAATAGGTGCCATGTGTAGTTGACTCTCCTCCTTTGTCTACTATCATTCCAATCTGACTACCTTGTACATAGTCCACTTCCTTGTACATAGTCCACTTCCCTGTACATACTATCTACCCTTGTACATATCACCTATCGTTCCCGTCCATCACTTTTACATACCATTCATAATAAGTGGTATTCTTTCCCATAACTTGGAACGATTGACATCGAGTGTATTTCATATCCCCCATTTTATCCTGTTCATAATCAATTAGTCTTATACTTGACTGCGGGAAAACATTGGACGTGCATCATATTGGTTCTTACATTGGCTGTGTTGAAGACATAAAACCATCACAAAAATTCAAAAACATCACAAAATGTCTTGAGAAAATACAAAAAACATCAAAAAACTTAAAAAATACAAAAAAATCAAAACATGTTGAAAATCTAAAAACAGAGTCAGAGTCAGTCACACTTGTCAGTTTTTGTCATTTTTTGAACTACAAGGTCTCTGCATGTATAACATGGGCAAGGCCATCAATCAATGAGCCCCCAAGGCCATACTAAGTCAGTCCATTAGGGTTCGTCACATGCACTACCACACACATCTGTTGTCTTCATACAAATCAAGCTTATTATAGTCAGTCTTGTCAGTCAAAGTCTAGTTGAACTACGAGGTCTCTGCGTGTATAACGTAGGCAAGGCCATCAATTGATGAGCCCCCAAGGCCGCACTAGGTTGGTCCTTTAGGGTTTGTCATCACACACAGTCAATGGTCAACACATCATATCAAGTCATGCATCAATCTGGTGAACAAGTCAGCAGTGTCTCTAAGGAAAATCAAACAAATTGCCAAAGCAACAACCAAAACAAATCAAATTATATTTGCTATAGGATGTGTCCTTCCTAAAAACATATAGTATCAAAACAATCAACTTATGTATTATACAGGATGAGTCCTTCCTGAATATAGACATTGTCAATCAAATCAGCATAGCCTTACATAGGTTAATTATCACATCAATGACATTAGACTCAACGTCTTATACGATACATGTCTTTCTGAAACCAAACTAAAAGTCTTATCCGATATGTGTATCTCCCGAAACCAAGCTCAATCAATCAACCATCTTATCAATCAAAACAATCAAACAAACAGATCAAGTTTTGGAAAATATTTTACTGGCTTTTGACTTTATGGCTTATTTATCTTATCATTTCATTTGACTTTATGATGGGAATTATGTTACTAGCTTTCTCAATGATATCCCATGAAGGATTTAGAGAAGCAACGATGTATCACAATTCTATTTTCTTTGACTTTTGTCTGTTGACTATCTTTTCATTTTATGATTGGAATCCTATTACTAGCTTTCTCAAGGATGTCCCATGAAGGATTTAGAGAAGCAATGATGTATCTGAATTCTGTTTTCTTTGACTGTTGTTTGTCGACTGTCTTTTAACATATGAATTTTGAGTCATGTTACTAGTTTCCTCAAGGATGTCCCATGAAGGATTTAGAGGAGCGATGACGTCTCATGACCCGTCTTTTATTTTTTTGTTGTCTGTGGTTTATCTTGACAAAAAGATTGGGGCAATTGTGCACTTCGTATGAGTTAAGACAATCCTTGTCTACGATTGTTTGTTGTTAGCAAGTGGATGACCTTGTACGCCTTGATCTATGTCATATCATGGTGTTTTTCTCCATTTGTATTAGTCCCTCCCAATGATGATAAAGTGCAACGCCTTTATTGATACATGGAAACATTGAATATTGCTAATACTAACATCCATCTCATTTATTTTTATTAATCTTTCTTTCCACATTAACATTTTTTTCTTTCTTGCATTATGACAGAGTCCTATGACACACAAAAATATAAATCATCCTACATATACATTCATGTTAGAAATATCATTTCAAAATTATACATCATCAATCATACATAAATCTTGCATATGAAAAATACGAAAATATAGGCATTTATCATATCTAGGACATCATGCCATAATAGAAATTCATCATAATAGATTACATAACATAAGCATTACATGTACATAAAAAATGTAAATACATGCATCACATTACATCCATCATCAAATGTATAGCATCACATGTAGAAAGCATTGTACATATAACATCATATTGCATCTCATAATCATAAATTGCATACATAACGTCCATCGACATCATAGAAAGTAATACGTACATCATCACATAGAATTAACATCACATCATAGGCTACATAAACACATCATAAAGTACATATGACCATCCATCACATAGGCATATGATATAGACAATAAAATGCATAAATAATAGATTGCATAATCATACATAGAACTGCATATCATGAGAATTGCCGCCAAAATCATATATATATATCACTCAAAAGTTTCACATCACAATGTCATAATGTATCAATAAATATGGAAGCCTGCATGCTATATGATCATAATACAATGTCTCAGTGCATATCAAGAAATGTCCCTATCCAAAACTATCATTGCTCCCATGACTAGAGTGTGTGGATGAATGATGTCGAGATCCTAATGACCTATGTCTTGAATGTGGCTTGTCATATGGACTAGATCTACGAGGCCCCTCAACACCCTTTGTGCTCACTGTCCTGGTGTGAGTCCTAGTTTGAGACCTGCTGCTGTGTGCCTATGAGAAACTAGGAGCCTGTCTCTCTAGAGGAACATCTACCTCATACAAATCTCTATAATAAGTAGCCCTCTCAACAGATCTGACTAACTCTTTGGAAAATGTATTTTCTAGCTCACTACATAAAGCTCTGATCTTAGAAAATTGTTGCTCGATCTCCTATCTCCAAGCTATATCCTGGTCTCTATCCAAGCAAGCCCTGTCTCTCTCCATCCACAGTGCATCTTGCTCGGACATCAAAACCCTCATCTGCTCCTCCAAAGATGCAAGCTGAGCACTAAGTGTTGCAGTTTCTGGATCAACCGCCTCTGTATCATCCTATCTCACCCTCTCCAATCCAACATCATCATCCTCCAACTCCTCCAAAATCTTGTCCCGGACCTCACGCTCCTAATCATCCTCCTCCTCCTCATCATCCTGATAGACACCAATCAAACCAAGGGCATTGATCTCAACCTCCTCCATGCCTGTATCCTCCTCTACATGCTCCTTTGGAATGTCCTCCTCTGCAACATGATCATCCCCAACAACTCCAACATGAACCTCATCTCTGTCAATCTCAACATCCACCTCCTCCTCACCTCCGCCAATATCTAGCATGTGAACATCTTCTCCCTCCCATCCCTCCTTGTGGATAGGTGATAAAGATGGACCTCGTCCCCTCCATCCATGCCTCCCTCTCCCACCACCCCGTCGACCACCTCCACGAACATCTCCATCATCACCACAACCACTGTAACCTCTCCAACCTCTGCCTCTGCCACACTTGCCACACATTCTTGTCCCTCACCATTCTACTAACACATCCTAATCTAGATCCATAAGAGGAATTATCCTGTGAACATCCCACCACTGATCATATGCCTCGGTGGTACTTGGATTTTCCAAACCATCTCTCCACCCCCACCGTACTGGTTGTAGTGCATCAATATCTACCTCGGCAGTGGCCACTGGAATATCGGCACCCCATAGTGTGATATCTCAAGAAGATCTCACAGACTCTGCTTGTCCTCTAGGCACGTCCTGAACCTCTCCAAACTGACGCAAAACACAATCTGGAAAATGTCTCTCTATGATATGAACATGTGAAACTGTCTGTCCAATCAGATACTGAGTCTGTCGGCACAAAGTCAAATAACCATCCTCACAAGGCCATTATGGACAATCCATATACGGCCTCCAAGTAAACTGAACCATCATGTCGATGGAATGTCTGTAGAATTTGGTATCCCCAACATGATGCTGAGTATTAGCCCTCGCATACCAGAAGGCATAAGTTGATCCTTGCTCAATATCCACTATCACTAGTGGACAAAAAATGGTGATGTGTTCCCACACCCATACCATCAGGAGTGTGGTACCACAAGACATAGATTGGTCATCTATGTATGCTATATCATGTAAATGGAAATATAACATTGCTAAAAGACATGGGTCCCAGGCATAGACAACTCCCCTCTCTAGCATACCAACTAGCATCTCTCCCCATCCCATAGGAAATCCATGGCCTTGACGGTCAGGGAGGACTATGCCACCAATCAAGGTACACAAAAGACAGTTTAACTAACTATACATCTATGCTAGTACATGCCAACTAATCTCATAGTGATCAATGTCGAACTCTCTAATGTCATCATGGGGGTCATATCTGCAAATCTCAGAGAAACCCCTCTGTGTGTCATACATGACTCTAGTCCATCTAATAGGAAGTCTCAGAATCCTATAGATGTCCTCTAATGTCACTATTGCCTCACCAGTAGGCAAATGAAATGATGAATTCTCAGAGTGCCACCACTTGCATAACACAGTCAACAACCCTTGGTTTTCCCAAATAATGGGCATGTCTGTCACATGATATAAACCAAGGTGCCATAAAAATCATTTCTCCTCGCTCCGCAAACTGTCACGAAAATGGAAAGTCAACGGTCTCGACTCTTGCGTATAAATAGGATCTAAAACAACCTGCAAAGGAATTATACATGCCTCATGTCAGCATCAAACAAAAATTCCATTCAAAAAATCAAGATAGGCAAATGTGTCATTATTTTGCAAATGTGTTTCAAATAAACAAATGTGTCATTTTAATTTGCAAATGCATCATAACATGTCAAATGTGTCATTCAACATCACAACTGCATGCATAAATAACAAATGTGTGTAACAATCAAATGTGCCTCTTTACATCTACGCATAACAAACATCTAACCTAAATGCAGATGCATTGATTAAATATTAAATGCTTCGAAACATTTTCACATGCGTTGCAAATAAAACAAATGCATCTATGCTAAATGCAAATGCGTATCTATTTATCATATGTGTCGAATCAAAATACAAATGCGTTGAACTTTGAAAAACTTACACTAACCAAAGAGCCGAATTTACACATGTGTCATTCCACATGCAAATGTGTTGATTACGCATTCACATGTGACGTTTCAAAAAAGTGACGCATCCTAAAAACGTATTAAAATAAACACAGAAAAAAGAACAAAAACTAGAAATTCAAGAGTGTGAATGAGTGCATACCGGGGGTCCACGTCGGCCGGCCGCTTGAACGTCCGGATCTTGTATGCTCAATGATGGGTGTGCGGAACTGGAGACATCCTCGCTAGAAAACCAAAGCAAAATCTCAAATTTCAAAGCTATGTGGGTAAAAATGAATTGGGTTTTACCCCTTTTCTATTTATACCTAGGGTTTTGGGTGGCAATTCTTCAGACCTTGTCTATTGGCCGTGTAAACTTCCAACTTCAATCGACCCGTACACGTCCCTAACACCTCTGAATTCCTTTATGTCAACTCCATTGCATTTTTGGCTATCAAATTAACTAATCAGGACTATTTCCAAATGTTTTGAATTTTTTTGAAAATTTGTCAATTTTCCCAAGGTGGCATACCTTCACCTATTTTACATCGGGGCATGACTGGGGCATATTTTTGATCGATTTTCTTTGATACAACGCCGAAATGACATTATATCAAAGAGGGGCAAAATGTAGACACTGAAATTTGGTTTAAGTCTACGACTTCAATTTCTTCATAATTTGTATTTCCATGGTCATGATTAAATAATGTCAATTATTTAATTATTCTCTAAAGTTCTTCATTTCTTTATTAATTAAATAAATCTATTTATTTAATTAATTTACCTTAACCTTAATTCATCTATTAATTAAATAATCTTAATTATTTAATTAATTCTCATTTTCTTTATTCTATCTAATTAATTAAATAAACACTTTTTATTTAATTATGTTACTAATTAACCTTATCCTTCTTTTCAAATTAAATAAATTCTTATTTAATTTTCCTTTTTATCATATTTCAACTATAATTAAATAAAATCTTTATTTATTTAATTATTCATTTAACCCCTTCATCACTTAATTAAATAAATCTTATTTATTTAATTATTCTTCAAATATCGAATCTCGAATTAAATAAATCATTTAATTCGTAAAAATCTATTTTAACACATTCTTCTATATATTTAGATAATTGTGTAAGTTATCTAAGTATTCTCGTTGAATCGACTCAAGATCTATTTAAATCAGTCAGTTAACTCCTGATTTAATGACTGAGTTGCTTTCGTGAGTAATCTCTTTGTCAAATCATTCAGTCATCTATTTCTAACTCGTTTGCATGTACATGCATATTAATTAAATATCTTTATTTATTTAATTAAATCTTGTGCATGCGTTTGAACAGAGCGCTGCTTTAATATATCTTTATCTTTGTCATGCAAAGACTATTCTTCTATTTTCGAATACCTAATTCAAAGATTAAATCATTTATTTAATCTTTATTTCAATTTCTAGTTTTTATCACTCATGTCACTACTAATAGTTATCATAATGCATGTCCAATATTTTGATCTCAATGGTCCGTCGATCTTTTGATCTTGGCCTATTATTTGAATGATCAATTTTCTATAAATTGATTTGTCTTTCATCATTTCAATCTCTCCCAAAATCTTATGACTTTTGGAGCAATTATCTTAAATCTTCGATGTTTCGTTATTATCACAATCCTTAGGCTATGCTTGCACACAAATACTGAAAATTTGAGGGCAAGTACACTATAGAAAACGAAATGGAGAAGGACAACAAAGGTTATCCATGGAGTTACATCGATCTTTGGTGAGATTGTTTTATGTTTTAGCTTGTTTCCTTTGTTCTTTGTTGTTTAACTTTAGATTGCATTAGAGCTTAGATTGCATTGTTGTGTGCTTTTTGACCTTTCATTGTATTTCCTGATGTTACAGGAACTACGGAAATATCGAAGGAATTGAATTCCTCAATGCAATCCCAAATGAGATTGCAGTAATGCCTAAGTATGTAATTCTTGGTTTGGTATAAATTCCTTATTTGGCAGACTACCAACTTAGCATCACCTTGGGCATTGAGATTCTTGATCCCTTTCTTACTTGCAACTTGCATTCCTAATAACAAAGCTTCATATTCGGTCGTATTATTAGTATTTTCAAAGTGCAACTTAAAAGCAAAAGGAAAGATTTTTCCTTTTGGTGAGACAAAATCAACTCCAACTCCTAAACCAGTGGAAGAACAATTGTTGTTGAACTCAATTACCCAAACTTCATGTGGATCACCAAAGTTGATAACATCAAAATTCGTAGTCTTGTCATCTGATGAAACTTCATAATCTGAGATGGACGAATCATTTGATGATGATTCATTTTCCAATGGGGAAGAGCCAACACTTTCTAACTCATGTATTGTATTCCTTTTTGAAGATTCAACATCTTCATCCATTTGCAAATAATAAGCTCCAACACCTAAAGTCTCAAATAAAATTTTAGCTCTCGAATCATCAGACTTCATTATTGATAATTTTGACTCCCTTTCAGGAACCAACTTTTGCATCACACCCTTTACGATTATCCTAGCCTCTGACATATCCATGTTAATCTATCCTCCAACATATTTACAAAAATTGCACCCAAGGAGAATTCTGTAAGATTTTGGAACATCTTCTACCAAGACTTGTCATCTTGATCTTCTTTTCCAAATACACAACAAATGCAAAAAACACATCTTTAATATGTCTGATTAGAGGTACTTGCTTGTTCTCCATAGAGAAACAACATCCAAAAGTTTTTGTAAGATTCAAACCCAAGGCATTGGCTACCTTGGATGGCATCACATTGTTTGATGAGCCAAAATCTATGACACAGTTACTTAGCTTAAAACCATTAACAAGTAAGGAAATATAAAATGGATCAATTGTTCTTGAGGTAGTTGGAGGAACAATAACTAGGTTATTCTGAGGAGGCTTCAATTTTGGGGTAGTAAGAACATCTAAAGTGGATTCCCTACTGGGAGTAATTCCCTTATCTCTAGCAAACTTAACAAGTCTATCAAATTGGTTAGGATTTTCCTTGAGCTATTCCACTTCAGACATTTGGATTTTTTTCCTCTTTGCATGGTCAATAATGTCAAAAGATTGGAAGGAACTTTGCAAAGAAGATGTAGTAACTTCATTTATGGGTTTAACAAAAGGAACACTAGTCTTAGGAACCTGGACATTGGCTTTTGGGACAGTAAGAACTACAGGAGGAAGACGAGGAGCACTTACTTGCTTATTTGTTGCATCTTTCGGTTGCCAAGGCAAAGGAGATCCCCTTTTTACAATGGTTATCAATGGATTGTCCTTTGCTTGTGGAGCAACAACTTGAGCTTGATCAAGTTGATTCTATTGTAACAGTATAAAAACAACATATGTATCAATCACCAAGTCCTCATCATCAGATTCATTTGTTACTTGCAAATAACCAATGTTGGAGTCACTAGTTGGATCTACTCCATCATCTTGGAAAAGATCAACATTATCTTTCATAGGATAATCCGGTTGTGCATACTCATCTTTCTCAACTTCATAATACTCCACAACTGCATTAGTAGGTGGAGCTTCCAAAGCAAGCCTTCCTTGTGGTGCAGGAAGATGATTTTGATTTCTATTCCTGGAGTAATTAGGAAAAGTCCTTCTTGGAATATCCTTGTAGGAATTATTATTAGAAACTTGCTTCTTTAAAGCCAAAATTTCATTTTCCAACCTTTGAACCATAGGATAAGAAAAATTGGAATTGATATTGGAAGATGAAGAATTTGACGTTTTCCCTTTTCTATTTGTATTTGTTCTTATTTTATCGGCAAGAATCAAGTCATCCTCAAGACTCGTAGCTAACTGCTGAGTTGCTTCAACATCAACAAGAACTTCCCTTCACAAAAGGAAACTTACTTTGTGGAGTTGTGTATTGATGAAGAAGCATTTAAGATTGTGGGGTGTTGGTTTAGCCTCTATAGGAATTATTATCATCAACTTGTTAAATTTGGCCACAAGCTCACACATTGGGTTCATCAGCCTCTTTTCTCATTTTTGTAAGCTAAGCTAACAAAGTGTGCACACATCTTCAGCAGGTTTGAACCTTTCTTCAAACTTAGTGTGAAGAGTATTCTAGTTAGTAACTGTAGTAGGAGCAAGAGTATATAACCATTTTGCAGCTACTCCTTGCAAATTTTCGACGAACAACTTCATGTTCAACACCAAGAACACCACAAACAATGTAGAAGGAAACAATGTGTTCATTTGGGTGTTGCTTGCCATTGCCATAGAATTTTGGGATATTCTTCCATGAAACATGTGGAAGATCATGTAAAGGGCTGGCCAAATTGAGAGGACCAAAATAATTTCCCCAAGGTCTAGGAGGTGGTGGTTGAGCCATAACGATTTGAATAATAGGTACCTGAACTGGAACTCTATGGAAAATAGAAGATTCGCTTGGAAGCAGTGACCTTAGTTTTCGTGGAGGATAAAGTTCTTGTAGTTCATTGTAACGGTGACCTTGCTCATGGAGGAGAAGGAATAATGTTATGTCGTTGTAACAATTGGAAAAATGGATCCACCACTCCTTGTGCCCTTAAACCTCATGTATAACTTCTATCAACCAAAATGTAGACTTTGAAACAAAGAGAATTTAGCTAATAATAATATACACAAGACCACAATAAGATACTAGAGTGATTTTTCACTTCAATCAAGAGTGTGAGGCTTTGATTGCGTGCTTCGATCCCCAGTGGAGTCACCAAAAAACTGTTGGGTGAAAATTCTGTAATCCCTTTATAGATTACAAAACTTGAATTTCAACCACAATTATGCGAGATGAAATCTCTCCTCTTGGAAAGGGGAGGTGCCCTTCTTACTGCTTATGAAACTAAAAGGTAAACTATTCTAATATATACACTACACTAATCATATGGGGGTGTGTCACATTCATGATTCTCTCTTTTTTCAAAGAATATGTTTACAATGTTCCACAATTTTATATTTCTAGATGCTATACAACTCTAAATAAAATCTAAGCAGTAATTCCAATACTTGTAACTTGTCAAAGCATAGTCTAGGAGTACTAGTGTGATAAAGATACGTAACCAAAAGGATCACGGAGGCACAAAGTCATTTTGTAGTCTTCAATGATGAATTTCACAATAAAATAACCAACAATGTAAATGAAGCACAAAGTCTTCAATATACTTCACAAATAGATCCACGAGCAACATGAAAAAATTCAAGTACAAATTCTCAAAGATAACTCACCAATATTATTAGTAATTACGTGATTCCAATTAAAAGGTGTAGCAAAAATTCTACACAAATTATCTTGAAATCCTTCCAATCTCAATTTATAAGATATTGCGAATTCAATCCAATAATAAGATAAACTTATGCTTGAATGACATAAGAACATTGACATACGTTGAAATTGACCGAACTCAAATTTTGGTATGCAATTTAACCTTCTTTATTGATTTGAAAGTAGTTTCACAATAAGAACTCAAAGTTTCAAAATTGCTTCACAAATGAGCAACACTTCGTTGCATAAGACAAAAGGCCTCTATTACAATAGAACTCTCTCATATTTATAGATGAGAGAAGAGAGCTAATCTAGGAAAAACCCTAACTAACTATTGACTTATTCAAAGGTGATGTCCATGAATGTAGGATAATATCTCTATTTTTACACGTAATTACATTTTGCAAAATGACATGTAAAAATATCAAGATTATTTATATAAAGCATGAGAAAAATACTGAGAAATAAACTAAGTGAAAATCAAGGCACATTCAACTTTCTCCACCATCCTTCTCTAAGAATTCTTCATATTTCTTTAGGATTGCTTGAGTTTCTTTACCATTGGGACATGTGGTATGTCTGGAGATAGCAAGAACTCGTGACTGAGCCCTTGATAGTGTTGCATGCTTTCCTATGCCTAACAACTTTCAAATTATCTAGAGTCAGCTGAATATCCATCATTTTGTCCATTGAAGCTATTGAGAGAGCTTTGTCTTCAAATTCCTTCTGGAACATGGATGTGTATTCCCAGACAAATGAATTGGTGGGAAGAACTTTTTGGTTGTATTTCATGACTTTCTTGCTCAGTGATGGATTAGATATTTGTGGAACAACAAGAAATCAATCAAGAATCTGGACACAAAAGATTAGATTGGCATGGAAGAGTAGCTGGAAAAATTTCATATTTTCTAGTGTTAGAGAAAAAAAGGAGGTTTTATACACTAGTGGGAAAATTCTGAGTGACTACATGAAAATATGCAAGGGTAGAGAAAAACTGAGTTCTTGCATGAAAATATGCAAAAGCGTTGAAAAATAGAGCTCTTGCATAAAAATATGCAAAGACATTGAAAAACAGAGCTCTTGCATGAAAATATGCGGCGAAAAAAAGAAAGCTCTTGCATGAAAATATGTAAAGGTGTTGAAAAACAAAGCTCTTGCATGAAAATATGGAAAGGCGCTGAAAAACAGAGCTCTTGCATGTGACTTGTGGTTTGAGATGTAGTGTCTCAAAAATTCCCCAACACTGCATGTGCAAGAAAATGTCTAAGGCATGGAAAATATGCAAAGGCTCAAAAATTCCCCAGCACTGCATGTCAATATGCACGGGCGATAAAATTTAGCGAAGCTGCATCTCAGAAAAACCCCGCTCCTATAAGTGCTAAAAAATTTCTAACTCCCAAAATTGAATTTTCACAACTTGGTTTAAAATGTGAACTTCGATGAACCAACAAAGGCCAATGCTTGGAATGAATTTTTAAGGATAAAGAACCACACACAAGGACTGATTAGGGTTTGCCTCGTTTTATGTGCATAGAGTACGCAGGCTACGAAAAAAACAAGTTTTGTAGGGGTTATCCCACAAATTGAGTGCGTTGAATTCGAGGATAACACATTCACACTCACTTCTCATTTCTATTTTGGACCTAAAATATAATATCCTCTAAAACACTATTAGTGATAGTCTCTAGGGGAGAGGGCCTAGTAACCCTCATCCCTAACTTCATGTACCCTAAGCTTCAAAATGGTACATCAAATTTTTACAAAAAAATAGATTCCTTTGTATATGACTTAAAATATTAAATCTATTGTTTCAGCTTCTAGGTAGTTACGACAATAGCAAGATAAGTCATTTGGAGCGTTGACTAAAACCCAAACATAAATGTGCCAATAATCATGTGCTATGACCACCAAAAAATTGCACAACTCCTCTATTTAATATTCCTAATCATGCATATATATATATATATATATATATAGTGACAAAAATAAAATTACACAAATACTCTTTAACGATTCATCATCCAATCATCATAACTTCTAAAAGCTATAATAATAGCTTTAAGCTCTAAGTCACATATGAAGAAACCCAAAAAAATCATGGAAATCTGATGTACTATTTAGGAGTTTAGGGTGAATGAAGTTAGGGTGGGTGGCTATTGGGTCCTCTCCTCTATATTGCAATTGCATTGACATGGTAAAGTACACATGGACAAGTGAACATGTATTAGTGCATGCAAAATACTTTACTAGACTTTTAATTTTCATGTATTGACTATTGAAACAAAATTAACAAAAAGATAAAATCAACTCTTCAAATTGTACAAGTGAAATTGACACCACTCTAATTATTTGTACAAAGCCCTAACATGACAATCTCTTGATATAAAATAAAACTAAATAGAATAATACTTAATTATATGAAAATATTATTTCATTAATAAGAAAAATGATACTTAATTATATGAGATTATTACTCCATTAATAAGAATATACAATTATATGTTAGCTGCTATTTTCAGCAAACAGCAAATGAGATGGAGACAGTAGCCTGTATATTACTTCTCTAGACAGCTGAGCTTGCAATATCATGAAATGAAATTTAGAGTTCGTATGAAATGCAATCTCAGAAAATCAAGATTAGGTTCAATTTTGAATCAAGGTTCACTTATATTATTTTAATCTCATTCATTATTATACGTTTCTAGGGATTTGACAACTAGTTGGTCTCGAGTTCCAATCACCCATAGAGAAATTTTTCTCCACCCACATGCCTAACAACCATATACAAAGAATCTATGATAATCCTACGCCCTGTATATGTCACATGTCCCATTACGCACCTGCTTTTCTGGAATTTGCGCCATTATTAAGGAGAATCAAAATCTGTATCTTCCACCTGAAATTGTCAAAATCAAAGATAAATTTTGAATGACAAAATGGAGCTATCTGAAAAGAGAAACGAAGCCCGTAGGAAGAAACGTAGTTTGAAAGACAAATCCTACGATAATGGAGGGAAGAAGTAATGTTTGCACAAACTCAAGATACCCATTCATCTTTGCCATCTACGCTAGGGTTGTTTTCATGCATAGTGAAAAATCTGGTGCAACCATCACGAATGGACCAGGCGGAATTTGATGGTCTATTTGACCCTTTTTTTCAATTTTAGACTGTATAAATTGACTTTAAAATATTAGTAAATCGTAAATAATTATTATAAATAAATATACGAGCAATTGCATTTTGGTATGCAATGAGTGCGCAGAAGAGGTGTGGGAGGTCAACTAGATAAGATTTGGGTCTATTTTTAACATACATTTGTGTAGTACATAAGGTCAATTGATATGACCTACGAATAAGATAGATAATCAAATTCTATTATAACAATTTCATGTTATGTTTGCAATAGACAAAGATGGAGAGAGTTGGAGAGATCAGGATAGAAAGAAGGAGAGATATAAGAGAAAAGATAAAGAGGGAGAGGGGGGTAAGGAGATACATGAGATTTTGCAAACATGGAGAGAATTGGAGAGATCAGGATAGAAAGAAGGAGAGATATAAGGGGAAAGGTAAAGAGAGGGGGGGTAAGAAGATACATTAGATACAATGTGAATCACCACTACAACATACAATAATATCATCAACCTACAGACATATGGTTATCATATCCCTCAGGACCTAGTGGTGACTGTCGACGTGAGACAATAGGCTCTGAGTACCTCTTGGATCCATTTGATGCCTGCAGACCTCTAATATCACCTTTGAGCTCTACTCCTCCACCTGCGCCTCTACATATTGTTGTAGTTGATCTCTCTTGGTTCATAGCCTATCTACCTCTGCCTGTAGTGCCACCACATGAGGATGGTTGAATTTAGGTGCTGGTCCTTCTCTAGTCACCTCCTGAAGATCGATCAACACCGAATCCCTCTCTATTGTACTCTCCTCGTATGTCACTCTCAGTGGCACCATAGGCTCCAATATCTCCATATGTCACCCTACAATTTGTTGTGACCTATAGCTATCCCGCACTATATACTAAATATATACATCAGGGACCATCTCTGCTATTACTCAACCTACAGAGTCGAGACATGCATGTGTACCAACTAAAAAAATCAAAACAATTATCAAATCATATATCTCATCATGTATAAATCAGAATCAGATATGATATCTAGTGTTCTACTCAATCAAAACATAAATATACATTATTTTGCCTGGATCACTAACTAGCTAGTGGGGATACATGGATGTAGTAATTATGGCCGCACCTGAGGTTACTCATGGTGCTAGGGGCACCCTAGTAGCCACTCTACTCATCTCCTCGCGCTCATGGATGCTTGATCTCTTAGTTATGTAGGTAGTGCTCATGCTACACGAGGTGAAGAGGTAGGCCTCCCATTAAGGGTACCACTAGCATCCTCTCGCTATCATTGACATCCTACTGTTGGTGTCAAACTGCCCCTCCCCATAATCATCACCACCACCCTCACCCACATGGGACACACTAATGTGGAATTCACTAGTTTAGGAATTTTCACATTAGCCAAACTAGCCACAATTCATTTCGAAAGTCTTGGTTGTTCACATGGGGATCATAATCATACATCTCATTATTCTTGTGAGTATTGGAATAAAATCCATTCTTGTTGGTTTGAGAACTAGTAATCTTTCAATAAGAACTTCACAATGAAAGTTTTGGATCTTGAGTAGTTCATGGAATGAAAATTTGGAAGCACATTTGTATATTGAAAATAAAAAAATATTAGTGATATATTATATCTAAAAATATAACTTTGATGTGGTAGTCAAGGGTGGGTAGGGTGAATAGATATCATATCATGATAAAGATCAAAAACTAATAGAAATTAACATATTTAATAATATTAAATCAATTAAGTTGAGGAATGCAAAAAGGTTTTAGATATAAAAATGAGATGTAAATATTAGAAAAGAGTAAATTTGAAAAACACTAATATTATAGGAAACCATAGAAAGACGACTAGGTCATGTAGGATCAATTGGGTTCACCAAAAATGTGAATGAAAAATGAACTTAATATCCTTAAGGTTAACCTATGCTAATTAATTAAGTATAATCAATTAGTCATAAATTATTCTATATTAATTGATGATGATAGCTAGGACTAATAAATTAGTTTAAGTGCAACAACTATTTTAGGAAATTGAATATGATGGAGAGAATTACTTAACTCCATGAAAAAGGAAAGGTTGCCTTCAAGAAAGATTAAAATAATATTTACATTCTACCCTAAAAGTGGGATCTCTCTATTATAGTAATTTCTCAAAATTTGCATTGATCATATGCTCTATCATGGGTTGAGTTTGGCGATTTGGGTTGAGTCCATGATTGCAGAGTCATCCTTTGTATTGGGACTTGATTCTACACTATTGTGTAGGCTTCTCCTCTATTTAACTGATATATTATTTTTTATGCTTTTTTTGCTAAATGGAAGATAGGAGGTACTTAAAAATACATATAAATGCTTGTCATTTCATTGCAAGGAGATGAATTTTCCTAGGTGAATACTAATAAATGTATACAAATCTGGAAAATAACAAAAAAAGATTCCTAAGATGATGTATGTAGATATTTTACTCTTTTTAATGCACAAAATCCAAGTGTCTCACTATTGATTGCCCCTCTAATGCTCTAAATTAATAGGATTTCAAATTGTGTCTAGATGATTAAAATGAATGCATTAGATGTTTTCAAATAGTCACACATAGATTAAAATTTTACAAAGCATGTGTTTAGCTAGCTCAAGGTGGGAAGATGAATGGTACTAGTCAACCAAATTTGAATTTCTAATTTAAAAAGGGAAGGTCAAGTATATGACTACATAAATAACCCAGGATGCGTTATATATATATATATAAGTGGTTAATTACCATATGGAGTTATCTAAAGGTAGGTGCAATAAATGCATGGATAAGGTGAATGTATAGAGTTATACACATGCTAGCATAGGATAAGGTTGTGCATACATATATGTGTGTATATAGAAATTGGTTAAAGGCTAGGGGAGACCTCAACTTTGAATAAAAGATTGTGCCATTTGTTAATATATACATGTATTAGGACATTTCCTCAAGATAGACAAAATAACTAAATGGGAAAGGAGAAATGACACTGATATACAAATTTTACTAGTACATTATTATTAAAATAACAACCTTTTATTTGTAGAATATGCTAGATACAATATGCATATTGGACAATCCTATAAATGGAATAATTTTTTTTTATCAATATAAAAAGTTGTAGGCTTAAACACTTTAAGTTGATAGATGGTTTGAAATGTTATCTCCCTTAGATACATGTACATGTAGTATTTTCACTATATTTTTTCTCCTCCATTATACAAGGAACATCCATATTATTTTATTTCAATTCCTTATCAACTTCATGTTGTAAGTTTCAAATAAATATTATTATAAAAGGGTTGTAAATTAAAATGATTATTAATGTCCAATAGTTCAATTGTTCAAGAGAGAGTTCCTTATACATATTTAATAAAAAATAAAATAAAATAAATATATGTATTATAATAAAGATCAAAATTAAGTTAGTTGGGAAAGAACTTTGTAATATGAGTTATTAGGGTAGATTTAGTGCACTATATGTCTTCTTGGTTTTGACACCTTATGTTTCCTATCACCATTATTTAGAAGCCTGATTTTTTTTACTAGGTCTCCTATGTAAATAACTATTATATGCATTCTTTGAACCATTGAAAGAGTTTGTTAGAATGAATAAGGCTATATGTTTTGTCGTAGAAAAACATCCCTTTGTTTCCCCTTACTAAAATTCTAATGTCTAAAAATATGCAAGCCTCTTTGGTGTTAATCAAATTCAAAGGGCCTATGTTTCTCTCCTATGATATATTAACACCTTCTATGAGAGAAACTCGTGATAACTATTTTTCTATAGTTAAAATCTAACTTTTTGTTGTCACAAAAGAGACCTCATTTATCTATTTGAGCTTCTAATGCATTAGTTGTTGAGGAGATAAGAAAAATATCATCAAGAAATAAAAATAATGAGATAGGAATACTATGAAATGACCCCCTAATTCCAAGAACCTCCTCTAGAAGAAACTGTTCTAACTCATCAATGTATATATACCAAAAAGAGTGGGAAACCATACTTAACTCCAATAGTACTATAGATGGTCAATTAAGTGTCATGATGTATGTAAATGACTTTCCATTATCTTGTAGAGATCAAAAATTCCTATGGGGGGATGGTCATTGTTTTGTCACTCGTATGGAAAGAGGAATTCTCAGGCCCCAATTTCAAATGTCTAGAAGTATGAATTAGGAAAATTAATTGTACCAAATTTCTTTGTGGATGTTGACCTTCTCAAAGCCATGGTGGAAAACTATGATGAAAAAATATAGGCAATTAGGTCAGCAGATGGTGCGATTTTGGTCAAATCGACAAGGCAACTATCTCTAAGATTTTGAAAGTTAGCCAGCTAGGTACATCAAAACATATTGAATTTGATACTTTCAAGCAAAAGTATCAACAAGATAGGAGCAAATTTAGGGAATTATAGTTACCCAAGCATAGAGAAAAGGGTTTCAATGGAAGATCTATCAGGATTCCTCCCAATGAGACAAAACCTTTCAAACTTGATTCTTTTGAGAACTATTTTTTCAGGACGTATTATGCTCTCTGCAAGGTTGTTGGGAGAGATAAGCAAGAAAGGATCCCCATTCACCTTATGTATATGGCCACTGACATTCAAAATCTAATGGTCAATGATAAATATGATTATGCAACTTTTGTTGCTAATACCATACATAAGCAATTATTGGAGCTTAAGAAGAGCCACAAGATGGTTAACTTCAGATGGTACTCTTTCTTTGTCACATGTTCCTATTCAGAGGGAGGGGAGAATGGAGTCCTACATTGAAGTTTTTTGATAATGATGGTCAAGGACATGATATTCCAGTCTAACGTGGTGGACTCATGTATGGGATATGAATTGTGAACAAGCTAGCTTTGTCACCTTTAGGAATCATTTTACTGGGAAACTATTGTCACTTTTGTAGGGTCCTATGGCTAGAGTTCATAATGAGCTATTGGATTTCTTAAGACCTATAGAAAGAAGGCCAGAGTTGGGTATCAAGCATAATTGGGGAGATTTGTATCTCCATTCTGACTACAGAATATTGAGTGTTTATGGATGCCCTGGAGGACCCCATGTCCTACCAAGACATGTTCCATTAAGAATTGTTTTTTTGGAGGTGATCTATAAGTTGATGGATTCTGATAAACATTATTTGGGAGGTCAAAAGAAGGGTTATTTCTTCCCCTATTTGATAGTTTTTTTTTAGAATGAACCAGGAGGGATTTGAAAAATTGTACCCTATGTTTAAGACATATAAGATGTTTCAAGAAGTAACAAGGAACTTTGATCTTGAGGGATTCATCCAAAATCTCAAGACAACTATTAGAAGGTCACAATATGCTAATCAAACATACTTCAGTGAAGATGTCCTCATAAACTACCTTGATGAGAAATAAATTAATGAGAGGAAAGTAAAGTGGAAAACATTCAAAAAGGTAGAGGATTCCAAAAAGAAGAAGAATGTTGCTTACTAGGGAACTTGTGTAGAAATTACCAACCCAATTTTGAGAATCTAAACAATTTTGTAAAACATTGACAAGATAATTAGGGAAGCCCCTACCATTGAGGATAGGGCATCAAGTAAAGCTCCTGTCATTGAAGAGAGTCCTTCATTATGACCTCTGAATGTTAATCCATTTATTTATTCATTTAGAAGAAGACCTAAGGGTGTAACAATAAGGATCAAGCTCAATAGTCTCCTCCATAAGCACAATTTCCTCCATCTCCTCCACCTTCACAACATGCACCCCCATCTCCATCTAATGTAATTATTCTTGATTCCCCCCAAGGAAACCATCCCCAAAGAGAAGGGGAACTAACAAATCTTCACTTATGGATTACCCCATTACTCTTGATGAAGATGATGATATTGATATAACTAATGAAGGTGTAACTAGGGAAATATTTTCCCCATAGAGAGAAGAGGATGTACAGGCACCGCAAAAAATGATGATTGCAAATATAGTGGGGGGAAGAGAAAACACAAATGCCATTGAAGGGATCTGGCATGTAGAGATTTCATGGATGATGATCAGTTTGTGAAAACTCAAGAATTTGTTGAGTTTGTCTTGAGGACAAGAAAAGATGAGTACATCACAAGGCTAGAAGAGGAAAAGGAAAAATTCCCAAGAGAGAAGTATGATGAAGTAGCTAAAAATCTATTGGCAAAAATGATGGTAAATGCCAAAAGTATTACCCCACAAGAGGGAAGGTGAATGGTCAAAGAGAGTGGAATTTTGTTGCTCCCTAAATGGGATATAGCCTCTACTATTTCCTTTGACACAATAAAAAGGAAAGATCAAGAAATATTCTTCTTTGAGGATGAGGTTGTTGTAGTTTTTTCTGGTTCAGGGTTTAACCTTAGGTGGGAAACCCTTGCAATTTAGGCCCTAGATTGCAATACAAGTAAACCACTTGTTGTTAAGCCATCCCAAGATCTAAAATGGGGATTGATAATAAAAAAGAGTTTCAGATACTTCTACAGTGGAGGCTGCAACATTGGAAGTTGACACTACCAAATTTAGTAGCGCTACTACAAAGGCCCTTCAAGCTAAATATGAAAAATTGCTGCAATAGGACTTGGCTTTGACACAAGAATGTAATAGATCGAGGGTGATGGAGATACAATTGTATCAGAAACAATAACAAGTAGAAACAAAACCTCCTCCTTCAACTGCATTGGTGGTGAAATCTAGTGCAATGATGACTAGTTCTTCCTCAGCTCCTCCACCATCAAGTTTGGAAAAGGAGAATGAAGAACTCAAGGAACAAATTAGTACTATGGAGGAGATCTTGTAATGAGTTTTCAAGAATAACATGACAACAATTACAATGTTATTTCAAATGTTTTGGGAGACTTGATGACAAGAGTTTTGAGAAAAGTGGAAAGTGTCCACAAAGATTATTCACAATTGATGATGGTAATCAAGAGAATTCCTGATGATAGAGAAAAAACTAAATAAATTTTGAATAGATAGGTCCCAAGAATCAGTTCTTTGCAAGGGATGTACAAGGGATCAACCAATGAGCCCAATGCACTTGAGGGTATTATACCTACTTACAAAATGGAAAAGACAGTAGGGGAATTGCAGGGGTTTATGGATCAGCTTGAGGATAAAGAAAAGCCGAGAATTGAACAATTTAACAACAGTGATATCAAGATTGCTCTTGATATTGAAAAGGAAAATGGAGAAGTTAAGGCTTACACGCTATGACAGTCTCAATTTGAGGCTTTTACTCCAACACTTTCCTTCTTCATCTGTGATGGAAATAAAATTGATGTGGATCTTCTAAAGAGTTGCATGGATAAAATATAGGAGAATTATTAGCTTATGGAGAAATTTCAAAATTAAGATAAACTCTATTTTATCTGTATAATTGTTACACATCAAATAAGGATCAGTTCCTTGCTTTCCAATACCCTTCAAAAATAATGTCACACCTAGGATAACAAGTATAATAACTTGTTTGAGTTGTAAAACTTTTGATGACTTGGCAGACATATATTCTTTCTTTCTCCATGCAATTGAAAATGGGATATTCTTTTTGTCTTGTTTAGTCTACTCAACATCAAAAAATATCTTCTTCAACTCCAATAGGGATTTTGTCTTCTAGTGGACCTTCTTTTTTGTCTTCTTCTACATAGTTAGTTTCTTCCTAGGTTTTGAAAGATAAAGGTGAAGAAAGAGAGTATCAAGTACATGTACACCACCTTCTTCTTTGAGAATTTTCTTAAGGTGACGAGGATCTTCTACAATTTCCCATGCAACAAATTTTGTCTTTAGTGGATAATATATTCTCCTTCATAAGGTAGTTTGTACTTGCATTTTGTTATGGATTAAAATTGTCAAATGTAAATGTGACACTTGTCAAAATGCTTGTTCAAAGCTTGTTTACTCCCTTTTTTCTATAAAAGGGAATTCAAGGCATTTTCCAAAGAATTTTGGAGAGTTTTTTATATGCAGAGAAATTTCGTAATAGAGTCAATACTATTCTATCTAGGTTTTGTAAGAATTGATGTGATATATTTGTAAACGTTGTATGATAGTGTTGGTTTCAAAATTTGGATATATTACCAAGTTCAAAGCTAAATTGTCTCCTATTTTGTAATCTTCATCTCATTTATGAATAAAATCTGATCAAGGATCATTTTGTTCATCTTCATAGTCTTTCCTATGTATGAATGTCTCTGTTATAGCTTTTACTCAAGTAATGAATTAATATTCTTTAAAAGAGATGTTGAATGCTTTGATTTTTTGCAAGGAAATTTATAAGTAGAATTGGTTATGAACTTTGTAGGGTAGCAGTTTAATGCATTGTTGTAGGCTTGACTGAAATTACGTCAAGCATTGTTGTGCAAGTTTTCAATCATAACTTTCTTGACTCTATTTCCTAGGTTTTAAAGCAATAGTCTGTAGGTCTTGTTTGTATGCAGCTCCATGGTCACTCAAATTTAAATTTAATTTCCCTTCTGCACTAAGTTATTGTATAACTTTATTTCTCTATTTTCAAAACAATGAATGCATAAAATCTTAAGGATCTAGCTCATTTCTATGCTTTATTTGTAATTATTGGCTAAATTAGTGAGAACATATCTATTTAAATCAATACTTTAAGATAATGGCAATGAATCTTAAGAAGTATTGTAAAGGATTACCCTCCTAGGTTCTACAAAGTTTGAAGTGTAGAGGAATAGGTTTCTTTACCTTCTCTTGTTTGTTGGCCAACCCCTTAAGACAATCAATCATCTAAATTAGTTATTCTTTAGGTTGTCATAAGATACTGGTTGGGAAAATTAAAACACCAACACATCCAATCCAAATCCAAAAGTCAATGAGAGTATGAAACCAATTCAAAAAAGGCCTCCCATCTATCAAAAGTGTCTACCTAGTTCAAAGTAGACATCCATACCAACACACAAAGTGTATGAAAGAATTGATCCCAAATGTAATCAAAATATCGCATCCACACTCCATCATCCACCATCCCAAGTTTGGAAAATAAAAAATCCTACATCCAAAATGTAAAATAATTCATCCACATCTCACATCCCCCACCAAAATATTGTATCTCGCCTAAAATCAAAAAATCCCAAATCCTACATTCATTGTGTCTTGACATCAACACTTTATCATAAGGACTCTAGTGATGCTCTACCACAATGTGAAAATTTATATAAAGTCAACTCTAGTATCAAAGAGGACTATGATAACATTCATGGGTTGTATACAAGTGCTATTATCTTGGTGAAGCAACTCCTTAAAGTAGGTCATTATTGGCACATTATGACATCAACATCTACATCCAAATCACCAAGTGGTCCAACATAATTGATGATCATTCAAAAAAATAAAACAAATAAAAAAGTAAAGACAAAAAATCCATCCAATAGTGAAAGCCATTTTTATGGTGCTTTGGGAAAGTACCATGATGAAAACCTAGCAAATAGGCATCATGCATTAAATTGATTATCTATGTGTACCATTCCAATTGGGTGCATCTTATCTCATACATTATTCTATTATATCCTAACACCACTATCTATCCAATTCATTCCATTCTCATACATCTTCCCTATCCATCTTGATCTTGATAAAGAATTAGGGCATATAAGTCAAAACATTATTTTTGAAAACTCTTGACATATTCCTTCCTTTGCCATGTACTATCCCAAGTCAAACCATCACCTACGTAGCATTATCCAAAATTTTTGCTTGGGTCAAAGATGTTATCATATTACAAGATAGTCCTTATAAGTAAAATCAATTATCCTAGGTATTTTCATAAGGTCTATCCTCCCCATCCTTCCCATGTCTGTTTCTATCACACTAGTTTATTCATCCATAAATAATGTCCCATGCATTGCTAGACAATGAGGGCAGGTGATTACATCATGTTTTGGAATAAATCTTGATATATGCCTTCTAACTCACTTAGTGATATGGACACCTTTTGAAAATCTAAAAAAGTCACATATTCACAAAAATTAAAAAAATGAAATACCTTGCAAAGCAAACAAAAATACTTTCAATCATTTTCCATCATTCCATGAATACATTTTCTCCATCAATATCAATCCAAAAAATCCCCATCAATCTCATCTCACTAAAACTCTGGTGTGATATAAAATTATCTAACATATTTCATTCCTATCCTGCAAAATATTGATCCATCTTATATAATCAATCATCATCAGGATGTATCCTTCCCCTAATCGTGTTGTTCCTATCTTAACAACGCTATCACTATCTTAACAACACTATCCTCATGTTGTTCCTATCTTAACAACACTATCCTCATGTTGTTCCTATCTCAACAACGTTATCACTATCATCAATGAATCAATCAAATCAATCAACTTCAACTTGGCTAGCAACAAGTCTCAAGAGGTCTTCAATATCCCTACACAAAAATATATTTTCATCATTCATCCCTATCACTATCATCACAATCCAAAAAAAATCCAAAAAATTCAAAAATCCAAAACATCCAAAAAAATCCAAAAACATCAAAAAATCCAAAAAATCCAAAACATTGAAAATTTAAAAAAAAATCCAAATCATGCAACATCATCTCACAATATCCATAATAAATTTCCATTGTCTAGACATGACATTCAAGCAAGAACAAACTATGCAATACCTAAAGATATCAAGCATTCATGAAACAATCACAATTAAAGACTCTCGATAAACTGTACTCTACAACCTATATCAATCTATTTCCAAATCAGATTTACACATCTTATCCAACAAATCATGCCTCAATGGATGCATCCTTCCTATAATAGGCATTATCCACTTTGAGAAAATATTTTTTGGCAAGAAAATCTAATAGTTGTCGATCTGTTTGTTCTTTGAGTCTTTTTATTACTTGATTTATCTTATTGCCCTATACTAGTATTCCTTGAGGATATCTAACGGTAATTAAAGGAGCAAGAATGGGGCAAAGCCATTTCTTTCATATGTTGTATTTGTGGAATATTCTTATGCGTTACTAAGGCATGTTCGTTTCTTGTGTGTGTTGGAATGGCTTTTAACATTGACAAAATTCCTTTCCATATGAGGTCATTTAATACCTTTTGCACTAGGGATATCATGCTATAAGATAATCTCCCTCACATATTCCAACAAGGTTCTATTATGTCTAATATAAATGAGGACAATCCTTCTTTTTTGTAGTGTCGAGGTCCATACAAAGGATGCCAAAGTCACCTTGGTTTGTCATACCTTGGTGTACATATATCCATTTTCCATAAAACACTCTATGATGAAAATAACACAAAATAGAAAGCACAATCTACATCACTCTATTTCTATCCATATAGCTCATTTTTATTTTTTTCATTCCAATGTATCATACTTTTTCCTCATCCAACCATGTAATTGTGCCCACTTAGGGCACAATTGTTCCCACTTAAGGAAAAATTATGCCCACTTAAACCACAATTGTACCCACCTACCTTCAAATGCACCATTTAAATTCTTCATTGTCACCCATTCCCTTGTCATTTGCACCCTACTTCCTCATCCTCATCCTACATTTTCTTCTACCATACTAGCCCATCTCTTTTCCTACATTCCTTCACAAATTTGTCATTTCATCCACTCGACTTTATCCATTTCATCTCATTCATTATCTATCCAATTATGTGATATTGATCAACATTTAACCATCTCATCACTATCTTCCACAATATCTTTCCTCCTCTCACCCGACCTTCCTCCTCATCCAAATCTTTCTTGTCACACTCTTTCCATTTTCTTCATCCCTATCACATCTCTCCAACCCTTTTCAAGAGTTTGACCCAACAATTTCATTCTTCAGTCAAACTCTCGAGGGGACATCCTACCTTCATTTATTTATTTCTTCATTCAACTGGGGCTTGTCATCACAATTATTTCATACTTTCTTTGAAACAACACTATAAAAATAAATTATCTCAAAGAGGGGAAAAATATAGACACTCAAATTTGACTAACATATTCCTACCAAAACATCATCATTTTCCATGATTAGGTACCATCAATCCATATTTTGCATTTAATTAAATAATTTCATTATTTAATTAAATTACCTTATTTCACCAATTTTCATTTATTAATTAAATAATTTTGATTATTTAATTGATTTACTAATCATTCTTCCATTAATTAATTTTTTATTTATTATTTAGTTAATTTTCTACTTCCCTAAATTAAATAATGGTTATCAATTATTTAATTTATTCATTTCCTCTAAAATAAATAAAATCATTTATTTTATTTATTTATCTATCTTGGCATAGGTAATTAATAAATAATTTGAATTTCCACCTCACTAGTTAATTGAGACTGACATTCAGTTCACTCATCAATCAATCCAGTCAACTTCCACTCACTCTAAGTTCATTGATCAATCAATTCAATCCACTTATCCATCTATTTTATTCCACTTCCACTCAGTCTCACTTATCTCTCTAATCAAATATCTTAACTGACTCATGCAGCCAATTAACTATCCAATCAAATCCTCTCAACAAATCTGAGCCATTGATTTGTTCAGTCTCTCACCAGATCTTGACTATTGATAGATATATGCAAATCTATAAAACAAACCTATCAATAATTAATCTCTCTATCTCAGATCGTCCAGAGAAACTATACTCATATTTTGCAGTGCTTTTATGCTATTGTGCTACTAAAAATCTAAGAGCAAGGACTACTTACACCATTCTCCAAGGTGAATAGAGGAGAACAATGGAGCTAAGCTAGGGTAAATTGTGTATTGTTGTGTGTGCAAGTTTTCATTCATTTTGATACAGTTTTCTTTATTTTCTTTATTGATGTGATCTTTTGGTTGTGATTGTTGTTGATTATTTCTTAGCTTTCAGTTTTATAGTTGAATTTCCAAGTCATATGGAAATCACGCCAAGTACTAGCCTTAATAAACTTACATCTATCAGTGGTACATTAATAGAAAATGTACAAAATGCAACCACCCCAAAAGAAGCTTGGGATGCAATCCCTACAATCTTTGAGCACAAGAATGATGTGAGAAAACACATGCTCTAAACTTAGTTATATAATCTAAGGATGGATGGATCCGTAACTAACCATCTATCAAAAGTCAAGGGTATTTTAAATCAACTCGCTAATGTAGGTGAGACTATAGATAATAAATATATTGTCTCCATAACTTTTAATAGTTTGCTAAAATCATTTGAGAATTTCAAGACTACACTCACATTAAGTGGAAAATTGGAAACCCTAAAATTCAATGGTCTAGAGTGTCTATTATTGCAACATGCGGAAATGTTTAATAGAGATAATGAGGTTGAATCAACAAATGTCTTTACCTCTAAGTTCAAAGGCAAGAATCCTCAATGGTAGATAAATGCTAATACAGATGATAATGGATGTAAAGAAAAGAAAGTTATTTCTATTATTGCAATCATCCTAGTCATTTTGAAGAGAAATATTTTAAAAAGATGAAAGATATGAATAAAAATAAACAAGGAATTATGATGGTTGATGCAAATATTGAAGATGATGAAAGTTACAAACTATTTTCAAAAGATGCCTCTAAATATATTCAAAATAATGATGTTTGGATTATTGATTTAGGTGTTACTCACCAGATGGTTGGCAATGTTGACAACTTGATAAATGTAGTAAACCAATCAGAGACATGGTTACATTGGGAGATTATTCACAATTACATTTTGAAGGAGTTAGCAAATCTCATCTACATGTTCCAAACCAAGGTAAAACAAGTATTGATAATGTCTTATTTGTTCCAAGATTAAAGAAAAATCTTATTGCAATTAGTCGAATCATTGCCAAAAACATGAAAGTTATTTTAAAAAAAGGAATTTGTAAGGTGTTTGATAGTGAGGGAAAAGTAGTATGTGATGGATATATGGAAGGATGCCTATTTTATTTGAGGAAAAACTCCTCTAAGCCTTAGTTTCAAATGTTTCAAGAAATCAATTTTTATGCTTTGCTAAATGGAAGATAGGAATCACTAAATACATATAAATGCTTGTCATTTCATTGCAAGGAGATGAATTTTCCTAGGTAAATACTAATAAATGTATACAAATTTGGAAAATAACAAAAAGATTCCTAAGATGATGTATGTAGATATTTTACTCTTTTTAATGCACAAAATCCAAGTGTCTCACTATTGATTTCCCCTCTAATGCTCTAAATTAATAGGATTTCAAATTGTGTCTAGATGATTAAAATGAATGCATTAGATGTTTTCAAATAGTCACACATAATTAAAATTTTACAAAGCATGTGTTTAGCTAGCTCAAGGTGGGAAGATGAATGGTACTAGTCAAAAAATTTGAATTTCTAATTTAAAAAGGGAAGGTCAAGTACATATGACTATTTGTTAATAACCCAAATGCAAGGAATATATATATAAGTGGTTAATTACCATATGGAGTTATCTAAAGGTAGGTGCAATAAATGCATGGATAAGGTGAATGTATAGAGTTATATCCATGCTAGCATAGGATAAGGTTGTGCATACATATATGTGTGTATATAGAAATTGGTAAAAGGCTAGGGGAGACCTCAACTTTGAATTAAAGATTGTGCCATTTGTCGAATATATACATGTATTAGGACATTTCCTCAAGATAGACAAAAACTAAATGGGAAAGGAGAAATGACACTGATATACAAATTTTACTAGTACATTATTATTAAAATAACAACCTTTTATTTGTAGAATATGCTAGATACAATATCATATTGGGAATCTAAGGTATAAATGGAATAATTTTTTTTTATCAATATAAAAAGTTGTAGGCTTAAACACTTTGAGTTGATAGTTGGTTTGACTTGTTATCTCCCTTAGATACATGTACATGTAGTATTTTCACTATATTTTTTCTCCTCCATTATACAAGGAACATCCATTTCAATTCCTTATCAATTTAAGTCCTACTTAATATATAAAAGAAAGAGAAGAAATTGATTACATAAATCCAAGCTCATTATCCACTCCACAATTTAATGTTCCTCTAAGCAGATCAGAACAAGCAAGGAGAACACCCATCAAATTACAAAACTACGAGGCCAATTATGCATTAATGACAACTATTCTAAGTGCTAATGAGCCAAGAACTTTCAATGAAGTGATAAAGGAATAAAAATGGAAAATTTCTATGAAGCAAGAGATAGATTCAATTCATCAGAACCAAACATCAGAGTTGGTTCCTTGACGGTTTTTCCTATTAGAAAGAAATCCATTGATTGTAAATGGGTATACAAGATCAATTTTAAATTCGATGGTTCAATTGACAAGCACAAAGCAAGATTGGTAGCTACGGCTATAAACAAATCGAAGGTGTTGATTATGAGGAAACCTTTGCTCCAGTTGCAAAGATGATCACTGTTAGATTGTTGATATAACTTGCTTCCCATCATAGTTGGGAAATCCATCAAATGGATGTCAAAACTGCATTTCTTAATGGAGATTTGACAGAGGAAGTATATGTCACACAATCTCCTAGTTTTGTTGAAAAAGGAAAGGAATGCATGGTATGCCATTTAAAAAAGGCACTATATGGTTTGAAACAAGCTCTACGAGCTTGGTATTCAAAAATCGAATAAGTACTTTCTTCAAAGATTGAAACAAGAAAGATTGATGTTGATCCAAATTTCTACAATATTCTGATCACAAAATATTGTTTATTGTGTTGTATGTTGTTGATGATCTCGTAGAGCTTGTTTCAAACCATATGAGATTTGACAGAGGAGGTATATGTCACACAATCTCCTAGTTTTGTTGAAAAAGGAAAGGAATGCATGGTATGCCATTTAAAAAAGGCACTATATGGTTTGAAACAAGCTCTACGAGCTTGGTATTCAAAAATCGAATAAGTAATTTCTTCAAAGATTGAAACAAGAAAGATTGATGTTGATCCAAATTTATACAATATTCTGATCACAAAATATTGTTTATTGTGTTTTATGTTGATGATTTACTCATTATTGGGAGTAATTAATCACTTATACAAGATGTGAAAGAAGATATGAAGATTAATTTTGAGATGTATGACCTTGGATTACTTCATTAATTTCTTAGAATTGAAGTGTGGCAAACATCTAGAAATATATTTCTCTCTCAAATGAAATACACCAAAGAAATTCTTACACAGTTCAAAATGTAAGACTATAAAGCTTCATCAACACCAATAGAGACATGAACCAAATTGACTGAAGATCGAAATGGTAAATAAGCTAATGTAACATTATATAAGAATTTGGTAGGAAATTTGATTTACTTGACTACTACTTGTCTAGACATATCTTATGCAGTTGGAATCTTGTTTCTATTCATGATTCATCTCAAACATAGTCATTGGTTAGTTGCAAAGTGAGTTTTGAGATATCTTCAAGGAACACAAAATTTTGGATTTGAGTATTTGAAAAATGAAGATTTCAAACTTGTTGGCTTTTCAGATTCAAGTTGGACAAGTTGAATAGATTCTAGAAAATCAACCTTTGTTTATTGCTTCAATCTTGGATTTGCCATTATCTCATAGAGTTGTAAGAAGCAGCCTAATGTTTCTTTTTCATCTATTGAAGCAAAGTACAAAATAGTTATTGTAGCAACTTGTGAAACAAATGGCTTAGACAACTTCTTGAGGACCTTTGACACCCACAACTTGATCCAACAATTATGTATTATGATAATCAAAGTGTTTTTAAAATATCTAAGAATCTAATGTTCCATGCTCACACAAAGCATATTGAAGTACACCATCACTTCATTCCCGAGCATGTTCTCAATAAGGAAATTGAACTAGTCTATACACCAACCAATGAGCAACTTGCAGATGTCTTCGCTAAACCTTTGAGTAAGGATAAGTTTGTATATTTTCAAGAAGGCATTGGTGTTAAAGGTTCTTCATTTGTAGATGGGTAGCTAATAAACCTATTTGTTGTGGGTGGCCCCTATTATCTAGCTAAGCTATGTGATAAAATAAAGTTTATGGGGGGTGTTAAAGTATAAACTATATTTAATCACAAAGAGTCGTGTCTCATGTAAGAGACAGACCTATCCATGTATAATATTTATTTAAGGGTCTTTGGATCCATATTTTTCATAATAGAGAAAATCTATTCAAGCTCTCCAATTTTAACAGATCATTTGTACTAATATGCAACACCCTATCCAAGTATTTATGCTGTAGTAAACAGGCTATTCTTCCTGAACCTCTCGTGGACCTCAAGCCTTTCATGTGTCTCAGTAAAGGATATTATGTTGCAAGCATCAGTAAAGAATAATATCATGGGCATCTATGATGTTGGACTGTATTGGGATGAAGACCAAGCATGCCATTACAATCCCAACTAGCAACTTTGAGTACATAGGAGGAGGAACCATCTTGGCATCAATTAGAACCTAACCGTCTACCTGTCCATAGCACTGAAGCAATGCACATCCATTATGAATTACAGCCCATTTATTATTTTTCCAAGCCTCCATGAATTAGTTTCTTACCCTTTTAAGTCACTCATACTGGAGGGGTGTCAAATCCTCATCATTATGAACTGCTGAAGAATAAAGGATTTTCTTGGCTTGCAAAGCATTAAGCCTGTCCTCTAGTGATTTGAATTGCAGGTTCAAGAAGCAGTATCCAAATTAACAGTTTCAAGTTCTTAGACATGCCATCCATTCAAACTCTTGCCATTAAATTCTGGATAACTTACCCAGTAATATTAAATAAGATCTTAATTACAATATTTTACTGGGTATGTGGAATGCTCTGCATTTGCAGACACCCAATAGAACATGCATCTCATTGCAGTTCTTCCAAAATGGTCATTTGAGATATTATTGCTTCACTGTAACGTAACTTCAAATCCTTACAAACATATTCAAGGCTTGAAACACAAACTCACCTTTTATATGGTTAAATTCTATTTAATTAACCACTTACTGTTACCTTCTCTGATGCAGAGCAATTGACATTACAACTTACTAACACATTTATACTTCTAGCCCATGATATAATTAACAAGTAGCAGGCTATGGCTTCCAGACAATTACTAACTTATAAGTTTAAAATGGTACAATCTGCTTCCTTTTGTGCACATTCCTCAGCAACACCATCCAACTTTTCCATCAGTGCCTTGGCTTTTCCAGCTGTATAAAGTGCTCTCCCTAATTTATTTTCTTCAATATCTCTTGCCCATTTTGTGGAGTTGACAATCAAGGCAGACTTTATTTTGTGCAGGCAAGCACATATGATGGCTGCCAATGAATATTCTATCTCTTTTAACAATACATTTAGATCCATATTTAAGTTACAGTCAATACTTTTGCATAATTTGTAAACTGCTGTGGCTGCGGCTACTTCCTTCAAATCTATGGAGTCATTACATCCTGCTCCATCCCAATTGAATCTTGGTTCAGCTGCCCTGTAATCATTTGAATTGACTGCTTGCATAGAGATGCTGATCTTCTCTTCTAGATCATACATGTTTGCACCTGTTTCCCAATCTTCCACCATATTTTGTTAAGGGTTAGCTACAAATAATTGAAAGAGTACCAAAATATAAATAGTCAGAAAATTCTTAAATCGACAGTTTTTGTCCAACAGACACTCTGATCGGTTGCCCTGTAATTTAAAAGAGATGACCCTGTATTCTTTTCTATTCTAATTAATAAATATTTTATGTTCTCTATTTCTTCTAGTGAATTTTACAAAGGCGATAGAATTGTTACCTTGAAGTTTATGGCCTCCGGATAGCTCTGCCTTTTTTTCACTTTCCATTGCAAGTTCTTTTATTACTACAGCAGGACTATTAGTAGGGGTATAAGAGTATTTGTTTGTGGGAAGACTCTCTTTCAATGTGTAAAACAATCTATCAGCTGCTTCTTCCATGATTCCCTCTGCTTCTGCATCAGTCTTCTCAACAAAATCTATGATTTCCCATGCTTGAGAGTAAACCTCCAAGCAATTCTTACCCATCTGTGGAGAGAGTTTGATGCTTAATCTTATCAGAGACACTGCTTTCATTTTCCAAGAATGTTTGCTCACATCCATGAAGTATTTTTCCACCTCTAACGGTTGTGGTTTCAACTTGTACAAGTACTCCAATCCACAGGGTCCCTTTGTTTCTGTCAAAAACTCAATCAACTTTTTAGAACTCACCCCATCTTTTTCTCCATACTTAATAAGTTGTTTAGCTTTTGCAATGGTTTTTCGATTAGCCAGCCACAGGCTCCGTGGAGTTTCCCCCATCATTTGCACGTCCTCCAAAACTTTTTCATACAGTGGGAAATCTTTAAATGCACGTTCTATGTGGTCTGATAGTAAGATATGTATTAGTCTATTCACACATCTGTTATGGAAGAGCATTAGCGAAAGAGACCAGCATGCTTTGCTGAATATGGCTATCATCCACTGTATCCCCAAAAGCAGGTGCAGTAATATACCTGACGGCTTTTTTCTTATGGTTTGTCTCGCAACCAGGTCATCAACTCTTTTGCTGAGAGATGTGGCCTCAGGCAGCTTCTTTTTCTGGGCCTGTAGCTCCTTTAAATGCCTTGTCCAAAAATCCTCAATCCTGAATATGCCATAGCAGGTGTCCCCATGGTCACTTCTCCATTTACCATAATAACCTACAGAAGTACACCATCTCCATCCGATGATAGCCCATCCTATGAGAATGAATACACATTGCAGGACAGTTGCTATGAGCTTGGAGCAGTCCAGAAAGCTGTGGAATTGTACTCTGTGGCCTTTGCTGAGCAATCCCACTGTTGTTATCACAATTTGAACTGTGACTATGGCTGCTGCAGAGGAACACAAAGCAGACTTGGCAATGATATATTCAGGAGAGTAAGCACGAGCAACTATCCAGGCTTTAAACACTTCATCTTCCACTGCTTGCCAAGTGTACTCAGCGTCCCCCTCAGCTAGGAAACAATTTGAATGATTGCAAGTAGTTTTTACTACCTTATGACAAGGTATGCTCCTGGGAAAAATCATAGGAATTTTTTGAGCAAGGATACCTTCAATGCCTCTGCCAGCTACATGGGCACAGCCTAAGAGGATGATGAGCATTATGAGGGAGATGTATTTTAAGGCAAAACCATAGAGTTGAGGCTTTAGAGACAAGGAGCTACCAGCTTTATACAACTCAGAGAACATGTGGATCAAGATAGTTGCTGTCAAAGCAATCAAATTGCGCCACAAGCCTCCTGAGCCAGGAGAAGCCATTCCTGGCAGTAGACATGCTACCAACATGCACATCATAACTCTGCTACTATGGACCATCCACAACTCAATGATATTATCTTGTTGATTTTCTAATGCATTTTTGAATGAATCATCCCGATTACTAAGAAAGTTAAGCAACAGGATTGTAAGGGTGCTGAGCCAAAGAAGATCACCAGGAACCCAGTGGGCTCTCCTCTTCCATGCTTTAATAGCATCCACTGTGATGAAAATAATAAATGCAGCTACTATAAACAATGATACAACCATCTTGAAAGTAAGATCCTTGTCCACCATGTTTCCACCATTTTCTTCAGCCATGATGATTCAAGAATCAAGATACACAGACTGATTACTGTATCTGGCTGCTTCCAAAGGCAACCTTCAAATTAATAGAAGCAGCAGGTGGATGAACCAGGGAACATTTGGATTCTAGGACTCCACGATTGACTACTGGTACAATGAATCAAGCCCAGGGGATTTACAACGATATAACCATCTTGAAAGTAAGATCCTTGTCCAGCATGTTTCCACCATTTTCTTCACTCTTTATGATTCAAGAATCAAGATACACAGACTGTTTACTGCCTCTGGCTGCTTCCAAAGGCAACCCTCAAATTAATAGAAGCAGCAGGTGTATGAACCAGGGAACATTTGGATTCTAGGACTCCACGATGGATTACTGTTACAAATTACAATGAATCAAACCCAGGGATTTGCAATGATATAACCATCTTGAAAGTAAGATCCTTGTCCAGCATGTTTCCCCCATTTTCTTCACCCATGATGATTCAAGAATCAAGATACAATCTGGCTGCTTCCAAAGGCAACCCTCAAATTAATAGAAGCAGCAGGTGGATGGACCAGGGAACATTTGGATTCTAGGACTCCATGATGGACTACTGGTGCAATGAATCAAGCCCAGGGGATTTGCAATTTTGCAAACTTAAAGATTTACTTTCCAAAGAAAATGTCTTATAGGCTCACCTACAGGTTTAGAGAAGGTTATTTTTCTTAAGAGAGATGTTTAATCTTATGCTAATTTTTTGGTCAAAGTTTTTCTTTTTACATTATATTCTGAATCCAGAGGTAATTACTTTTACAATCGTATGAATTAATACGATCATCTTACTGTACACGTATTAAAATACATCTTAAAACTGTTTAAGATCTACCCCTCCAATTACGACTTACACTATACAAATTCTCCCAACCGTCAGTTTTTATGTGGAAAGATGAGCCAGAATGCTTTTCTTAAAGTGGTCCAGTCGAGCTTGACAACTAACCGGTCATGTCACTGATGCAATCAAACTACTTTTCCTTTTTCAGTTTGATCAAGAAGAGAGTTTGAATTGACACTGTCATTAAGCTTATAACAACATGTAATTAAACAACTTTAATGTAAAGAGGCTGGGATTGGAATTGAAAGTTGAAATCTGTGATACATCTCCTTCGAGTTGTTGCAATCCAATTTCTAAGATTAAGACAAGGAAACATATGATACATTGTATCCAAGATTTTTTAGATAACAAATTAGAAAAAGATAATATCCTTAAAACATGCAGTTCATAAGTAATTTTTTATTGATTAACACTTTTGGCATTAAGATATGTATTAGTTTGTGCTATTGTTAATAGAAAATATAAACATGTACTGAAAGTTTACTAGAGAATTTTAATAATTAAATAATATTTTTCATTACAAAATAATTTTTCCAATGTTCATTGACACTTCATGTTACGTACTGTTTTTTATTAGATTTAAATAATTAATTAGCAATTAATTGACAGTTATATATAATTTTTTATTTAATTTATTTTTTATATTTTTTTATATAATTATCAATTTCTCTTTTTATAGTATACAAAAGTTAAAACATTATCTATTTATATCGTATATGATTTGCAAATCATTAATATTGTTGTTCTAATCCTTTATTTGATATTCAAGAAAGGTTAGAGCTTTTATTATTTTGTGCAAAATTGCCATACAACAATAAGCAATGGAAGAAAAAGAAAAAAAGAAATTTGAAGTCTCAGAACACCACAAGAGAGGTGGTTGATCTCTCTAACAACTTTTCAGAACTTTGTAGTATCTACAAAATCTTTCATTCATGTTAGAGTTGGCAATTTAATGTTATTTATGAAAAATAAAATAATATTAGTATAGATATATTAAATAATCTATCTGTGATAGGTCGAATATATGCGTTAGAAAACGAGCAGCAAACTAAAGAGTGCAAATAAACACCAAAACAACCTACACCTTAAGATTAGCTTAAGTTGGAATCAACACAAGATAAAAACAACAAATGAAACTTTATACCTTGTCTCGAATCGATCATTTGGTTGGCTCTTCGATCTTTGGTGTGTATGCTCCTTGGATGGCAAGATATGCAAATTAGATGATGATGTGAGGATGGATGGAAATGGATGAAAACATGAAAATGGCTAAGTGTAGATTGAGAAATAAAATTGCAAGAGTTTGGCTAGCAAAATGATCTCCCCCCTAATGAGAGAAAAAAGGAGGGTATTTATAGAGATTTTGGAAATCTCTAGGAAAATGGATGGCCAAGATTGAGCCACCAATGATCAAGATGTAGGGCCAAGGTGAGTTGAGAACTCACAAGCCCTCACATCTTGACATGTGGCATGTGATATAGCCCTAAAAGGTGAAGTGGACATGAGGTGGAAGGATGGTACATAACATGGAGGGAGGTACAAAGTACCTTGAGATTGGACAAGATCTCCTCATAAAGGAGGTGCTTGTCCCCATGTGAGTGAGAGGACATGTGAGGAATTAAAAATTCCTCAAATATCCTTATGGGGAGAGGGGAAAGAATAAAGAATAAAGAGAGGACATGTGGGAAGAAGTGAAGGAATTAAAAATTCCTTTTGAGTGCATTAAGGGGATTAAAAGGTGAATTAAAAATTCACATGGGGAAGTGGAAGTGTATCTTGCCCAAAAGGAGAAAGTCTTTAATGGGGTTGACCAAGGACACATGTCATAAAGGACATGGGAAAGAGAAAAGGAATTTAATATTCCTTGAAAGATGAGTGAATTAAAATTCCTCAAAGGACTTTGGGAAGACAAAAGGAATTAAAAATTCTTTGGGGGATGGGAAGAGAGTTGACTAAAGGGGTGATTAGACAAGTTGTTGATGAGGGGTTAGAGGAAGGTTAGGTGGCTAAGAAGATTAGAGGCCAACTTGCAAAAGTTGGAGGATGTGACACCTCCTAATCAAGGATTAGGCATGTGCACATCCTAATGGTGAGATTAGAAGATGGATTAAGATTAGATAATAAAAGATGGAGGATGTGACATAAAAGAAATTAAATAAATGACATATTTATTTAATTCATTTGATGAAATGAGGATTAAAGAGATAAGGTATTATTGATTAAATACCTTAGGGATTTGGCAGAATTAAGGTTATTAATTAAATAATAGCAGTATTACTTAATTAACGAAAATAAGACGAAAGGGGATGAATTTGGATAAATTAAGTGTCCAAATTTAGATGTCTACACTATCTAATAATGTTTAAATATATCATTGTTGAGTTATTTTATTTTATTTATATTGTTTATTTTATCTATATTTGAAGAGTTATTTTTATTTGCTTAAATAATTAGTTTATAGTTTTATTATTTTTAAATACATGTTGATCCTTGCTTTGGTTTTTGAAAGGAAGTTAGGTATGCAAAAAAGCTTCCAACACCAATCTATCAAAGGAGAGAATGTGCAAATTTCTATAGTTTCAAACCCTTGTACAATTACAACAAACCCTGCTCTAAGGAAATCAACTTATTTGTAGTGGAGTTAAGCAAATTTGTGTCCACATCATCACTAGCATAGATGAAGGCTACAAGGGTATGGACCATTATGTTGAAGCTTGTCTTCCATTGGTCCAAGGATTTGAGCTCTTGATTCTTATCCAAGATACTTGGCATACCTTTCATTTCTATGCACTCAAAAGACTTGAATTTAGTATTTATTTTTTGTACCAATTTTGTCATATACGCTTGCATCTCTCCCACCAATTTAGTCATATCCCATGTAGGCATAATGTTGGAAGGCATATCATCATAAAACCTTGATCCTTTGTAAATGCCTTGTAGACTAGCAACCCTAGGTATCCATTTATTCATTATATTCCTAGGCTTCTCTTGATCTTTTGTAATTTTAGCATAAGCATCCTTAAGACTTGAGTAATCTTGATGGGAGTCTTCTAATTTCCCAAGAACTTTGGATACCATGTACTTTATCACATCATCCACTAAATTTCTTGTTTTCTTTTTCTATTCCTTTTGAGCATTTTTCACTTGTTCTTCTCTAAGCTTCTCTATCTTTGTAGTTTAAAAGTATTCATTTTCTTTCATTAGAGTGCTTGAGAAGCTAGAAGTAGAAGCACTTACTATTTTAGTACCTATTTTTGGTGATGTTGTTGGTGGCTCCTGCATCTTCAACTTATTGTATTCTGTAGTAAGATTTACATAATATTTCAATAACTAATCATATTCTTCTTGTAGCTTCTTGGCAATTGCTTCACTAAACTTATTTGTATGGAAAACCAGTGAAGCTACTTAGGGAGATGTGATGTTTGATACTCTTTTTAAAAATCAAACTCCCCCTCATCTCTTGTACTATCTCTGCCACTTGAGGCTTATCAGTGTTTGGAGCTAGAGCCCATATGACCAAGGTTTCCCATTTAGGATTGAAACCTAATCTAGAATAAGCTTGCTCTACTTGCTCATCAAAAGAAAATATCTCTTCTTTGTTGAAAACTTGGAATACTGAGAGGGGGGTGTTCATCAGTATTATTTTAAACCATTCAAACATTTAAACATCCAAACCACATAGAAAAATCAACTGTAGAAATGAAAGAAAGCATGAAACATTCAACAACTCATAATACATAAACACCATGATTTTTATGTGGAAAATCCAAAATGGAAAACAACAATGAGGATTGGCTCACAATATATTATAACCGATTATACTATATTTATAGAAGTGCTCACTACAAGTGGAATCATTGTCCAAGTAGGCTCACTTCCCATTGAGAAAAAGATAGAAGAGAGATTGTGGCTCATAGCCTAATTTGAATTGTTACAATTGCATCTATCATATGCATGAATTACAGTTCTACTGAAGCTCAATAAACTGACTTTTACACACTTCATCTGATTTAGATCTAATACTTTGCTTTCCTCAAATCACTCTAATATTCTACTCAACATTCACAACTTAAATTTACACTACTTTGATAATATTTGCTTCATATACATGTAGAATACTCACAACCTTCTTTTTATTCATTAAAACACCAAAAATGATCTAACTTATATATTTGCATCATGCATAACATCAATTAGGTCAACCTAATTAGATGTAACATTCAAAATATAACTTGTCAACTTAAGTTATTCCATACACATACTTCATGCCAAGAATTAAATCTCAAAATGACTTGAAATAGGTCAGCATGGACCTATAATAGATCCCACATAAGACCACAACACTTATTTAACCTTCACATACCTTCAAACTTATTAGGTCAGAATTGTAGAAGACCTAATACCAAAATTCTTCAACTGTGTACCCATATTTGGACACGTGAACCTCAAAATTCAACGCCAACTGGAACTCACACACTAATTCCATTTGTCAACATATCCTCAAAAGAACAAAGCCAAAAATTTATTCGTGGAGAAGCACAAACTCTCCCACTTAAATGCATTGTATAGGAAATAACTGTAATATGCCAGACCAAACTTTCGTTACTTATATCTCTCAAACCAAAAACCAAAACATGATGAAATTTTAGAATTAGATACTTCTAACAAAAAAATAATAATGTTAGAAGTGTAGAGTGAAATCTTCATTTGTGGACCAATGCGGACCCAAAACTAGATGCTCTATTGCACAAAATTAACAAAGTTGACACTTAGTCAATTTTCCATCACAACCAACTTTATTGGATCAAACCATCTTGCAAAAATGTCTTCCACAAATACTCCAAAATATTTTAGAACCAACTAACTTGATTTGTAATGATTTGCACCAAGATCTCTACATCAAGATACGATGTTGACATCAATGAAAACAGTGCAACACATCGTTATATACCTTTGTGCTTATCCCTTATGCTCATGTTGCTAACAACAATATCAATTACATTCTTCCAACAATCTCCCCCTTTGTCATTGATGGCAACATGCCAAAATATCTCCAAAACATTCTTTCCCTTTGACATCAAGGGTAAAGGACACCTACAACAACTATTCTGACTTATATCAAATCTCCCCCCAAGTAATATATGCATATGTACAAACTGAAAAGATTGAATTGAATCCCTCTGAGTCATATACCCGAGAAAAATAAAATAAAATTATTGGACACTACTCTATATACTACACATATGTACAAGGAATCTTGAAACTAAAAACTGAAAAACATAAAGGAGTAAGAAATGTGTCAATTGAAGGAAGTTGACTCTTGTAACTTACACAAATGGGTCTTCCATGCTTGTTTTTCTTCCTTCCATGTATTTGTTGCTAGCCCAAGTAATTTGCACTGTGTTTCAAACTCCATCAATGTTTCTTCTCCATCTTCCAAAGTGCTAGGTACTTGCAGATTCATCTATGTAGCCTTATTAGCACTTAGAAGGGCACTTGAGACATGTATAAATTTGTCATTTACCAAGTCCCTTATCTCTCCAAACTACAAAATGACATTTTCCCTTTGTGCTTGTAGTTGGAAGAACTTCTTATGCAAATCCTCAATTATACTCGTATTACCAATTAGATCAAGTATTAGATCATAGGCACATGAGGCTTTATTTATCTAAGACTCAATGGAGTCCATCTCATTCCTAATGCTTTGTGTGGCACTGGGCTACTTCATGCAATATTGAAAGAGAGCCTTAGCCTCATCTACACAAATTTGTACATCCTTCAAATTATTTGAAAAATTCTTGTGTGCAAGAGCACACTTCTCTGTGATCTCCAACATCTTTTTATCATTCATTCTCTTTTCTACTTCTTTATCTAATTCACCTCTGATACCAAAGGCGTATTCCTTAAAAGAATAAATTAAAAGATTTAAATTTTCCATACCGGTGAGTGATGTGTCTATGTATGCACCGAGTACAGCCTCTTGTAGTGCCTTTACTACTTCATCAATTCTCCACTCTTCTGATGCGTCTCAATAATTTCCTTTCAGGAAGATTCATGTAATCCATCTCTCAATTGTAGCTTGTGGAGTGGGGAAATCTTGTCCAAATCTACATTTCCCTATTGCATTGGCAGTTGTAGCAATTGTGAAGAAACAATAGGTTGGAACTTGAGCTACATACTCAAGAAGTTCTTCAAGGAATCTTCGAAGGAGCCAGATGATTCAGGAGGTATCCTCATTCTTATCTTCACTTTCCTTCTCATTATCTTCTTCCTCATCTTCCTTCTCTATAGATTGGTCTAGGTTTTCTGGAGGAGGATTCTCTGGTTTATCTTGCACCATTTCATTTTTTTCTTCATTTACCAGAGGAAGAGAAGTATCTTCCTTTGCTTCTTCTTCTCCAATGATAGTCACTCCTTCAACATTATTCTCCACTTCGTACATCTTCCTATGCCAATTCTTCCACTTCTAGAGGGGCATTGTCCTAAGTGTACTCTTCATCTATCACATGCTCATGTTGAGCATCAATGTTTTGAACTTCTTCTTTTGTGGCAACAACTTCTAGAGTAGGGTCCTTGTATTTTGAGTCATCCCTAGCCTTTTTTCTAGGTTTGCAACCTTATCAACAGTCTCCTTTTGGAGTCTCTTATGATCATCCTTATCTCTTCTCATCAATATTTTTACCCTTTATTTTTTTCTTAGTTCTTTTGTATACGTTTGAGCCAATGCGGCCATATCTTTTGTAGACAAGGGAGCACTAATAACTTCAAGAGCATGGGCCTTCATCTTGGCCTCTTCATCAATAGCCTCTTGTCTTCTCTTTACCAAAACATTCATCAGTGCTTACCAAAAATGTGATATAATTTTTTCATTTCTCTACCATTTTCCTTGGAATTTTGTCTCTCTCATGCATCCTCTTCTAAAAAATTGCAAATAAGGCAGCAAGTGCCTCATCTTGTGCCTTCCCATCACAAAGACTACTCATAAAATCTCTAATATGATGAGCAACTAGTCTTCCTTGCAACCATTTCACTCCTTTGGTTCTGGGGAGTTCCCTTAGGAAATAGAAAAGTAAACACATAACCAGGGTGTACCATACTTGAATGCATACTTTTTTTTCCTTGGTTTGATTCAAATTCTCCATCAATTGTTGCCTTAGCTACTCACAAAGATCATAGTCAACACCTTTTTCAACCATCTCATATGCCACATTGATTGTGGTTGCACTAGAGAATTATCTTTGTTTGTGAAATAGATTTTATAACCAATTAAAATTGTTGCATACCTCACAACTAGATTTTTGATGGGATTTATTGCTAAATCCCTCTTATCATATGTTACACCAGTGAGTTCCATTACCACTTCAATTCTTAACTAATTCCAATACAATAACAGGTTTGATGGAGCATAGACCTATAACCTTTCTGATTACCTCTTTTGTTATCATGTTAGGCATGTCAGTCCAAACAAACTTGTCATGGATTTTTCTTAATACCATTCTAACCCATTTTCCATCAAAACAAAAATTTGGAAACCATTTCCATACATCCAATTTCTTAGCAACTAGGTTTTGATACTCTGGTTTTAGGGAAAAATTGTCTCTAGTAAGTTCTTTAGCCCATAAATCTCCTAGATTAGTGAGATCAAATTATTCCATCTTTCCATGAATGTAAATCATTATATCCTCTATTGGAAAAACCCCATATGAAACATACAAAAATGCACCAAATGGAGTCTTCTATAGATTTTGTAGGGTATTTCTTAAATTTGGGTTGTGGCTTCGCAGTAACCTCTATAACCCTTGGTGTAGCCATTGCAAAGAATTCAAACTACTTTCAAACAAAGTTCTGTTGAAAATTAGGGAAAAGCTGAGATTATAAATACCTTTTCTTCCATTTTTTGAACTAGGATTTCAATGCACTAGGTCACAAATAGCTTTGATCACTCCAAATCACTTCCTCATTGCTTTGCTTCTTCTCAATGCTCATTATGAATGAAATTGGCTAAGTAAAATCACTTTATAACCCTTGAAATTTGACCTAGTTTTAAAATTAATGCTTCAAACAATAAAAATGGCAACCCTTTATCTATATGCACAGTCAACTTTTGATGCTCTACAAAATTTCGCATTATCATATTTTCTTTCGTAATCTTCACCAAAAGATCAAGCATGTTGATCTACATCACATATCTTCATGTTGATGCATCAACATCTCTTCTTTGGTAGGGGATGAGAGATTTTTCATTAAAGCTCCCCCTGAGCCAAAGCTCTCAACTTAGTTTCCAAAGGAAACATATGCACGAGAGGATGGTACAGATTCATCCTTAACCTCTATCTCTTCCTTCTTTGTCCAAATCTTTTCTATCTCCTTCTTTGTTTCTACTAGATCAATCTTTTACACTGGTTCATTCATCTTTACAAGATTATCCTTCTTCATATTTCTTCTACAAAAATTAGAAATGTTTCTAGGCCTATTATAGTTATAACATGTGACATTATTTTGACCAATATTCCTTCCGTTCATTCTAGATCTGTATTGATTATCTTTATTCCCAAATCCATAGCATGTATAATAGTAGCCTTTGAAAGATTGAACCATTCTACCATTGTTATAGCTATTCATCATTTGACTTATGCACTCACTAGCTCTATGACCAAATTTATTCTATGTAAAACATTGATGAGTAAAGGATGGAACATTCTGATTCATTTTTCTTCTACATTCCATTGACATATGTCCAAATTTATTATAGGAAGAACAAAAACCATTAAAAGATGGGTACCTTTGTACATTTGGTTGTCTGACCAATGGTCTTCTTTGATTCTAGATCTGCTTGCCATTGTTCTTCTTCTTTTCAGGCTGATTTGTAGTTTGATCTACTTTTGAACTTTCACCCTTTTCAAATCCTAAACCTTCTTTATCTTTAGAGCCTTTCTGATTTGCAATCATCTCATCAAGATTTTTAGAGCTCATCTTGAATTTTTTTCATGACTCCTTGCTTTCTCTAGATCCGATCTCAGGTTCACAACTTCTTGTTCAAGCCTTTTATATTCCTTTGATTTTCTTTCTACCATTGCATTCAGACATTCCTCAATTCTTTTATTTTCTTCAACTTGCACTTTCAAACTGGTGATAGTTTCATTTTCTTGCTTTAATTGTTCACTAACTTCCTTATGCCTTTCTTTGAACTTCTTGATTTGTTCTCTCAATTTTTTGATACATTCATTTTCTTCTTTGATATTTTCTTTCAAATCTTTATTTGCATCTTCAGTCTTTTCAAGATCTTCAAGGGAAACTTTGAGTTCTCTATCTTTGTCAAGCATGCAATCTTCTTCTATGGATCCAATAGTAGGAATCTCTTCTAGAGGAGTAGCTAGTCTTCTAACAACCATGTGTTCAATCTCCAAGATCTTCCCCAAGTGGTTAAGCTCCTTCCTAGGAACCAAGCTTTGATACCAATTGTTGAACACTTAGAATACTGAGAGGGGGGTGAATTAGTATTCTTTTAAACCATTCACACATTTAAACATCCAAACCACATAGCACATTCAACTACAGTAATAAAAGAAAGCATGAAACATTCAACAACTCAAAACACATGAACACTAGATATTTATGCGGAAAACCCAAAATGGGAAAAACCATGGTGAGGATTAGCTCACAATATATTATAACTGGTTCTAGTATATTTAAATAAGTGCTCATTATAGGTGGATTCACTACCCATTGAGAAAAAGATAAAAGAGAGATTGTGGCTCACAACCTAATTTGAACTATTACAATTGCATCTATAATATGCATGAATTATAGTTCCAATGAAGCTCAATAAAATGACTTTGCACACTTCAACTAATCTAGATCTAATGCTTTACTTTCATTTGCATTCACATCACTCTATTCAACATTCACAACTTAGATTTGTACTGCTCTAATAATTTTCACATCACATACATGTAGAATAATTGTAACCTTCTTTTTATTCATCAAAAAACTAAAAATGATCTAACTTATATATTCACATGAAGCATAACATCAATTAGGTCGGCCTAATTAGATGTAACATTCAAAATATAACTTGTCAGCTTAAGTTTTTCCACACACATACTTCACACCAAAATTTATATCTCAAAATGACTTGAAATAGGTTGACATGGACCTATAATAGATCCAACATAAGACCACAACACTTATTTAACCTTCACATACCTTCAAACTTATTAGGTTGGCACCATAGAAGACCTAATATCAAAATTATTCATTTGTGTACCCATATTCAGATACGTGAACCTCAAAATTCAATGCCAACTAGAATTCACACACTAATGTCATTTGTTAACATATCCTCAAAAGCACAAAGTCAAAAAGTTATCTGCAGAGAAGTGTGAACTCTCCTACTCAAATGCATTGTATAGGAAATAGTTGTAATTTGCCAAACCAAACTTCTGTTACTTATATGTCTCAAACCAAAAGCCAAAACATGATGAAATTCTAGAATTAGATACTTCTAACAACCAAAAAAATAATGTTAGAAGTGCATAGTTAAATCTTCATTTGTGGGTTGATGCGGACCCAAAAGGATACTCTCTTTTCATCAAATTTTCTATTATGGAGGTAGAATTACCAACATGGGGTTTTACTGCTCAGTAAGCCCCTATATGGCACAACCTTCCCCATCTTGTTTGTGTGTGAAAGTTGCAAATCTAAGGAGAATTGGAGGAGGATTGAAGGATATTTGTTCATTCATGCACTCAAACCCTACAAGTTGACAAGTCATAGAATCTGCAATTTTTGATCAATAGATGAAGATCCAACAACCAAGTCTTGGAGGAAAGAAGCTACAAACCAGTGTCCAAAAGCCTGTATTTTCAAATTTGAGACAAGTGGAAGCCATTATAGGGCGTCCTTGCACCCTAAACCAACCAAATCAGGCTCAAAATTGCATGACAAGTACATATGTGTCTGCTCCTCCCATTTTTGGAGCTAAAATATGACTATATACAATTAGTTTGTTAGAAATCATAATAGAATGTTGCATTTGTCTAGTTTACATAATCACATCATTGCATCACATTAAAAACCAATTTCCAACCCCCAAAAGAATTCAGATCCAAGGCTGATTGACTCACTTTTTAGGTTGCAAGTTAATCTCATACCCATGTCAATCTGAATTCCAAATGTTTTGTAAGTGAAAAGTAGCTAATCCTAATTAGATCTAGGATCCCTTTTCCTATAAACACATATAAGAGTTCAACATAATGATAAAATAGAGGTGCCCAAAATTGCTAGTCATTTTCCATTATGTAAACATATAAAACATATATTTTTGATGAATATGTGTCTTACATTGTACTTGTATAAAATAGCATATCATACAAAAAATGATGGGTGGAAGAAGTCACATCTCAAATTTTAAATGGGGCCTAGCCTGAACAATCAAAATATAAATTATTGTAATATCATGTCTTGAAAAATTGTCAAAATATTTCAAAATTAAAAAAATTGAACTATTTATCTTAAGAAAATGAAAAGTGTACAACAAGTACAATAATTTTTAAAAATTAAATATTGTTAATTTTGAATTTTAGTCTACATTTCTAGTGGTTGGCATATCATCTTGTGTAGCATGTTCCACTCTTCATAAATGTGTAATTTGCTATTTAAATTGTAGTAACTAGCATGTAAATTTGTTAATAATTCATAATTGAGAATGGATTTTTCCTTTATTATATCATGCAAACTTAGTTTTAAGGTTAACAATGGTTTAATAAGACCATTTTTTTTCATCTAGCTTCTTAGGAAATTGGACATTATCTTGTTGCATTATATCCTCTACATTCCTATATAAAACATCCTTTAAAATTGTTTTATTTTTGGTTAAAAGAAATTTACAAGCCCATATTTGTACTTGCTCTTCTACCTTTCCATGTATAGATCCACTAACATTTTTCAGTATTGATTCAATAATTTTTATACTTTACCTAGCTCCATATTATTTTGAATGATCTATGGAGTTTTTTGAGGCATCACTCGTGTAGTGAATTCCTTTGGATTCCAATTCATTGCCAATGATTTTTTAGATTGTTTTCAAAATTTAATTTAGTATAGCCTCTCTTGAAATCATCCTTTTTTTGATTTCATGTTTATTGATATTATCAAATCGTATTTCTAAACCATCAATTAATTCAACTTCGTATTCAAATCATTATTTTTCTAGATTATCTTACTTTAATCATTATGTTCTACATGAATCATTTTCTACTTTTACAATTTAGATACTTTATGTCTAGAAGGAGTGAATTCCTTTTCCGCTTTTACCAACCTCTATTGTAATTTCCATACATTTTCTCACTTCCTCCCAATTTTGTTCCCATACTTTTAACTTTTTGTTTCTCTCTTGATAGGTTTCGTTATACTTTATTTTCTCAAATATTTATTTCCCCTAGTCTTTGTTGTAATTTTTCTAAGTTGATAATTTCAATATAATAGTCATTTAAACTTTCCTCTAGCTTTTCCTTTAGTTCTTCCAATTCTACCACTACGTATTCATTCACATTGATCATAGATGTAAAGGCATATGCTTTCTTTTCTCTTAAGTCATCGTATTTTGATTTAGCTTTTCCTTTAGTTCTTCCAATTCCACCACTACGTATTTGTTCACATTGATCATAGATATAAAAGTATATGTTTTCTTTCCTCTTAAGTCACTATATTTTGATTATTCAACATCTTCCTTTCTCTTTGTCTTTTAACAACTAAATTTCCATGCATGGATGGACCAGGAAAGGAATTCAAACAATACTTTGAATGCTTGAAAGAACATTTTATATGCATGAGTTTCGGAATGGAAACAAGTCATGAATGGGAAATGAGTGAAGAGCAGGCCGAAGTATGATTTTGACTAGAAGCCAAATCTATTCTGGTCTATTTTTTATTTCCCAGTCAAAGTGTGAGCTTTCCTAGAAGCCAAATCTATTCTTATTTATTTCCCAGTCAAAGAACATGTGATGAATGAGTATGACGTCATTAGATCTTACGTCACAAGATTTGAGTCTGACGTCATTGGATCTTACGTCACAAGATTTGATTTTATTTCATTCAAAAAAAAGAAGCCACAAAGAGTCGCGCAACATATGGAGAAATTGAGAAGTCCCAACTCA